>PVIJ01000040.1:0-467031 GCA_004024925.1 Scalopus aquaticus
TTTTTTTTTTAATTTCCATTTCATTTAGTTCTGCTTTGATTTTTATTATTTCCTTTCTTAAACTTTTTTTTGGGGTTTTTTTGTTGTTCATTTTCTAGTTCTTTGAGATGTGAGATTAAATTGTTTCTTTGCGTTGCTTCCTGTTTCTTGATGTGAGCTTGTAATGCTATATATTTTCCTCTTATTACTGCTTTTGCTGTGTCCCAGACGTTCTGGAAAGTTGTGTCCTCATTGTCGTTCAGTTCTAGATATTTTTAAATTTCTTCTTTGATCTCTTCGTTGATCCACTGGTTTTCCAGTAATGTGGGTTTCAGCCTCCATGAGGTAAGTAGGTTTCTTTTTTCCTTTTTATGATTTATTTCCAGTTTGACTCCTTTATGATCAGAGAAGAAGCCTGGTACGATTTTGATCTTAGTGTATTTGTTGAGGTTTGTTTTGTGGCCTAATATGTGATCGATCCTGGAGTATGTGCCGTGCACAGTTGAGAAAAATGTGTATTCAATTTTTCGGGGGTGAAGTGATCGATAGATATCTGTTAATCCCATGTGGTCTAGGTCCTTATTTAGAGCTTTAATGTCCTTGGTTACTTTTTGTCTTCTTGATCTGCCCAATAGAGAAAGTGGGGTGTTGAAGTCTCCTACTATGTGTGTATTTTCTTTAATGTCTGTTTTCAGGGATGATAATAATTGTCTGATATATTTTGGTGCTCCTTCATTTGGGGAGTATATGTTGATGATCGTTATATCCTCCTGTTTTATTGTCCCCTTTATCATGATATAGTGACCAGCTTTGTCTTTTTTTACCTTTTTGAGTTTGAAGTCTATTTTATCTGATATAAGTATAGCTGTTCCTGCCTTCTTTCTTGGTCCATTTGCTTGTAGGATTGTTTTCCATCCTTTAACTATTAATCTCTGTTTATCTTTCTCAATTAAGTGTGTTTCTTGTAGACAGCAGAAGGTTGGGTTCTGTTTTTTTATCTATCTTGCTATGCTGTGTCTTTTAATTGGTGTGTTTAGTCCATTTACATTTAGAGTTAATATTGATATACTGTCATCCATATTTGTCTTTTTTATTTTTATTTTTTATTTTTTTTACATTTTTGTGTTTCTAGTCCTTACCTAATCCCGTATTTCCTGGTCTTTCCTCTGTTGGTTTTGTCTTCATGGTTTCTTTTAGTAAGTTTTGGAGTGGGGGTTTGGTAGTGATGAATTTCTGTAGTTTCTGTTTGTCAGAGAAGGTCCATATTCTTTCTTCGTAGAGGAAGGAGAGCTTTGCAGGGTAGAGTATTTTTGGTTGACATCTGTTGGCATGTAGTATATTACATATGTCTCTCCATTCTCTTCTTGCCTTTAATGTTTCTTCAGAGAAATCTGATGTCAGCCTTATTGGCTTTCTTTTGTAGGTTATTTGTTTCTTTGTCCTCGTCATTTTCTTTCTTTTCTTTTTTTTATAATATATATTTTTATTGTTATTTATGTCTTTTACATTTTGCATTCCCCTTGGGTAGGTCATTTTCAATATATTTTCCTTGTCTTGAATTCTCGATAGTTTTACTATCATATGTCTTGCTATTTTTTTCCTTTCATTGTAATAATTTGGAGATCTTCTGGCTTCCTGTATGTCAATTTTTGTTTCCTTTTTCACTTTTGGGAAGTTCTCTTCAATTATCTGCTTGAGAAGTTTCTCTGTTCCTTTCTCTCTCTCCTCTCCTTCTGGGATTCCTATGATTCTGAAGTTTCCTTTTCTCATGGTGTCAGATAGTTCCTGAAGTTTTCCTCATTCTTCTTCCTTTGTTTTTCTTTATCCTTTTCTGTCTTGGTTCTTTCAGTATCTTTATCTTCCAAAGTGCTATTCTTTCCTCCATGTGTTTTAATCTACTTTTATGGCTCTCTACTAATGTTTGTAAATCCTCCATTTCCTTCTTTATGGATTCATTCTCATTTTTCAGTTCTTCATTTCTATTCCTCAGTTCTTTGTTCTTTTCTTTTAATTATATTATTTTTTTTTATTATGGCAATTCTGAATTATTGATCAGTTAGGCAGATGTAATCTTCTATGTCCATATTATCGGGTTCTGAAGAGGAATTTTCTTTCTGTGGTGTAATTTTTGAGGGTCATTTGTAATGTTTTTTCTTCCTGTTGTTAGCCTTCAGCTTTGCTCTGGTCATTGCATTCCTGTGCTGTTGGTGCCGGCAGGCATGGTTCTTGGTTCTACTTGCTGAGGAGTGTTTTTTGTTTCCTAGTGTCTGAGTTGCCTTGGCTGTGGCTGGGTATCTCCCAGATTTTCTTTTTTCTCTGTTGAATTTCTGTGTTTTGTGGCATGTCTCCAATGTGTTTCTGTTTCTGGGTGGAATCAGGGTAGAAAAAGTGGTGGTGGATTGTAGTTAAAAAAAAAATATATATATATATATATAGTAATAATAAAAAAAATTAAAGTAGAAAAAAATAAAAAAGGTATTGGGTAGATGTAAGCTTGGGGAGAGTTTTGTAGTCCTTTTGCTTTTAGGTTTTGGAGTTTCCGAGTAGGCCCCCTGGTAGTGTCCAACCCCCCCCCTTTCCAGTGTCATTTGTTGTTGTTTTCCTACTGTGGCTGCTGTCATTTTATAGTTGTTAGTAGTCTTTCTGTTCTTTCTCTCTCCACCCCCCTTTTTATTTTTCTTCTTCTCCTCAATGTTTACCTGGGGGTTATCCCTGCCCCTGTGGTTATGTCTGGTGGGGAGGGGTCGAGAGTTCCTGATCTTAAGTTTCTTTTCTGCTGCTTGGGCCCCACTTCTCCACAAGGGGGTGCAGGGGTGGAGGTTGTGGGCAGCTGTTGGTGCCCACCTAGGTTCTGGGGAGCCATTGTGCAACCTCCGAGAAGTTGGGTGTGGGGCCACGGCAGGGGGTGTGGGGGAGCTCTATTTTCTTTTCTGTAGCCCTCCTGTGTGCCAAGATGCAGACACTTTGTGGAGGAGGGTATGGTTGGAGACAGTTCCAGCAGGAGTCTGTATCCCGGGTCAGGTTACCTCCAGTCAGGTTAGAGAAAAGTAGAGTTCTCTAACATCAGTTCTTGGTATCAGGTTACAGAGTAGGGAGGAGATTGTTTGAGGTGGTCTCTGCAGTTTTTCTGGCTAGACCAGTTTCTCGGTCCAATATATCACCTAGCAACCAGTGAGGGATTAGGACCCCACGGGGTGCTGGCAGTATGTCTTCCCTACTTAGATGTTACCTAGCCCCAGGTGGGGGATGGAAAGCAGTGACCCTTGAGCTTTCCTGCACTTCAGAGTTGCCACGCAGGGAAGAGAGGGGGCTCTTGGGGTGGGGGAGTGGGGGTCGCTCTCCCTTTTTTACAGATGTTTTCTTATAATTTGTCCTACTTGTTTAATTGCTTTTCGCTCTCATGTGTAAGTTCTTCTTTCTTCTGTCCTGTTGTATTGTTGTTCCTCCAGATTGTGTTATAAATATCATCTCCTATCACTCAACATTTCCTCCCTTACTCATAATCCATGTATCACACTCCCTATCTGACAACTCTGCCTGTACATATCATGGAGACCATAAAGATTTGTCCAAAATTAAATGAGAGCCTTCCAACTTTATCCCATACTTCTGTCATATTAGCCGCTCACTGGATCCCATGTTTACCACCAGAATATCCAATTAGAAAATATTTTCAAGGCTGCCTCCAGTGTATTCCTAGAATCATTCTCTTTGTATTTCTAGAAAAGCTTTTCTATTTCTCTCTCTCCCTCTCCATATTCTCCATAATAATGAAACAATATCATAACTTGTTCCCTTGCTTTAGTATTCCCACCCACCATTTTGGTATCTCTAGAAATGTCACTGTGGTCATTCCAAAGTGCATGCCTGATTAATTCAGCACTCAGTTCTTCAGATAGCAACCTATGAATGGTAACATGAAGATAATGGTATGTGAGAGAATAAAGTGAAGAGCATGATATGAATTAAAGAATGTAAAACTACTGGCATAGTACTGCCCATGCAAAAGGTGGGCAATTTCTGGCAGTACTGCTGCTAATAAAGACAATATAAATCTACATTTCTCTCTAATCCACATTAACCTACAGTACCCAGACAGAGAATTTACTCTGTTCTATATTTGCTGTGCCTATCACAGTACACAGAAATTAGTATTCAAGAAGTATTTGCTCAATGCATGTATAGCAGGAACAGTAGAGATTTGTTTAAAACCATACAATTTGGTAAAATGTTTTCACATTCTCTCTTTGTGAAGAAGATATGCTTGTCACTATACTTTATGGTATGTGGGATTGATCCTCAAATGTTTGAAATCATTGGTACAAAGTCAAGAGCTCTTTAGTAACCAATCTGAGTGTCAAAATTAAGTCTATTAGATTCTA
Source organism: Scalopus aquaticus (assembly GCA_004024925.1). Classification (NCBI taxonomy): domain Eukaryota; kingdom Metazoa; phylum Chordata; class Mammalia; order Eulipotyphla; family Talpidae; genus Scalopus; species Scalopus aquaticus. The sequence goes on from PVIJ01000040.1 coordinate 4,362, forward strand.
AGCCTAAAGCTCTCACAACCTCTCTATAGACCACCTTGACTCTTCATACTGTTCATATTAAATGTAGCCCTTTTGAATCTTAATCAGGACCTTGTGCAGTCTTAGAAAAGTACCCCAAACAGGGCCTCCCCGGTGGCGCAGTGGTTAAGCGCTGCGCTGTGGAGCTGTCGGCAGCGGCAACGCGAGTTCGACGCCGGCCAGGGAGAATCCCACATGGCGTGGCAGACCTCTCCTGCCTTGCCCGCTGCTCCCCTCAGCAGTGTATTTCTGATCTGCCTGTTCTGCTACCCGTTCTGTCTCTGGTGAACCCTATCGCCGCCCCGCGCCTCTGGCCTGTACCCCAGCTTGTATGTATAAATAAAAAATAAATCTTAAAAAAAAAAAAAGAAAAGTACCCCAAACAAATTATGGTTTTTGATACACACTTCTCCAGCCATTAGTGAATTAAGAAGAACATAACTCATCTTTAAAAAAAATATTTTCTATAAAAGTATGACAAGATTTTGTGTAGTTTAATCCTGGATTATTTTAGCTGCAATCCCTAACATATATCACCTGCACATAATATTTTCAGTGAGCAGGTCTTTATACTGAAAGAGAAGTTGGAGCTTTGTACTCCCTTAGTACATTACTTTATATTCCTCTTGGCTATATTCCAATTTACATTTGTAGATATCTTTAGTTAAAAACATTTGTTGTTCTTCTCACTATTTCTACTGCCCCAGCTTACACAGAAATTGGAGCATCAAGTCTAGCCTTTGAAGTCAGCAGCAGTGTCACCGTCTTATTTCCCATTAGTTAAGTCTGTGCTCAGTTTATCTCAACATGCTCTCTCGCCAGCTCTGCAAGACCTTTCCCTCTTCCACTAGTTCTGCACAGAACCAGAATCTACATAAAATTAAAAATCAAAGCAACAAGATTTTAACTTTGCCTGATTATTTTTTTTAACCTGAAAAAGAGTCATGCAACAGAGGCTGCTTTATGTTAAATATGGAGTAGTAGCAATAGTGCAGGCTGTGAAACAGTTTGGTTTTGTATCATGATTGGGAAGTCTTGTAACTTCTCAGCTCTTCAGGATTCTCTTCTGTAGAAAGGAATGTCCCTTCCATAGAAATGTATACATAATTCAAAAATTAAGCAAGTTGAAAAGCTTTATGATTTTATACATAGTTTGTAGCCTATGATAGATGTTCAGTAGAAATTAGTTTCTTCCTTTCTTCATTCATCTCTTTTTTTTCTTTCCTCCTCCCCTCCTTCCTTCCCTTCTTTCCTCTCTTCCCTTTCTTCCTTTCAGCTAACCTAATGAGTATTTCTGGTCTTGTTTCTATACTCGATGTGTTTTTTTTTAATATCAATGAATTTTTGAGCCATGAAGAAGTTAATAGTGAATGTCTATCTTCAGTAGTTTATCATTTAATTTTGTATCAGGCACTCTGATTTTTTAAATTGGCCTCTGCCATTGCATTCAGATTTCTTAATTTAACAAATATTTATTAATTATTCACTATGTTCCAATGATTGCACAAGACATTTAGATTCAGATAACAGGGTTTATCCTTAAAAACTTACATCTCCCTCTCAGAAACAAATAAATGAATTATAATTTAAATCTAGAGTTAAACAAGTAAGAAAGATATTTAGGAATAAGTAGAGACCTCATATGTGGAACATAATACATGTTTATTGTTTAATCAACTGAAGTTTAAGTAGAAAATACATAGTACGTCCTGTCATAACCTTCTCTATTTCTCTCTATTCCTTCCTCTACTTTCAATAACCTGTGTTTTTTTGTTTGTTTGTTTGTTTGTTTTAAGGTTTATTTATTTAAAATGGGGTACAGGCCAGAGGCATGGGGTGGCGAGTGGGTTCACCAGAGACAGGGTGGGGAGCAGAACAGGCAGATCAGAAATACACTGCTGAGGGGAGCAGCGGGCAGGGCAGTAGAGGTCTGCCGCGCCATGTGGGAATCTCCCCAGCTGGGTGTCGAATTCGCTTCACTGCTGCCGACAGCTCCACAGCACAGTGCTTAACCGCTGCGCCACCAGGGAGGCCCTACTTTCAATAATCTGTGTTTTAAGGCTAAAAGATCAGAGAAATATTTGTAAGAGATTGGGATGATTTCAGTCTCTGAGTAAGCAATCTTAATTTCAATTCCTTTGTGTATATTGGAGTGATTCAGCCTCCATTGTATTTCCAGTCTGGTGTAATTATCTCAGGAATTGAAAAGAAATGTTAAGACAAGAAATGTCTGTTTCTGCTTTTATTTAGGAATGGTTATGTTGATCAGAACCCAAAAGGTGTTCAAGAAAATGTTGAGTGACTTGAAGAATCTTTCATAGAAAGTATAGTGTCAGAATATCAATCTTTCCCTTAGGAAATATGATAAAATATCTCTTGAAAATCAGAGTGTATTTTCATTAAACCATTATCTTTGATGAGATTAAACATATTTTGAAAGCAAAGTCAATAATTGTGGGTATATATGCAGTCTTTGCAACCTCTATAACATCAGTCATAATGTCAGCAATCAAAAATAATATTTTGCAGTTAATTTTGGAATGACTCCTCACAGAAAATTCAAGCTTGGCCAGTTTGACAAAAGTGTCAAAGTATGTCTCTTTCATTTGTAAACGCTTTATGCAAAAAGTTAGTGCCTTCCACCACAGTGCCAAATACCATCTCCCTAAAGCTCATAAAATCCATGCCCACAGATTTATTTTCCCAGGCAATTAAACAATGAAAATATTTTGTTTTTCTCATGGCTTAAATACAAATATATGTTATCTACATTCAAAGTAAATGGGGCTAGTTTATATCTTTTAGTATTGTAAACACAATTACCACAGAAGAATTAAGGAATAATGGATCAGTAGTAAGTTCCAGAAAAAGATTAGACTGATTTACAAACAAGATATTAAAGTTGATAACTAAATGTCATCTAAATTTTATACTTTTGTTTGTGATTTCATATTACATAAATGCAATGGCTCCCTTTGCTATTATTTCGTGAAAAATAAATAATTTGTTTTAGTGTGAGAGAAATTCCTTTGTCATGTCTTAGAATTATATATTTCTAAAATGCTAAATTTTCATTTTCTTAAAAGTATGTTCTAATAAAGGAGTATCTTTTCTGTGTGTCTCTTTGTTTCTGTCTCTCATTTTTCTTCCAACCTCCCACTTTCTCTTCACCAATCTATAATATATAACATACGTTATAGATATGTAGACAATATAGTCATTTTATAGTCTAAATTTAAAAACAGTGAAAATAACTAGGTATTTTTATCTAATTATAAGTAATTTTAAGAATTTATTGCAAATCTGGGGCCTCCCTGGTGGGGCAGCAGTTAAGCGCTGCACTGCGGAACCGTCGGCAGCGGCGACACAAGTTCGATGCCTGGCCCGGGAGAGTCCCACATGGCGCAGCAGACCTCTCCTGCCTCGCCCGCTGCTCCCCTCAGCAGTGCATTTCTGTCGATCTACCTGTTCTTCTCCCCACTCTGTCTCTGGTGAACCCTCTCGCTGCCCCACACCTCTGGTCTGTAACCCCAGCTTGTATGCATAAATAAATAAAATTTTTTTTTACAAAAGAATTTATTGCAAATCTGAATTTTATTGGTATATTTTGCTTAGCTTGTTCTTCTATATCTCGTCATTGTGTATTGTATATTAAATTTCTATTCTGAAGCATTCAAAAACTATTCCAAAAATAGGCTTTTAAAAAATTGTATTCTTTTTTTATTGAGGTAGCATCATGATTCAGAGGAATAGGATGATACTTCTTCAAATTTATGTTACTACACTGCACAGACCATCAAGGCAACCACAGCCCTGCACTGTAGTCTGCTGGGTAACCTCTACACTTTGCTCCCTACCTTTCTTGTCTCCCTTTGGTGCTTCAATTCTGGAGTCAGATTTCTAGGGTTTGTATGGGTTTGATTTTATCAGTGTCTAAATTCCACATGTGAGTGAAGCCATGTCTTTCTCTTTCTGACATATTTTGCACAGCGTACTCCCATCCTTGTTGTTGCAAATGGCAAGATTTCATCTTTTTTTATGGCTGAGTAGTATTCATTTGTGTTTGTTTGTGTGGGAGTGTGTATAATACATCTTAATCCACTCATCTGCCTTTGAACATTTAGTATCCTAGTTTCCTTAACTAGGCTATTGTAAATAGTACTGCAATGAATACAGGTGTGCATATATGCCTTCAAAATAGCATTTTTTCATTCTTTGGATAGATTCCTAGGAATGACATTGCTGGATCATATAGTAGATCAGTTGTTAAAGCAATGGGGAAAGCAAACATCCTTGACTTTTTCCTGATTTTAGAGAAAAAGTTCTCAGTTTCTCACCATCGATTATGAGGATAACTGTGGGTATGTCACATTTATGTTTAGGCATGTTCCTTTAATCCCCCTTTTTGAGAGTTGTTTTTCTTTTAGATAAATGCACATTGAATCCCATCAAACACTTTCTCTGTGTCTATTGACATGATAATATGATTTTTCATCTTTTCTTTTGTGGATGTGGTGAATTACTCTGATAGATTTTCAGATGTTGAACCATTCCTTTGTCCCTGGAATAAATCCCATGTGCTCATTACGTATGATCCTTTTAATGTATTGTTGAATTTGACTTGGCTGAAATTTTGTTGAGGATTTTTGCATCATGTTCATCAGGGAAATTTGTCTGTACTTTTCTTCTGGTGGTATGCTTTTGGTATCCGAGTAATGTTGGTCTCATTAAATGTGTTTGGAAGCATTCCCTCTTCCCCAAATACAGCTTATTGAAGGTGTCTTCTTGTCTGCTAATTTATTCTTTTACACAGGATCTTCTACTCACTAATATTCTCAATTTACTTGAACAGTTAAACTTTAGACATAATATTAAGTTACAGAGAAATGTTTTTAAGTCAGCTAAATGTATCTCTATGATTATGTTTTCAGTCATAACACTTCTTTCTTTCTACATTCTTAAAGAGAGGAACGTGCCTTCCAGTTGTCATGTTATCAGGTTATTTCAAATTGGGAAACAGCTTAGTGCAATTCTCTGTTTCTCTGGTAACAAGTAACTTGGCTCACATAACCTGTTATATCTCTGAAACCCTTAGTGTTGTTTGACATAAACACATATCTAAGAATGCTGTTTAACTTGCAGTTCAAAGCTGTTGTGGCCATAGCAAAGCAAAACAAAACCATGAGGACTTTAAAAAATAGATGATGATGTTTGTGTATTATATACTTATCATATATATGATGCATATAATCCTAACCGTTATTATGTCTTAGTAAAAGTGGATTTTAAAAGGCCAATATCATTTTAACTTAATTTAAATGAGTAAATCTGTGTTTGTTTAAGTTGGAATTAAAATTTCCAACTGATCTGACAACCTGTCTCATTTCTGTTGCAGTTTCCTGATGATAATTGGAATGCTCTAAATTCTACACACAGCCAGTAACAACTTTGGGTCATTTCCACAATTCCAGTTTGCAATGAATACAGTAGAATGACCAAATTATGATGGACTTTTCTTTTCCAAATCAATCAAATTTGACACAGATTTCCTCAAATGTTGCAATTTCTGAAAGAGACAGGATTCAGTTTTGGATGTGCAAGCTCAAGTCAGCAAATGGAATTTAATTCTTGAACTTCTGAATGAAATGACTAAAATGTTTAGTAAATATATTGAGTCTTTAAAATATTAAATTTAGAGGAAACTTCAGGACATTTGTATAGGTAAATAGATATCAACTGATTTGGCATTACTTTTGTAGTGATGCAAAAATATTCAAAATGTTATGCTATAATATTACATAACCATACACGATATTTTTGGTCAAATTGGGCCCTTGCTCCAGAAAAAAATATATGTCTTAGTCTTAAATCTTGTTACCCCTGTGATTCTATTTGGTCACAGACATTTTCAGAAGTAACTTGTTTAACATGAGTTTAATAGGGTTGGCTCTAATCCAGGATTACTGTTGATAGTATAAAAAGCAGAAATTTAGACACAGAGACATATACTCATGGAAGAAAGACTGTGAGGAGACACAGGGAGAAGAGATACCATCCTCAGAAGTAATCGACCCTGTCCAACCCTGTAGATATTTTGATTTTGGGCTTCTAGTCTCCAAAACTGTGACGATTTATGTTTTAACATGTGTGGTATTTTGCAAAATGTCCAAATTGCACATGTTTATAATTAGATAAATCAAAATTATGAGTATATTAAAAATGTATATATTTGCATATATATTACAACTAGTAATCACTACACTGTTTAGAAAGCCCTGTTTTTTTAAAATATATAAAATATGTATTGTGATATTCACTTTCAGATTAGTATCTTTGTAAGAAAAGAAATAAATATTTGAGAATAGAGTTTTAATTTTCCTACTTAGTATTTTATCAGCTTTTTAATCTTTAAAATACAAAATCATATTTCTTGGTTCCTATGTAGTAAGTAACTCAGTTCTCACAATTCTTCTGATTAAATTCATCTTGAGATAATATAGTTAAAAAAAACAACTTAGATGTAACTCTACTTACAGTGTAGTTCTATTTTAGGTTAATACTGCATCAAGGAAATCCTACATTTTCAAAGAATCACTGGAATTGTTTATGATGCCTGAAGTCCTTATCACCTAGGAATATTTGGGCCATTAACCAGCAGTGTGAAATTGGCTATATCACATAACCTCTCTTAACCTGCTTCTTCTGTTATACAGTAGAAATGTTGAGCTGGATTTATTGCTCCTCTTTAAACTCTCTTAGCATTTAGTTCCTCCACCTATAGCAATACTATTTGTTTGGATTTTTGATTTCTTTAAAACTTGTTTAAAATTGCATATGTTTTCAAAACTAAAATTATCTAGAAATTCTTCTGAAATTTTATAACAATAAATTTAAGGTGATGTTTACATGAATTTATGACGTATAATAGGAATATTCTTGTTTCTTACCGCAAATAATGACAAATTAATCTCACCTACATTTTTTGCTAACAGCTGTCGGTTTAAGGACTATTAAGTTTGTTAACAATATAAGATGAAATATGATAATAAGACAAAATCATGACAATGGATAAGTTGAATTTAAAAAGACATAAGTTGAATCCATGGGAATCATATTTTGGGGATGCTAAAGCAGTTTTAATAGGCTATAGGAATAGAGTTAAGGGAAAGTGAGAAAAATCTCTTCAAATTGACATAAATTATCATAATTAAAAAGAATTTCAAGATCTTTCTGTAGTTAAGTTTTTAAATATATCATTTTATCTAAGACTACTTAAAGCAATTAAAAAATGTATCTCCTAGTGTTTTTTAAGAAAATGTGAAATCTTATGTTTAAAAATAAGTCCTTATTACAAATTTAAGACTTAAAAAAATCTGATATGTTTCTATTTTGGTCTTAACAGTGCAAAGATTACATTAAATTATTAATGCTCTTTTAATATATTAGAAGTTGTTTTGGTCACATTTAATGCTTTATTGAATCCCTGATGAAATTACCAGTAAATATCTCTTCAGGATATGATATATATATTTTAATTTTTTTTAATTGAGGCAGCATTGGTTTACAACACTGTCTATGATTCAGAAATATGTCAGGACCTCACCTCTTCAGATGGTATGTTTCCATACCATGGCCATTTCCTACAATTTTATACCTGATAGTTAGCTATTTATGCAATTATAATCATTTTTATAATTTTCCCAAAAGTACAATAGTTAAAATGTTTTTTTTTTATTTTCTATTCAGTGTTAAGTTTGAGTGGATTTGATTGTTCAAAATGCACTTCAAATAAACATTTATGTAAAAAGAATTAAGATGAAAACAATATACTATTATGAAACAAGTTACAAGAGATCTATAGGCTATAATTATCAGACACACAAGTTTTCAGATCAAAAACAATTTTACCAGGGTTAAATAATGCTGTTTCTTTTTTTCAAGGCTAGTTTATACAATTTAACTTTATATAGTATGCCTCCCTCCTTATAATTCAAGGAAAATTAATGGAAATGATTTCCTTAGGAATTGAATCAGATAACTTATTAAATTTATATGAAAATATAAATCAATCTACTAGAAATAACATTCCGTATTATAAATACTCTTCTTGCTATGAAACCTGCCAATGAAAGTTGTGCTGGTCTCTGAAACTCATTATGACGTGTGTGTGTGTGTGTCTGTCTGTCTGTCTGTCTATATATATGCATGTATACATATATAGAGAGAGACACACACACACTAATTTATTTATGTCATTTTAATAGTACTGAAGTATCATTTGCATACAAATTAAGTCCTTTAAAAGTGCAGTAAAGTACTCAGAAGATCTCTGACAGTTTCTTAAAAATTTAACATTATGCATATTGTATGACCCAGTTATAGTAACATTTGTTAAGGTATGCACTGAAAATAAAGTGTTCTCTTTATTTGTTGGAAGATCTATTATTCTGAGATGCTTTTCTTAATTGTGTTGTAGTGCAAGTAGAAGTTTCAGTGGTCAGAATTATTATTTTTTTTAATTTATTTATTTATACATACAAGCTGGGATACAGGCCAGAGTTTGTGGCTGCGAGAGGGTCCACCAGAGACAGAGTGGGGAGCAGAACAGGCAGATCAGAAATACACTGCTGAGGGGAGCAGCGGGCGAGGCAGGAGAGATCTGTCGCACCATGTGGGATTCTCCCTGGCTGGGCGTTGAACTCGCATTGCATGCTGCCGACAGCTCCACAGTGCAGCGCTCAACCGCTGCGCCGCCAGGGAGGCCCCTCAGTGGGAGAAGTCTTTATGATGCTCATACTCTTAGACTGATAGCTGATTCCTGGCTGTTGAGATAAAGTTTGAGAAGAGGTCAGAAGTCCCAGACAATTGTGGTTGATTTCTAAAAGATCAATCAGAGATACAGAACTGTCTGATATTGGAATAGTGTATGCAAAGTTTATTTTATGGTATTGAATACTACAAAAAGTAAGGTTCTCAGATATCCAGCAAGGAAGTAAGTATATTGGGTTGTGTAATGAGTACAAGTCTGTAATATAGGAAAAATTAAATATTCAGTTAAAAAGTGTTATGTGCTAGAGAAATACACTAGAGAAAAAAGAAAGCTTATTAGATGAAAACCTGTGGAAAGTCCTGGAAGTGTCATGGAATCATTAAAAAATTGTGTTGACAGATATTCTTCCCTTGGTTTGTAGTTTTGAGCTTTTATAAATGGAGTGTTATCAAAAGATTTACTTAAATGCATTCAGGATGCAGACTAGTCTGTAAGTTTGGAGCACGTGAACTTCATTGCATAGTTTTTAATTCCTATTATATAAGTGAAATATTTATTTATTGTATATATGTTGTATAATATATTTACATATATATTACTTCAAAGAAAAAACTTTCTAAGTAACTACATTTCCATGTAAAATATACTCTGGAGTCATTTTAAACTGAATTCCATTACTTTGATTTAAATGATTAAATTTTTTTTGTGTTAAAACTAAAGGAAATTTAAATTTTGTAGATAAATAGTTTAAGGATTTGAGTCAAATTTGTGTAAGCATGATATATTTCATTCCCATCGTTTACCACAATGCTTGGGTACAATAAGTAATTGGTATTTATGAATTATTTTAAGAGTTAATCAATTATTCTCATTGTCCCATCAAGCTCCTTCAATACTTTCAATGCACGTTTTCAATGCATGTTAAAGCAAATGTTGTTTCTTGAGTAAGTGTTTCGTAAATACATACTTTATCTTTTCAGTTATTATAACTTTTAGTACTTTCCATTGTCTCTTTAGAAAAATAAGCACATCATATCATCCATCTGGTACTTAATATAATGCCTATGAGGCATTACATACAGAATATAATCTGGCAGAAGATTCAACTAGTATTTAATGTACTCAATGTAAAAGAATGAACGAATTTGAATGAATAGAATGACTGATATGCTATAATGGTAATACACATATATAAAAAACTTTCATTTCTTAAAATACCTACATCATTCTCCATTATATATAGTATGAGAGAATCAGTTTAACAATATGAGACAATAGCTTAAGCATTTGGAAAATAAAAAGTTTACATGGTTTGATTACAGACTAAATTTCATATCTTGCTGTATATGTAATGCTTAGGAAAGACTTTTTTGATAATAAAATTCACTTCTGTGCATATAAATTGGGTAATCGTGTATCTAATTGACCACTTCGTTTGTAGTTGAGTAATTATTGTCGTCAACTGCCTGTTTGCACATGAAATGAAGACCAGGTGAAAATGTTAATTAAGTTAATGATTTTAAATAATTCCTGTTATTGAAGAAACATGTTTTTCTGCTCTTTCTGCACTTTTGAAATTGCTGCTTAAAATGTTTTTCATGTCACCTTCAACATTGAAGACCCAGATTACAAGCTAAGAATCAGGCGGTTGATTGGGTCAATATGTCTCATTAAGGAAATAAGTTTATAAGATTCATCATTAATCTATAACAGAATATCTTGTCTTGATGTGGGCTGAGAAGAGCTATTAATGTGTAACAATTGGACCAGTAGTATATTGATGAACTCCATGTACTTATGATCACATTCTTCATTTCCTTAGCTTGAAAACCTTAATATATATATTTTTTTTCTTAAGAGTGTATATATCAGTAAATGGGTGTTTTTCCAAAATATCTTGATAATAAACTATGACCTTCATTTCCCTAACATACAAAGAAAATAAAACCATTTTATATTATCTATAACTAAAATAATACCAAATATTTGCATCTGAAACAAATCAATAAGTTAAAGACCTAGGTTTTTCATCATTTCTGCTAGGAGAGCAGAAAATCTTTTATGTAGGCTTGCTTAGTCAACAACTTGTAATCAAATCTCTCCTAAAGCAAATACATGATGCTTTTCTATCTTTTTTTCAACTTATCAAAACTGCCTCAGGTAGCTGGGTCATTAAATAGCAATAGGTATCAACAAAAAGCAGCCTCACATCATTAGTGCTAATGATGTCTTAGGCTTACAGCTTAAAAATGACATACGGACATCAGAATAATTTAGGTTGACTTCAATGGGACATATTTACTGCAGGATAGTTTGTAACATAGCAATTTCCAGCTCAGGGAAAAGGCACAATAGGAAAGATTTCAACAGAAATGTTTTTATCGTAGTGTTATAGTTCATTTTTACTGGTCAATTTAATTTTATGATGATGATAAATCTTAAGTTCAACTGTCATTGGGAGCATATACACATGCAGTAATCATCACTTGCCCTCAAATCATTAGCAAAATTATTCTGAAGGGTAGCTGAAGTGCGTAATCTTAAAGAAGGAAAAATTATTTCATCCTGTTTTCCTATGTTAATTTACAATAATATGTAAAAAGAGCCTTAATAATGGTTTATCTACTTAAACTCAAAAATTTAATATTTTAATTCCCTGCAATTGCAAACATTAACTTAGTTTCCCCTGAATACTGAGATTAAATTAAAAATTAAGCATGTAGAAACCATTAGGGGTATAACTCCCCCCCAGTCATTAATTTGGTTTATTATGAGTGAAAAAACATGACAAAGGATCCCCCAAATATATTACTCATTGCAATTCAGTGCATACATTTTCAAAAGTTAATACAAATCAAATTATCAAATTACCCAGATTAATAGGAAAGTAACCTAGCTCAAAATGGGAAAATGACAACTAATTATGAAATTTCTTACATAGTATGAAATTGCAGCAGCAAAAAATGATGCAAAGTAAATAGATATTGTAAAAAGAAAATATTCGTTCATCTTGAGAATAAATTGTCCTCTCACCCCACACAATTTTACCATTCTGGAACTATTTTAGTCATTCCCTTTCAACTGACATGTCCACATGCTGCAATCTGACTTTCATTCTCCACCAGTTTAAGGAACATTGTCAAAAGATACCAGTTTCCTCGTAATTTCCCAAATCAGTGACCGTTGACTTCATAGTCTGTAGCATTTGGGACTTTCCACCATTAAACACTCTTTATATTAGTACCACCTCCTTTTTTGATTATAATGAGACCTTGCTCCAGGCAAGAGTCATCTTTTTCTCCTACTAAATATTAAAAGACATATAACCAAGTTTATAGCTTCTGCATTTTTATTTTGTCTTAATGATCTGCTTGATCTTCTATGAGGAGTTTGTCCATTCTTATGATGTCCATGACCTAGAATATATGACCTAGAATATAATATTCATGACCTGATTCTTTAGTGGTTCAGTGATTTTCCTGACTATTTAGCGTATGTCTTTGTGACAATCTGGGCATTTCAGAGTCGATTTGTTCGTGTGAATTCATTGTTTTCTGTTTCCCAAGGTAGTGTAAATTAAAGTAAGCAAGAATAAAACCACACAGGGGCTTCCCTGGTGACACAGCGGTTAAGTGCTGTGCTGTGCTGCTATTGGCAGCGGTGAGGCCCCTGAACAGATTCCCACTTGGTGGCAGACTTTTTCTATCTGGTCCGCTGCTCCCCTCAGCAGTGCATTTCCATGAATTGGCCAGTTCTGTTCCCCACTCTGTCTCTGGTGAACCCTCTCACTGGCCCATGCCTCTGGCCTGTACCCCAGCTTGTATACATAAATACATCTTAAAAAAAAAACACAAAAAAAACCAAACTGCCCTCTCTTCATTGCTTTTTGAATATCAATAAGCAATAAGCCTCTAAAGATCTTCAGTAGCCTTGTTCTTCTCCGTCAACCAATTGAATCCTCATATTATATTAGGTACTCAGTGTCATAGCTCTAATTTCTAAACATACCTTTATTTTATCAGACTCTCTCACCTTCATTGCTTTCACTTCAGGTTGTTAGTATTTATTTCTGAGCTATCATCAGTGTCCTTAAGGTACCCTCCCAGAGTGGCAAATAAGAACACCACATTCTTTACAAGTTTGCTTCGTCAGACCTATCATATCTATGTCTTGACACTTTTCTGCATTTAACTGAAGTAAAAGCAGTTTTTCTTATGGGTACTAACAAAAAGTTTTAGTCTATCAAAATTTAATTGGTTAAATTACTGCTTATATCAGCAATTAAACTGGTTACTTTTTAATTAAGTTTCACTGTTAACAATGAGAACATTTATATATTAATTTATATTTTAGACATCAAAAGGAAATTTCTTTCATAAATTTAATAGCTAGTTGCTAGCCTTACCCTCATTTCAATGTTTCATGAAAGGATCCTTTTTAAAGTATATGTTAACAACAGAGATGAAAAAAAACTCTATTCTTTATTGTGATATATAAAATTTGTTTTGTCTACTATAAACTTGGACGAGTTTATTAAAATAACTGAAAATAATCACATTCAACAACTATCAGCATTTTTTTTTCAGGAAGTAGATATGAAGAAGCAGAATTTCATATGATTAAAAAGTACATATGAAATAACAATTGATTTAAAAGCCAGTAAATTAAAAATGCTAAACTGTCTCATTATTAGCCTCAAATTCAAGCATACATTCATATTTTACTGTGATGATATATCTAAATTCTGATATGTGGCACCATGCTAAACATATGGATTAAGTCCAGTTTTAATTTTAATGAGGGTCAAAAAGTAAAACCAAGATTCCTGTCCACATAGTGATCGTCTCAGCATACAACTTTTTGAACTGTCATATGTATCACTATAAAATGGTGAAAGCAAGTATTTCTTCATATTATTGAAATTGAGACAAAAGTAAACAACCTAGGAACTGAAGACCATAACTTCCTTGACCCCTCTGACTTTCAAATTACTGTTTAGCTTAGGATTTCTACTCTCAGATAAGCCTTCTGTATTCTTAAAATGGGACTTCGTAAGAAAAATAAATCAAGCTCCCTAAATAATTGTCGCCAATTTGACATTCAGCATAAATAAAGCAAATGGGTTAAAATCTAAGTATTTTTATTGGCTCTTCTATAAAATTCCTAAACATCTAAAGACAAAGTCTAGATACCAAGTAATGGAGCATGCAGACAGACAATCATAAATGAGTATTTATTAAAAATAGAATTTTAATTTCTCTGTCTTCACCATTTTTCTTGTTTCATAGTTTCATTGTCTTATGGTTCCTATTTATAAATAATGTTGTGACATTCAGATAGTCTCACATATTTTAATCTCTTAGAACCATTTCCAAATTAGTGTCTAGAATTTATACTGTAGGGAGATATTTACAGTGTTTGAAACATATTGCATTTTGTTACAGTCATTCAAAATACTGCCTTAAGCATCACTGCCTCCATCAGTGCCTCTGCATATGCCAAATATCTGGAAAGATCTATTAACAGATGCCTGTTTACTCTAAAGTGATATTAACATCCCTTATCAGATTGAATTAATTGATTGAGTATAGTAGGGGAGTGACTTGCATAGAAGATGTGTGTGCCTGCAGGAACAGCAAGCCTTATCAGCTGGTTACATATAAGCTTTTCCACATTAAAATTGCGTGTCCCTTGTTACAGGGAGAGTCTAGTGCTCTGTATACAGAAAAGATATAAGAAACATGTTGCTTTTCATCTGTTTAGTGGAAACACTTCAATAACTGCTTAATCCATTCCATCTTTATATCTAGATATCTTTCTGAGAGTGCACAGGATATTTGAATCTTATATAAATATACCACTTGCACACAATCTTCCTATGAGGAAATCTGTATACTTGCCCTAATCAAACCAGCAATACAGTAATAATTGTCAAAATTGTAACAAAAACTTGCGTTCTTGAATGTTACTAAAATGTTTTCATATTTACAATATTTCACTTAACTAAGTAAAAACCCTATGAGATATGTAATACTTTCTGGTATATAGCAGGTTTTCAATAAATATTATTCTGTTCCATCTTCAGAGAGATCATTGCATTTTCCAAAATGTTGAGGTATAGTGTCAAAACCTGAACAAGAATTGTAATGTTTCTGATTCCTAAGTATTTCTTTTTCTGACTTATTGCATTCTTTTCACTGAATACCATATGAATGTAAGTAAAATGATTACAACAATGAAGAGTACCAAATTTTTATTCTAGTCACTCAAAATCCCCAATGATAGTATTCCTCCAAAGGTATGTTAGTTGCTTGATTAGGATAAGGATAAGGAGATCAGGTCATGTGTGCATCATGTGTGTTATATATCTTGGTTTATTAAACCACAAAAGTTAGTAATAACATTGGTCAACAAATTTTTACAAAAGTTATGTTACTAAAATTAGATTAGTCATTTCCTATCAATTTGTGTGTGTTCAACATGAATATGACAGTCAAATCCTAATTTTGGCTCTAGTATTTTTTTGTAATATGCAATAAATTGATGTTTACAACACAAAATGCACGCCAATAGTAATAGGCCTAGGGTTAATACCTGTAAAAAATCAAGTCATAGCCTACTTCTTAGATTTCTTTGCCTGTTTCTTATACAGATGTTCAGTAATAGAATAGATGGAAGATGGTTTTCATTGTGCAAAAGCACAACCTTAAGACTCAGTTTTGAAGAGTCTAGAAATAGTCTCCATTCTTGTGGGTCATGAGTGATTTCTAAGGCATTCATGAGGCCCTCAATATCAGGACAGAATACCAGAATACTTTCCTTTCTGAAGAAAGGCTCCAACTGCTGGTGGCACTTTTGATCTTCTAGAAGATTCCATTGTTGGAGTTTTGATCTAGCAATTCTGCCTTGTTCTTGGATAAGTACAAATCACGAACCAGGACATTTAGTTCTTCCTGTGTTAGTCTGTGTGGGGTTGATGATGCACCACAGTGAAAATCTGGATCACTGCATGCTGATGGAACAGGAGAAGAACAGGTCGGCTCACCCTTGTCCTCATCAGGTGAATCAAGAGAAAATCCTGCGGGAGGCTCTAGAATAGGAAGTTCCTCACCATGTGGAACTGGTCTCAATGCAGACAGAATGTTTGGGTAGACTATTCTCGACTTCTTTTGCTTCGTTATTCCAATGGAAAGAAGAGGAACCAAGCAGAAGTAACAGTCTTTATGTTGTTGCTTGGCTCTTTCCACACCATGGGGACTGTAAATGGCATTGATGGTCTTTTGCCATTTAACCACTGTGAAAGCTGTGTTGTACATGTAGCACAGCATAGATGCGGGGCCCGAGGCTTGTCTTTGTCACCAACCTTGCATCCGAAGTAAAGATAATAAGCCTTCTTCTCTGGAGAAGTGACACTTTTCTTCTGGTTTGCAAATGTCACTTCCCCACCAATAGAGCAGAAATTGTCCATGCTATTAACACACTTTCAAGGCATTAGTGTTCTGTGTTGTGCCTAAATGGATAAAATAGCAGTTCTATGGAACAGTAGCTTAAACTGTCTCTCACAAAGTCTGAAATATTTTCAATGCTAAAATTTTCTGACAAGGCTTTCTATAGTGCACTGCTGATGTCAGCTTTCTTTAGCAGCTGCCTGGCAGTAGTATTGCATTGCATCAGAAAATGATGCAATCAACTCTGGATGATGTGTGCATGATGGTATTATGCAATGCGATGCAATATTACATCATTTTAGGCTGATTTAGGATGTTGTTGCAGTCCTACTGGATAAATTTACACAGTGAAACATATAAAATGAATTATATGGGATATCTTTAAAATGAGAGCTAATAAAAAAATTACAGGGTTATATTCATTGAGTTCAGCACACCAAGATACTACAAATTAGGGCCTTTTAAAGTCAGTAACAATCTCACTGTTGACCAGTGTAATGGGTGGTTGAGTTTTAAATCATGTCTGTGAGTCTAAAATAAATTTTAGTACTGTCTCCATGTGAGACAGGTACATATGGTCATGAAGAATTTTATATAATTGAGATAATTCTCTGCACTGTCTGAAATGTTTAATTCTAACAGCTAATTTTACATTACAGTGAGGAGGCTGTGGAAAATATTCAACTCCTATTCTATATACCTTGATTTGTAAAATAAAAAAATAAATGCATTTTAAAATATGTGAAAAGCACTTCATACTATGTCATAGAGACAATGCATACTCAAAGTCAGATATTACTATTTAAATTTTACAAACTGCAGATAAATGAATACAGTTCATTTAAATATTAGAGTGCCCTAAAAACCTAGCTAGAGTCTAACAAGCTAAATGATGGATTTAAAATATTAAAAGGTGAAAAGTATATCCTGAAGAGAGCAAATGTAGTTCTATGTAGCACATAGTAAATGCATAAAGAAAGTATTTTTCTACTTCATTTTCTTGCACTTTAGAGTCATCTCTCATTAATGGTTTCGTCTCATCAGAATTAGAAATTTATGCAAACAATTTAATCTCTTTTCACCGTGCCATTTGCTTCTTTTCCTTCTTTTGTCTTCCTTCTTTTTATGGTGTATTTTTATTTTTTTATTTTTATTTTTCCTTCAGGTGCTAAGGGCATTAACTTATAGGCATTATCCCAAGTCACTAGGTTAATTTTGTTGGATTAATCGAGTTTCCAGAATGCCTTTGGTGACTTGGTATTGTTAGACTGTGCTAACTGCTCTTAGGGAATTGATAACAAGTCAAACTTACCCAAAGTTAAGGATAATTATAAAGGAAATGCTGGGACCTGTTGTTTTGGAGTAGCAATAGTAGTGTGTTCAGTTAGTATTTGTCAAATAGATAAAAAATGGTCTTCACTCATCCTCAATTTTTAATATCTTCCCGCATGTTTTTTTATTCTATAGATAAGTCCAGATAATTGAATGCCAGGAAGACATGTTATTTATTTATTTATTTTTTTTTACCAAACTGAGTCAGACAAGATGAGGATGTTAATTTGAATAATGGGTTAAAATATATCTGAAAAAGAACACCTTAATGCCACATTTTTTTAAAGCACTGCTATAATCCTATGAATATAGCCTAGGAAAACATTGAATTTCTAATAGTAGAATCCATTTGACTATAATTCTTTATAAAGAAATAAAACCACTAAAAATAAAGTCTCTGCTATATGATGTTTAGCAGGAAATTTTATAACCACATAATGTTCTCTGTAATTTCCACAGGAAGAAATTTTAGGGATTTAAAAAAAAAAATCTTTCTTCTTGTGGTTGCATCTAAATTAAGTGCTAATTCAATGAAACTTCAGTGTGTGTGTGTGTGTGTGTGTGTGTGTGTGTGTGTGCGTGTGTCTGAAAGGGAGTGAGAGAAATTATGTGTGTTTAGTGTACATGCATATATATGTATGTGTGTATATACATATACTGAAAAAATGTTATTCTTTATTAGTGCCCATATCTGGAATGTATATTCTACATGCCTTTTCTATTTTTTTGCTTCACGAAGACAGGATGATAAAATGTTTATGATCACCTTCAGAATTAATAAAAAAGAACAGAGAATCATTTAGGCTTTACCTCTTTAAAAGTATCTCTGGCAGCATTGAGAAATGTTGTCAGTTTACATGGTTATTCTTATTTGAAACGCATCCACAAAATTTAATAATCTTTTGAGATGATTCATTTATGAAATCCCTGAAGAATAATCATTACTGTCTTTGGAGATTAATTACTGTGTTATTTGCTGTCATTGATGAAACTTTTTTTTTTAAAGATTTATTTATTTATACATACAAGCTGGAGTACAGGCCAGAGGCGTGGGGTGGCGAGAGGGTTCACCAGAGACAGAGTGGGGAGCAGAACAGGCAGATCAGAAACACACTGCTGAGGGGAGCAGCAGTCGAGGCAGGAGAGGTCTGCTTCACCATGTGGGATTCTCCCTGGCTGGGCGTCGAACTCGCATTGCGAGCTGCCGACAGCTACACAGCGCAGTGCGCAACCGCTACGCCACCAGGGAGGCCCTGATGAAACTTTTTAACTCATCCTGCATATATTCAGCAAATTTCTCTATAAACTGCCTATTACCTTTAGTTAAAAGCCTTCCTTGTTGTGAAATTTTTTAGTAGAAAGTTAGGATTTACGTTCTGTAAATCCAAAGTCTCATTGGGTGGCAGTTCTCAAACTCCATTTTAAATATGATGTTAGTATCACTTTTTTTCCTCCTGTGGCTAAACTGCATTATCTTTCTTCTTTTTCTCCCTTCAAAGCTGGCAAAGAAATAATGTGATGCAAATAAACCAATAACATATAGAATATTAAAAAACTAAGCAGTTTTTAAACTAGTATTATTAATAATATTGAATCTGAAAATATTCCAGTTAATTATTTTTAAAAGTGTTTATTATATAAAGATATTGAATTAAAGGGAGGAAATAAAATACATTTAAAATTGTCTTGTTAGACCTGATTAGTATACAGATGCTCTTTTACCAAAACAGAAATCGTTATACCAAACATTGAACTGTAAACTCCAAAAATGTTAGGGCAGTGTGTGTTTTGATGACCTATTTCCCTCTAATACTAGGCAAAAACTTGGAAAATAGAAGTTAGAAAAACTGGTAAATGAATCTTATGTAAATATTATGCTAGATAAGAAATCAGTGTGTACAATATCCTTTGAATGTATGAAACTTTAAAATGAACTCTAAAGTAATAACTTTAAACGAGTAAATGAATAAGGGAGCTTAAATAAGAATGTGCTTATTCAATAAGTGCTTCTTGAATTTATTACATTTCTGAGTATTGGAGATACAAATTAAGACATAGATAACCACACATAGGTTCTAATGAAGAAGCAATCTGATTACCTAAGAACAAGTTAATTAATTTGCAAGTTACTAATGAAGTGTTTCTTACTAATATACCTTATGGTCATAGTAGCAGCAGGTTCAGACAATAAAGGTATACCTCTATAATTGTATCATGGACAACAATAGGACAGTGGCGTCAAGGAAATCCAGTTCCTAAATTCACTGACTTATGAATACTTTTTCCCCATTTTAGTTATTTAACAGTACCTGGTAATAATATATTAATCCATATTTATCAAACATGCCCAGAAAATTTGTCAGATATTATCTCTGAGTATAGTTCTAAATGAAAGATGACTATTCTAACCTTAAGTATACACTCTATGACTAGACTGAAACTTGAATGCTGGTTTCATTTAGAGCTTCTCCCAAGGAAGTTCAGCTTCTTCACATTATTTTGGAAAGAAACTTAGTATTTTTAATTTGAGTAATTTTTGGAGATTCATTATACTCTTGCACTTAAAAGCAATAAAATGTACAGAAACCTTTACTTTGTGAAAATCTTATACAAATGGAACAAGACATTCTTATATGACTTGAGATGACCTCATTGAGGAATTTAGCTTAGAAAGTCAAATTTAAGGAAATACCATTTTACTAAATAATATTATCCTACTGTGGAGATCAAACACTATAATTATCTTGAGAATTTCATACTGAGTATAGCTAACCACTTATTCTTCTACCAAATAATAGATCAATAAAGATTATCTAATGTTCAATGTTCTCTCTCTCTCTTTCACTCTCTCTCTCTCTCTCTGCCCCCCCCCATCATCTGTCTATCTGGATATGCATTTGGTATTTGGTCAAGCTATTAATTTGCATATTTCTGTGAACTCTAATGATTGTAAAGGAAGACATATTGTTGAAAATAACTCAGTCTCTTAGAGAATTCTTGTAGTTTTCAGAAACCATTTCACCTAGTATTCTTTAATGTGATACTCAGATATTGGTGGTAAAATAAAACTATATTATGACTTTGAAAATAAAGCAAGTTCTAATTTTGAAAGCAATTTTTAGTAATTTTCAAATGTTAACCATTCAATATTGTAATTTTCTGAAAGCCATCTGCTCATTCAGATCATTTCAAAGAGTAAACAGAGCATTTGCCATTTAAATCTTGTAATGGAGAGTATGAAAAGTACTAGTATTCCAGAAATAATCATTTTTTTCTAATAATTTTGGAGCTTCAGTAAAGGTAAAAAGTGGACATCATTTAAAAATACAAGAAAACATGGGACTGCTAATAGATATATAGTTATTCAAAGAAATTGGTGAACATTCATAGAGAAGATGAATTTGGAAAGGATGATACCAGAACAAAAATGGTAAAGATAGGATGAAAATGACATATTGACAGTTCAAATTTAACTTAAGATCAAAGGTAGTAGGGACCTCCCTGGTGACGCAGCAGTTGAGCGCTGAGCTGGGGAGTTGTCGGTAGCAGTGATGTGAGTTCGACGCCCAGTGGGGGAGAATCCCACATGGCGCTGCAGACCTCTCCTGCCTCGCCTGCTGCTCCCCTCAGCAGTGTATTTCTGATTTGCCTGTTCTGCCCACCACTCTGTCTCTGGTGAATCCTCTCGCCACTCCACGCCTCTGGCCTGTACCCCAGCTTGTATGTATAAATAAATAAATCTAAAAAAAAAAAAAGAAAGAGATCAAAGGCAGTAGAAGTATCTACTTTGTAGTTGTGCTAGAAAATGCAGAAATACAAAATTGAGGCTCCTGGACAAACTTGCTATTTCAAACAAGTAATTTTCTTTCTTTTCTTTCTTTTCCTCCTTCCTTTCCTCTTTCATGTCCCCTTTTTTCTCCTCTTCATTTTCTCTTTCCCTCTTTTTGTTATTTGTAATGAGGGGTTAATTTAAAAAGATTAGGGATCAAGCAAAGAAGGTGGCTGGTAACCTAATAATATGGTTGTTCAGTGGAGGTCAGCATTCGACTAGGAAGATGGTTGTGTGAGGTAGCAGCACAAAAAGGATAATTAAACAACCAGACATATTCACTGAGGCTAATATGAGTCAGAATTCTCATAGTTGGAGAAATAAGTTATAAGTATGGAAATCTTCAATAAATCCTAAGGATTTAAAAAGATTATCAGTGTTTATTATGGTTTTCCATATAGTTAAAAATAAAAATAACTATAGATATAAAAATGCACATGTATGTGCTATATGCATATACACCCCCCCAGAGGTTTTTTGGAGGAGAAGTATTTCAGTAGCAAAGATAAACCCCTAACACCCAGACCTTAGTTTCTTCTTGGAGAAACAGCTTGTGCTAGGGCTGGGGCAAGATCATTAGAAAATGAACCTGTAACATCTTGCATGTCAGAAATTAGTATGGGCTCGAAGAATGATAAATCCACACTGGCCAAACAAGGGGAAATTTGAGCATCAAAATAAATAATCAATATGAAAGATTTAAAGCTCTTGAAAAAAATAAGGATTCCTGATTTAAACCTCAAATAAAGTAAGGATTCCTGAATCCACACTGACATTAAAAAAAAAAAAAATGAATCAACTGGGAGAATAGAAAATCCATTACTACAGGAAGAAAAAAAGAGCTTAATGACTGTGAAGATGGAATTAGAAAAACAGCACTTGTAACCACAATAGTAATGATTGATTTTGTCAGAATTCATCAGTCAATGCAACAATTAGCGGGTGAAACTTCAATGAAAGCAGGAGAATCATATAATTATATAATATATAATTTTAATGGATATTTCACTACAAATAGTTATTAATTAAAAAAGGATAAAGAGTACATTTACTGGGGAATATTGGAATGTAACACTTTAAAATTTGAGCTAATTTCCCATCTCCAGTAGATTAAAAAAAAAAAAAAACTAAAAGAACTCAGCAGTGGATAGGATGCAATGAGAATGTAGCATGGATTGTGCTGCATTCCTGTCCAAAATGTTTAAACTGAATTTAATCAACTGGGAACATCCAACAAAACCAAATTGAAGCATTTTCTATACATTAATTAGCCTTTAGCTATTTTTAAAATACTAAAATCATGAACATGAAGGGAATATAAGGGACTCTTAGGGATTAAAAGAAACCTAGGAGACATGATTACTAAGTACAAAGTGCGATTGGTTTAGATAATTTTGCTATAAAGAAACATAATGGACAATTAGTGAAATTTAAATTGTTCTGTGAGTTGGATCAAATGTCATTTTCCTGATTTTGATGCTTGGCTTGTGGTTTCATACAAGATTGTTCACGTTAATAGAAACTATTCACTAGAGTGTTCAGGGGTTATGGGATGTCATTTCTAACTTCATCTCAACGTGATCAGAGAAAACAGTATATTATACAGTTATATATACAGGGAGAGTTATACATCAAGTAGTGTAAAATGTGCACAATTGGGGAATCTGGATGAAGGATATTTGAGAGTTGTTTCTACTGGTTCGGTAACTTTTCTATAAGTTTGAGCTGTTTTTATAAGGTTAGGGAAGATAAGTAATAATAGCATCAAATCACAGAGAAAATATTTCAGCTGGCTGTGGAAAAACAAATTGTAAGAAGTGAAATATAACTGTAATTTAAATCTACACTTAAATTAAGGTGTTGAACTCTTTATTAAAACTGTCTGTTTCTCTTATAAGTTGCCATAAAAATTTCACACTACCGTTTGAATTTATTTTAAATAACTTCCTATAGAGAATAAAGTAGACAAATAGATCTACCACTGTGTTACTTTAAAATTTCATGGGATAAGAGTATTATGTAAGATGAAACACTTCTTTTCTTTGTTTATATTCACTTCAGGCAATATGCAAACACATTATTAAAAAAAAAAAAACAAACTTTGAATGGCCCAGGTCATCAGATGCATAATTATAATTCCTCCTCTGAGAAAAGTCATTAGTAATTTGTCCTATTATCTATACTGAAATATTGATAGTTATCACAAAGTACTGTTTTAGAGAAAGGACAACAGTACTGAGGAAATGTGGTGGCCCCTAACTATTCTTTTTTTAATTTTGGGGAAAAATATGCATTCTCATTAAAGGCTGTTATTAAATTGTGGGAGAGGGTAGATATTGATAAATAAGGAAATAGTGCATAGAATTTTTTTTAAATCTTCAAAAGCTTTTAAATATATGTTAAAAACACAAAAGAATGTGTTTCTTTTTTCTAATTCTGGTCAATTCCACACGGGATATTACAGTTACTACTTAAAATATTCTGACTAAATTGGAACTTAGATAGTGTTGACATTTTACCTTTAGGAAAAATAACTTAAACCAGGACTCAGATAATTTATACTATACATACTTTAAAGCAAAACAAATTAAAACAAAGTGGAAATTTTGATGTAATTAATCTCTTAAACTACAGGTTAAATTTAGCCCTTTTCATTTATTAAAGGATAACAAATTATCACACTTAATCACACTTAATAGCAGTGATCAAAAGACTGGGCCCATAATCTCTTTCAGATGTTACTGAGAAATTAAGAGGAGCAAACTACCTTAAAGATAGTAAAGTGAGTTTTTAATATTCAGTCACATTAACTCATTTTTGTATGACCACTATTGTAAGAATGCAATGAACATCTTTGTTTATACTCTCAAAATTAGATTGTTTAGAAGTCATTTAAAATATAGTCTGTTATAGCATATGGAAAGTTATATTGAGGTTTCTACAAAATTAAAAATGTTAAGAACTTTACTATAATATCCTTTTGCTGAAATCATGTCAAGGAAGAGATGAGACATTCATTAGAGGATTTTGTGAGCATGGAAAAAATGGAAAAATGTTTACATTATTATGGTGGACATTATCAAGATATGAGTCTATATGTCAACATTTCAAATCTTCAGAGAAGTTTATAAAACCATATTTCAGATACTTTTCATATAGCCAAGAAAATTGATTTTATGTCATAAGAAAGAATATGTAACCATTTAAAGGCTTAAATTTTATTTTCCAATATTTATTTCCTAATATTTACTATTTTCCAATATTAATATTTAAAAGTACTATATTTTACAAGTCAAAGGAGAGAATCCTAGCTGAGTTCCTTGGACCATCTGTGCATTATTCAGCCATTAACTTGGAGTCAAAATTGGAAACCCAAAAACTGAGCTTAAGGCCACCTTTCTTGCTTCTTCTGAATTTATCTTTTAGTCAAAACAATTATCTTCTTATAACCACTTTACACACACATACACACACAGTTTTATTTGGTAGTAAATGAAGGGCTAATGGATGGATCTAAATGCTATAATTTAAGGTCTATTCTATTGTGTGTTCCTCCTCTTTTGTTGATACCACCTTTATTGAATTGCTTATGACAGACTCCGTGATTTATTTAAGTTTTTAACAATAATTTGCAATATTTTATATTAACAATAAAGTGGAGGTATTTTCTAGACCACTGTGAATGTAGGCAAGTATTTTTCAGTTAGCATAGCCAACCAATACGAAAGGTTGTCAACCAACATGACACAGAATGGAAAGGCTTGAGGAAAGGGAATTGGAGAGTAGAGTTCAGTCCAGATACTAAGCTGACAGGGAGACGACGTCCATTGGAAGCTATAAAATGACTGGGATTTCATTGCATTGCTTACTGAAATATTTATATCTACTATCTTTATTGTTTACAAACGGTTTGAAATATTATCCCCATTTTAAAAATGCAGAGAATGAAAAAAAGTAAAATAAATAGTCCAGTGTTATGCAGGAAAGCAGCCATGTTAAGTGTCAAACTCAAAATTGTTTTAGTACACAGTTCATACCACTTAACTAAGCTGTGCTTCAACAAGCAGACATGGGACCCCATGTGCATATGGAGAAAGCATACTGTCAAAACTGAGATGAGAGGTTGCATAAAGGCTAGTGAAGCATGGACTATAAACTGCAAAATCTTCATAAGATATTTCAGAATCCAGCTCTGT
Source organism: Scalopus aquaticus (assembly GCA_004024925.1). Taxonomy (NCBI): domain Eukaryota; kingdom Metazoa; phylum Chordata; class Mammalia; order Eulipotyphla; family Talpidae; genus Scalopus; species Scalopus aquaticus. The sequence goes on from PVIJ01000040.1 coordinate 29,955, forward strand.
TGTTTTCCCAGTGGTTTAAAATTACAGAACAAATATTAGGTACTATCTTGCAAAATTTGCCATATTTTATACAGAGTGACCTAGAAATTAGGATCCTAATGATTTTACCTGAAGACCCATGCCCACAAAATTTATTAAGCCTGGAAATACATAAATATCTTACACTGCAAAAACATTTGCCTTTACACCTTCAAAACATTTTGCTACCAGGAATCTTCTAAGCTGGGCAGCTGTTATGCAAGGTTCAAAACTAAGTAAAGTAGTAATCAGTTTCCTAAAGAAAGTTTGCTTTCTTTCAGTTTCTCCTAATATCTTCACTTTCTGTTACCTACCTCCTACTGTCTCCTGCAAGAGTATCACTGTGACAGTAGGTGATTAGTACCCTGGGCTGCAACCCAGTAGTACAAAAGTGCTCCATTCTTTTTTTCTGATATTATTAGAAATAATCAATTTATCTCCATTATCTTTGAGATTTGACTTTTTCTATGTCTGCACTTATGCTAGCTCAATTGTTAACAACTAGCCTTTTTTACCTAATAATATAAATTAGTTTAAGTATATAATTATGATGACTCAGGAGCTCCAGTATCTGCAGGGTGATTTTGCAAGCTAGAGATCTAGGAGAGCTGATAGTATGGTTCTAGTCCAAAAGTTAGCAGCTCAAAACCAAGAAAGAAATGATGTTTCAGTTCCAATCAGGAGGAAGGGAAAATCTATTGTGTTAGCTGAAGGGCGATTGGGAATTTGCTCTTTTTTTTTTATTGTGTAGGTTTTTTAACTGATGAGATGAGCTTCACCCATATGAAGGAGGGCAATTTGGTTAACTCAGGTTACCAGTTTTAATGTTAATCTTTCCCAAAACTACCCTCACAGAATAATGTTTGACTAAATAGCTGCATTTGAAGGCACAGTCAAGTGGCACATAAAATTAACCATTATGTCTTAGTGCAGGAAATTCACGTAAGTCTCTTAGAATATCGGCTTTTAATGGCAAGGCTGCTTTCCATCAGCAACTTTTTAAAATCTCAAGGATAAAAAAAAAAGTAAGAGGACAACGAAACAACAGGACTCTTGCACAATTATCGACCCATCCCACTTTATGAATTTCTAGTTAAGTATATGATTCAACTTGTATTGCAATGAGAGTTGTGAATTTTCAGATCCTACTAAGCTTAGTTAGAATTAGTCAATTGAAGTTAAAATAACTCAGTTTTAACCATGTATTTGAGATCTGATAAGGGTTTTAATATAAAAATTCATGAAAAACTATTAGTCCTGCTCAGGTAAAAAAAAATATTTTCAATAGATTTTTAAGGATTCTATATGTTTGCAAATAGTATCATTTTATACATGCAGAAAAATATTTTTCTTTTCAAAATAGTGATAATTACTTCAACTGATTTGATTCAAGTACAAAGGATACAAAGGAACAAAAAAAGTTGGCCTTTTGCACAAGTGCTAGTATTTACTATGATAACAAGTCATTCAACATACTTTCTCATAATCATAATTTTCATTATAATCCTATATTTTCAGAGTTACTTAGTATGGATCCTACTCTTAAAATGTTAATCAATACATTCTTAATGCAATCATTACATACACTGTTGTAAATAACATCTTTTATCTCCTATTCGGAGATTTCAACTGCTATTGCAAGAATCCAGGGATTGTTTTCCCTTCACACAGCCTCTCGGGATTTATTTATTAAGGTTCAGTGTCCAGAGGCTTAGCCATAAGTGAAAGAATTAAATGAAATGAAGTTGTCTTATTGCTCTAAGTGGCATTTCTTACTTACTCCAGTCCTTTCTCTTTCTTCATGTGTTTGTATGTGAACCTGAGTAAAGCTAAAACTAGGACATTAAATAAAGACACCACAATCTTCAGAGTATCATTGTCCACTGACATTTATCCTAAGTGTTTATTTCTAAAGTTAAGACTGCCCAGTTCTCATTCCCTCCTTTTCCCCTTTCTATGTTCCTCAACAATCTATAATTTACATTCAGCATTGAAGCAAGAAAAATAAATGTTTCTACGAGCTTTTGAGAATGAATATTTTTAGATTTTTCTGTTTTTTTCTTTTTGATTTAGTAGTAACAAAATTTCATTTAAATATGAAACATAGATTGAATATGTCCAAATCTTACCCTCCAATTTAACCCACATAACTTTTTGATAAGAAGATATACAAAGCTGAATTTATCATTTACCTTGGTGAGAAGGAACACAGAATCTCACAAAGCTTAGATATTATCTTGGAATGGAGAAAATAGGCTCAGAATTTATTTTGTTGTCTCAACTCTTTCGACAGTGAGTTGTCAGACTGATCCCTAGACAGTAAGCTCCTCAAGGAGCAAAAATCTTATTTTCCTCATTTCATGAAATTTAGTTCCTTGGCAGCACTTTGAGTTGAGTACTCAGTACTTTTTGTTTGATGTTGCTGATGAGGCATAATAAATATCCCTCTAAGAAATTACTTAAAATGTAATAAAATTTGAAAAACGAATTGGGCATTGGGTTTTCAAAATAGAAGTTAGATTAGGATTGGTTAAGGAACATGATACAAAGTCCAACATTGACAGAAATGTAACCAGATCCCCATCATCCCCAGAACTCAGGAGGCAAGATGGCTTTGTTGAGGTTGAGGCACACTTGCTGGCCCACTGCCAGTAGATGTTCCCTTTCCCTTGCCCCAAGCCCAGAGATGCTGGCTTCAGCCATAACTCCCTAGAACCTACAGTCTCACGAGCCCGCACTGTTCTGAGTGCATACTGTGCTTTGCTTCCCCCCCTTTTATATCTGGCTCTAGGATTCTAAAATGAACCAAGCAGGTGCAAGCTAAGTGGATCAATCAGTTTCAAGCTCACTTCATTAGTTAATTATTTGGACTGAAAAATGGAAAATGAGTTGACTGCTAAATGGTCCAATCAGACACTTAGGATTGAAAACAATCCAATCAGGCTTGTATCATAGGGCTCCCTGAAGGGCATATAAGGCAGAGCAATAGACAGCTTGATTCATTCTGCTCCTGACCTCTGAAGAGAGAAAAAAGATTTATTGGAGGAAGTTAGTAGCTGGTCTTCAAAGAAGAAGCCTTCATCAGAGCACCTTCAAAGAAGAAGCATTCAGCTCCCAACCTCTGAAGAGAGAGAGGCATCAAGCAGTTGACCACTGTGGTATTCAGTAGATCTTCATAGATTTCCTAGACCTCTAGATGTCCACACCCCTGTAGACCTTCACAGAAATTAGGCTGCTGAGCTTGCCACCAGCCCTTCCTCTGACATCACCTGCAAGGAGCAACATTTGGCTTGGTCCAGCATCTCAAAGAACTAACCACAGCTTCTAGTCATCTGACCCTACCTCTGGGTGTCATTAAGTCTGTCACTGCCTGTTCCAGCTTCTGGCACAGCCTGTAGACTGGTGCTGTGGGCTGCTGCAGTGTGACTTAACCTTCCATGATCAGCCTTTGTTTGAGACTTTTGGACACTGTGAACACTATTTGGGGTGAGATAGCTGGCCACTCGTGGTCTCAGAAACTCTTTCCTTTCCCCCAATTTCCTGCTTGCTAAATAAACTCTGTTGTTGTTGGACCCTGTGCCTGAGTAGTCTTGCAATTGTGCATACCAGTAACAATCCAATGACTTGTCCCCCACCCTGATCACTGTCCCTTAGCACTGTTTGAGCGAGCTCTTTAGCACTTTTGAGCACCGTTTCAGTACTGTTTCAGAAATAGCAAGGTATGAATTTTTAAGTAAGAGAAGCAAAGAATCATAGGGAAAATGCCTATTGAAGCTTTTCATTGAAGAGTAAGTGTTTTTTTCAGGAAGTCCCTGTAATGAAAAAGCTGCTTGTCAAAGTAAGGGAATCCTGGAAAAATGAAGTCCTATTGATGAAGACAGAGAAATAGCATAAAATAATATTAATGTAAACAAAAAAGTATGTTTTCAATTTGTAATACCTAGTCTGAGTGTGGGATTTTAGAATGTTTTAGTACTCAAATATCTATGTAATATGTTCATATCTCTTCTACAAATTTGTTTTATATTTAAAGTAAATTCATATTATTTTATTGTTGGTATAACTTTCTACTGTAACAAAATATATGTCTAGTAATAAAACTACTTTTTAAATTAGTATTTACAAAATCAAATATTCATCTGATAAGTTATCATTTTCCAACATACTTTGACTTATTCCTAGTTTACCTCCTCACTCCTCTACAGCCAGTACCACTGAAGTTTCTTACCTTTAATTTTCATCCAATTACCTACCAAAACCTCTTTTTCTTTTTCTTTCTTTTCTTTTAAAGATTTATTTATTTATACATACAAGCTGGGGTACAGGCCAGAGGCATGGGGCGGCGAGAGGGTTCACCAGAGACAGAGTGGGGAGCAGAACAGACAGATCAGAAATACACTGCTGAGGGGAGCAGCGGGTGAGGCAGGAGAGGTCTGCCACACCATGTGGGATTCTCCCCAGCTGGGCGTCAAACTCACATCGCGTGCTGCCGACAGCTCCACAGAGCAGCGCTCAACCGCTGCACCACCAGGGAGGCCCAAAACCCCTCTTTTTCTATCCCAATCTCTAATGCTGCTGCATTGTCATTAACCTAAGTATTATCTTTCATCTGTTCAGTCATTTATCTAAGAGTTTACAAATGCTACATATTTAACATAACCTCAAGTCTGTGTATTGAGAGGGAGTCATTCAGATTGTAGACTCAGTGAGTATTCAATTTAGTAAGTAGGGGGAAAAACTGTTCTGGCTTTCTAGGACAAGAAGTTTTGGGTTATAAGCAAGGAAAAATGTGGGAGTAGTAAGATAATTGTCCCACTTTGTCACAAAAGGTGAGTTTAGTTTTGAAAGATGGGTTCATATACCCTCCTGAAAAAGGGGGTAATTTAAAACAAGGGATATTATCTTGAAGTGAAAAGAATGAAACAATATCATATATATAGTTGAGATCAAACACAGTATTTTCAAAGAGCAAGAAAAAATTTCATCACAAAATCATTTTTAAAGGCACAGCTTAGCTATGTTGACCAAGTATTTGATTTAGTAAGCAGATTGTACCTTTTCATGAAGGGTGTGTAACTATTTGGTGGATAGATAGATAGATAGATAGATAGATAGAAAAATAGGTAGGTAGGTAGGTAGATGGATGGATGGATGGATAGATGGATAGATACAAACATATGTGTATATTAATCTATTGATTGCTTGATAGCTATATTCCAGATGCTTACTCAAACAGAATAATTCTAAATTTGACATGATTAAATGATGAAAAAGAGTCATATTTGCTGAATTAAAGTGTTTTTGATTAAACTTAAAAGATGCTCCCTATCAGCTGCTCTTTCCTTACCAAAATGGAGGAAATATTTGATATATTAAAATTAATAATATGTCTGTCCATTCAAACAAACATCAAAATGACATCACACCAAAATAGGCAAAATGGATAATTAAAGCAACAGCTGGTGCTCCTTTCTGTTTTTTATGGGGAGTAAGTTGGCCAAAGGGATGAAGTGTTGCTGTATTTTCCTTAATGTTCACTCTATTATTCCATGAACTACATTAAACTCTCCCTCAAATGACCTTGAATATTTAACCACCTGCTCGATTTGATCAGGGAGTACACAGGTTCGGAAAATCTGCTTGGATAAAAGCTGACATGAGTATGCTTCCCACATATGAAAGTTTACTTCATAGGCTGAGAGAATGTGGGAATTGCTCAGCTGCTTGCAAATATGTCGAGTCCTGAAAACCAAGGAGAGTGTTTCTAAGATAGCTAGAGCTTTTTAGATTGGATAAATCTGGCTGTATTTGAATAGTACCATTTAAAATCGATTTATAATGTAGTCTCTGGTGGGATTAATTTTTCAAGGAAGACTGTAAGAAAATTTTGGAGAAATGTTTGCCCAACTGGTGGCTCACTGATTTCCTTGTATATTTTTACTCTCTTGAAACTTATACAATGCTAACACTCTGTTAGAAAAATGATTGGTAGTGTGTGGGTATACACATATGTAATTGTATACCTTAAAATATGTAAAATAGTAGTGTGTAAATACTGTGTAAGCCATAACTTGAAGTAGTTTTTAATTATTTCCTTAAACACTTTTATATAAAGTAGCTATGATATTACATTTTACCCCTTGATATAATAGTACATGTAACTAATATATGTGTAATTTGAATGGTTCTTGAAGGTTTAATAATTAAGGCACTATAGCTCATCTTATAAGGATATTATTTAGATATTATTCTGATGTCTGTTTCATTTTATTCAGATATTTACAAATAACTTTATAGAATCTATACATAAGAGTAACTGTTGTCATCTTGCAAGTTATGAAAATAACACTTGAATGCAAACATTTAGGAAAGAAAAGCAACTAACATATGTAAGTTGTGAGTCTGACTATAGTAGAACACCCTTGCCATTTAAAATGCAAGAAAATTACTGCAAGATTATGTTAGTAAGTAGATGCTCATATGTTAATGGTGGAAAAACAGTAACATTCTTGTATGATTATCACACAGTAAAGTCAGGGGGAAAGATGTTTTAAGTTCAGAATTCAGACTTTAAATTCCCCTCACAATAACATTCATTTGGCAAACCAGGACTGACTGGATTTACATTTTGGTTTATCAAGAATAAAATGGGCATTGCCTTTATTTTTATTGTTTATTTTCTTCTGTTGTGACGTGGAAGATGACATAGCGATATTAGTCCATAAGTCCATGACAGGAAGATCAAATGTTAGTTTTACTTCCCTGGTATCTAAACCACTTACTTGCCTTTTTTATATTTGTAATTTCATGATTTAAAGAGATTTTAGTTTTTTTTTTTTTTTGTTAAAAAGAGAAAGTTATTTCTGTCCCAAATAACTTGAATAACCATGTCAGATCCAACTTAATATTTCATATGATGGAATATCTTCTCTGAACTATTTCATTTATGTGGTTCTGGTTATTATTGAATTTTTCTACCTTAAATGTCCAAAATGCTATCCTGCTGTCCATAAGGTTTCACTAAGTTTTACAGAATGGGTCTCCCCGGTGGCGCAGCGGTTGGACGCTGCGCTGTGGAGCTGTCGGCAGCGGCGACGTGGGTTCGACGCCCGGCCGGGGGGAGTCCCATGTGGTGTGGCAGACCTCTCCTGCCTCGCCCACTGCTCCCCTCAGCAGTGTGTTTCTGGTCTGCCTGTTCTGCTCCCCGCTCTGTCTCTGGTGAGCCCTCTCGCCGCCCCACCCCTCTGGCCTGTGCCCCAGCTTGTGTGTATAAATAGGTAAATCTTAAAAAAAAAAAAAAAAAAAGTTTTACAGAAATGTTAATACCCATTGGTATGAAAGTAGAAATAATTATGATTATTTTTAAGCATGAATTCCCAAAAGCTAATTTATCCCTTTACACTATGGACATATCACAATTGATGATCTTCTATAGAGTAAGTGTTAATCTTTTCTTAGGGATCTTCTAATTAAATGATTTCTACAGCATTATTTTTTTCTGAATGTTATTATAATATTTTGTTTAGTTATATGCTTTAAAAATGGAAGAAAAAGCCATATCTCATTAACTAGAAGAATACCAAAGCTCAAGTACCCTTAGGGAAGTTAAGTCAGTGACTTTTATAACTGGAAAGAAATACAGTAGGATTCTATTGTATTAGAACACTTTAGGAAAGATCCCAGTTAGTCAATTTCTCCCCTCTGAATTGCAATATAGGAAACTATGAGAGTGACAATTGGTTTTATAATTTTTATGTTTCCCTCCATCCCATTTTTGCTCCTTCAACTTTATTTCGCATTCCTATATCATATATACACACATATAGCTCTAGAGCTTCAAGGAAGTAGTTTTGTCCTTTTTTTAAGTAACAAATTCATTTCTTGTATTAAAAGTGTTTGGTTTGAGTTATTTTATTATGTCATTATTTGGTTTGTTTTTGTTCTCCCCCTTAGATACTTTTCCTAAATGGCACTTATTTCAAAATCTCTTTGTTATAGCATTACTATGTATTTTGATTCATGTGTCAATGGTAAAAGCATATTCATTAGACATCTAGCTTGTTTATTTTTTTCCTTTTCAGTCATTATTTTTTAACATCCCAAGCCAAAAATCAGTGCACTTGGAATTAGTGAAGAATTTAGTTAAAAAAATTTATTAGTAATTTAGTTAGTTACTTAGTTTAGTTTACTTAGTTAACTAAGTGATTTAATTAGTGAAGAAATTAGTGCACTTGAAATTAGGCATTCACTTATCATTTCATAATTAAATTTTCAACATTTAAATTATGCAATAAAATACTTTGTTCAAAGAACAATTATAAAACTAAAATTTTAAGTTCAATATATGTTTATTATTGGCATAGAGGGTTACAATTATACATAAATACATCACTAATACATACATAAATATGTAGATATCTATGTATTCTTTTTCTTGATTTAAATTTAAAGGCAAATGTTATCCTTTATTTTTCAATATATATTTTTAGGAGATGATTAAGAATCAGTAATTAAAAAAAACTTGTAGAATTTGGCATGTCAACTTTAAAGTACACCTTTATTTATATCCAACTGCATCATGTAATGAAAATAAGCTTTTATCTTAAATAGCATAATATAATGCAATTGTAGATTATTTTATTGTGACTAAATCAACCAATATTTGGGAAATCCTTGATTCGTATATGAAATCTTGCGAAAGAAGTTATTCATATGTCAAAACGTAATCAAAATGCAATCTATTCACAAAGAAAGAAGCTCATGTATGTTTTAGTTTTGTTTTTTTTTTTTTTTAATGAGTACATTGTATTTAGAAAAAGGAGAGGGAGAGGGAGACAGACACGGAAAGGGAGAGAGAAGCCCGTTATTTTGTTAAGGTTAGAAAAGTTGCACTGACTTTGCATGTAGATTCTTCTTGTGCCTCAAACAAATTGGACTAGTTTCTTTCAGTGTAATTTAATAAGAATTTTTTTTGTTCATTTTTGTTCATTGTTTTTGTCCATTCATTTGTTTAACAAGCGCTTATGAGGCACTTTGTACCTGATACTATTCCAGAAAAAGGGAGAAAGCAATGAAAACTCACTTCACTTCACTCAAAACACTTTCATTGTACATCTGTGTATAAATGCTTAAACATGCTAAGTGAGTCAAATATGTTGTACTTCTAAGAACTGAAGAGAAATTAAAACAGGAAAAAGAAGCAGTTAGGGCAGATTTTGGTTATTGCCATAAGGTTATATGAGGAAAGATACTTTTCAGTATTTCAGCAAGTGCTAATACCCAGGAATGTGTCTATTGTCTTTGAGAAACAGTGACAGAGTCGGTGCGGTTGAAGTAGAATGAATGAGAGGAAAAAGAGTAGGCTATATATTTACTCTCACTGTGCTTTGAACAAATCTGGATGACAGCTTCCCAAATTCCATCGTTGCTGTAACATGAGTCAGAAACAAGACATTTTGATCTACAAATAGAAGGTCGATCAACCTTCAACCAGGGTGGATTTATGAATGTTGTGGTCCAATGACTAAGTCATTTTAAACCATATTTTGAAACTCAATTAATTCCTATTAATACTGTGTGTCATGTTTATATACAAAGTAAGTGATTAAGTCAGAATTGAATAGACATCCTACCAACAATTGCCTATCTAGTGGATCAGATAGACATCAGATAATTTCAACAGTTGTGCTACAGCTAGAAATGTAAGGATAACTCATGGCATTTGAGATGTGTTCCTCGATGGCAATTAAATTGTACATTCAATCTTGAGGAATGAATAGGAGATAATACAGAGGAAAGCATAAGAGAAAAATTACTAAAGGAGATTAGAGAAAGAAGACCTGTGTTAAGATGGAACAGAGAGTTTCCAGGCAAGTAAGTAGACATCAGGGTGGTTGGTACACAAAAAATCCAGAAGAGAATCAAGAGAGTTTTGAGAGTTAGTCCAGGACCAGTCCACACAGAATTTACAGGCCTGTGAAAGACTGTGATCTTTTGACAATTAAAAGCCAATGAAAAATATTAAGTGGGGAAAAAATGGGATGAAATTTTCATTTTGAAAAGACTGGTGATATTTAAATTCTTGACTCTCAATAGCTCATAAGATTTGGGAAAGATAATAACAGGCACACATATTTCATTTAGCAAGGCACAATACAAGTTCTATAGCACAAATGAAAACAGTACAACTAGGAATGTCCAGATGCATGCCTCTAATGCTCTGTTCAATTTTGCATTCACATTTGGTTTAATTTTACAACTGTTATACTCAATTACAACTATTTTATTAATTTTTGAAAGGGGTCTTTGATGCAGTGACACTGACATAAAATAACTAAAAATGAAAAATTAAATTAAAATATATGAAAATTTTCAAATGACTTCTCCAAAATGAAATTCATCAAAAAATGACTAAAAGACCATTTAAATCAGATAATTCATGATTTCATTGGCATCCTACTCTTTATTGATAAAAAGATATAGGGATTATTTAACACTTATTTCTACATGATTAATAGTGCTAGGTTGTTCAAAAATATATTTGAAATGAGATTAAATTTAAATTTTATTACTTTTCTAGTTTTTTCAATTAAACATCATATTCTATTTGACAGACTCTTCAACATATATATATATATGTACATATATATATATATGTATGTATGTAACCTAAAAGTAAGAGATTTCTCATTATTAGATTAATTTTGAAATGGATTGGTCAATACTTTTCATCAATTTTAGTAGCACATAAGAGAAACTATAGCAAACTCAGAAAAAAAATTACTTGCCACAATTCCAAAGGTTAACAGCTACAAAAGAAAAAAAAAGGCTTAAATACAAGTGTCTTTATGACTCACATTTCAATATATATATATACCTTCTGCCTGATAGTCACAAAATTATTTATACTTCTTCCACTTAACATTCAACACATTCTTATTAATGGAATAAATATTTGGAGTCATATATTATCTCAAAGGTAAATTAACATCTCTTGTTGATACATATTATAGCCTAGAAATTTTAATATTTTATTTAGTTACTATACCTCTATTATTGGGAAGAATCACTTTCCACATTTTACAAATGGACAACTCAAGTTCTGTAACACCATATAGCTTTCAAAGGCAAAACTGGAATTTTAATACTGACTATCTTAAAAACAAATTTATTTATAGCATTCTACCTCCCCAAGAAAAACACCAAAATGCACTGATATGTCAGAGCCTGAGAGGTAGACCAGTGTAGAAAACCACCATGCCCACTCCCTCAAGGAATTCTAAGTAAATGTATCAAAGCCAAAGAACCTAGTACATTTTGTATCATTTAAATTTATTAACTACTCTTGGGGAGTTTCTGAAGGAGTGGGTTATATCAGAGAAAACTGATAAGATAAAATGCTAACTAGTGAGGGAACTTAAGCTGTATAACCAAATGAAGGGAAGCAAGGAAGGCAAAATATGACCTCAGAGAGATTTCTGTGACTAAACAGATTTTTTTTTTTTTGGTCAAACCTAATCAAATGCGTTTTCATAGGCTGCTGTATAACAGGGCATCTCAACCTAACACTATTGGCATTTGAGGTTGGATTATTCTTTGCTCTGAGAGACTGACCAGTACATTGTAGAATGGGTAGCGGAATCCCTAGCCTCTAAGTACTAGATGCCAGTAGCAATAGCTCCCCTTGTTGCGACAATCATAAAGAATTGCAAATAAGGCCAAAGGTCCCCTCAGGAGCAAACTCACCCATAAGAACCATCATTGCAGACGATTATGTTCTGCATTTCCTAGATACTCTTCTTCAAGAACTTCCACTCGAGTAAACCAAAATCAGCCTTATTAATAGCAAAATGTTCTGTCAATCCTAACCAGAGAGACAACTCAGATTTGGAGGGAAAAAATCTATAAGAAACTGAATACCCAAGATTTTAATGAAATGAAGAGCAGCAAAGTAGGCAGTTTGTCTAGGAGTGTCATTGGTCGGTATGAGTGGGGTCAATTAACACTGTGAGCTGAATATGCATTTTAATGTGCCTAATGATTTCTGAAAATCATTTGCTGTGATGCATTAAACTATTCAAATTAAAGAGTGATTGAACAAAAGAAAGAAATTGCATAGCCAATAAAATTGATAACAAATTTGGGAGAAATCTAGCAACAATCTTAGAAAAGCTGTTTATGTGTAACATCCAGAAGAAATATTCATTATGAAGACATATTCACTGCATGCTGTTAATTGTAAATAAGAGTATAATATATGTGTGGTACAGAAATGGATAAATTAAGACTGAGTGGCTATTTTAGTGCCTGGTTAACCAAACATTGATTTCAATGAAAAATTGAAGCTGCAAATAGGAAAGAGGCTTCTGATAGTGGGTTGCACTTAATGTGAAATTGTGCAAAATCAAGTATAGATTAGCAGTTAGCCATTTCTGAAACATTTTATAATGTGACATTGGTGTTGTATAAACTCAAGCAAATATAAGTCATTGTCTCAAGAGTCCTAAGGGACTTGGCAATATCGCTCCACCAAGACATCTTCTTTTACAGCCTCATTACACTTGCCAGTGATTCATGGGTGTTAGGCTTGACTGAGAAGGGTGGAAGGGGCTAAGGAACTCAGTATGCTGTATTTCAACCATGCAAATGAGCATATTACTCTGGGACTAAAAGGCAACATTTCTAAAAGAATAGATTAATCTGTGTCTATTCTATTTATCCTTTTGTTAGGATTTTTCAAAGCAATCCAGATTTATAAATAAATGTTCTCAGTGTAGCATGGCCCTGCATCTTTAAAACTAAACAGGGCACTTTGATGAGGGACAAACAGGGTGGTAGCAAGGAACATGGACAATTGTGCATGGAAAGAAAATTAATTAAGATCTAACCTATTAGAAATCACATATGCCAAAATATGTTCCAGAACAATCTTTGACCAAGTCTTGAGTCAGTGAATGGGGTCTGCCTATTGGGACCCCTGACACAATATTGATAACAAAGCCCTTTTTTCATAAATGGGAACATTTTTTTCTCTTATTCTTGCTATTCTATGACAATGTTGATATAGATTTATGAGGGAGAAAAGGAGAGAGCAATATCCTCTTAACTCTGCTTATAGAAAATAAACAAATTGAGAGAACAATATTTTATAGAACATGGGATCTGTAGTGTTGTCCACTGTGCCTGGGATGCTACAAATACTGCAAAAAATTACCCAAGATCTGTGAAAACAAAATAATTGCCCTTCAAAATTAAACTAAATTGCTATATTTCAGTATAAATAATTTTTTATCAGGCATATTATGAAATACTGCTTAAGGAACCATATCAACAACCCTCCAGTAAAACATTTAAATTTAGTTTTGCTCTAATGCCATTATGTCCAGGACTTATGATAATATATGTGATATATTTTATATGAAGTTAAGCTGAAAGAGCAAACATCATGCATGCAAAATACAATTACAACATAACGTGTTAATTTTTTAATATTTCACATAGAATTTTGGTTTCTGCAATATAAGTAATTTTAATAAAATGAGCAAGTTAATTTTTAGAGACTATCACTAAAGATAGTATTGAGAAATATAAACAGAACATAGAGCATTTATATGCATTTCTGTCAAAGCTTAGGGGTTACAATATAGTAAAGCATACATTGCTGATACCTTACAAAACAGCAAATGTAAGATGTATTTTAACATGCGTGATCCATCTTTTATATTAAAAGGTAGAGTCTTCGGCAATATCAGTGTTCAAACATAGCTATAAACTTAGAAATAAGTAAAAAACCAAAAGCTGACATTTTTTTAACTAAATTTGCTTCTCAGGTCAGATTAATTTCTGACCTTTGGATTCATGTATCTAACCGCTGGTTGAACATCACGATCATATCACATATACAGTTGAAATTTGATATAATAAAAATGAATTGATTGTGTTTCCTTCTAAATTACCCTCTCCTTGAATATTTAATTTTTTGCGTAACCATTTAGATTAAGGTCAGTCTATACCCCTACTATTCCAAATCAGTTAATCAAATTAATCACCCCATCGCCATTGCCCTAGTGTAAGATGTCAATAATTTTCATTGGAACATCACAAGAGCACTGATGGTCTCAACCCTGATTTGTTCCCCTCATACAACTGTTCACATTATGTAAAGCTCACAAGCCACTCTCTTGCTTCAAAATCACCTGATTATATCTGAAGTATAACATCCTGAGGATACTATTTCTCATTCATTTCCTTTGTTACTGCCGCCACCTGCGGGTTTACCTCCCGTTCTATTCAGCACATTCTGTATCATTTATTCAGTTCTTTCTCGTTTAGAACGTAAGAAGAAACTAGTGTCACAGCCATCTGTTATGCCAAGGGGCTAGCATTATTCCTGTCCTTCTAGCAAATACTGAATGGTTATTGAATGGATTTTTCTGATCCATAATTGGCAAGCATAATGAAAGTCCTGACATTATGAGAGTAACACTTGCAGCTAGAGCAAACATCTCCCAAATCCAAATGTTCAACAGAGTAATATTTTTTTTCTCTGTAACCTAGCATACTAACATTAATGTTTACTGTCATAGTGTCATTTTCTGCATCTAAGTTCCAAGTGCTTTCCATCTTGCAACTCTGCCAGTGCACTGGAACTTGGAATCTTTTTCTTCTAGCCAGCAGAAGGGTTGTGAGAAAGCAGAGATCCACTACTCCTTAGAGATCCCACTTCATCAAGTACTAACCAGACCATAATGGGATTAAGTCGTGCAAAGAAGTATAGTCATTGTCTGGAAAGCTACTTCCACCAAAACTTTTCCTTATTAATATTTGGGGAATTGCTTCTAACCATCTCTACCACCAGAATGAAGAGATAAGAACATGTGTATTATATTGATATTTCAAAGAAAACATATTTTCGAAAGTGTTGGTAAAAGAAGTTATTTTGGTTATCTGGAAAAGGCCCTTAGGTATAACTTTTTTTATGACCAATAAATGTGGATGAGATTTGAGGTAGCATCAGCTTTGGGAACACTATTCAAAAACAATTAAGTCCATAAAACTTTTGTTTGGACCTCCAGCAAATTATAGAACCTGCCCAATGAGATTAAGCATATGGGATAGCTCAGATCTCCCTGCAATAATTACATCTCACCTTCTTAAAACCAGATGTCCCTCAGTATAGGGAAAGCTGCGTGTTTGCTAAAGCAGGTGCAGTGTCTCCAAACAGTTCCACTTTTTAGATACAACCTGAAATAAAAGGAGGTATCTTTTCTACCTTTCAAAATAGTCTTCATATTTCACTTATCAAAAACATCATTTTTTGGAAATTACTGGATTTCTTCATATGACAATCAAATAGCTGTATCTGCAATTATCCACACGTCCCCATTTGATACATGTAAAATTAAGTAAAAATGTATCCACTAGAGATAGGCAGGTGCTATATAAACACATCTGTAGGTCACTTATAAATTACTATCATCACTCTTTTCATTAAAGTGACATGCATATATTTAGAAACCACTTATTTAAAACCTAGTGAAAGACTGTCCTTGATAACTTCTCTATATGTTCACCTATAATCAGCATTAAAAATCCTCTGCATAAGGATTCTTGGGGAGGAAAAATGGGGAGTTTCAGTTTGTGGACTGGAACTTTATAGTGTTTATATTATTTACATATTTATTGTCACTGTATGAGTGTAAAGGTGCTTTCTTCACAGATTCAGTCTCATATAGTTATGAATTTTCTCATATTTCCATTTATATTGCATGATTCTATTATAATATTGAAATAATGGCATATCAAAATGCATACACTTATATCTATGAGTTGTGTAAGTTTGTCATGTAAAGATTCTTAGGGTATGTCTACTGGGTTCATTGCATACTTTCAGAATACTATTTATGCTGACATGGTATCACAGAGAAAGTCAAAATTGTATAGGAGCACTACAACAACTGTTTTCTGCTTGAGTACTCAGTCTTGCTAAGGTCTATGTTTCATCTTGTATTCATGGAATCCCTAGACTGTAAGGCACTCTCATAGGAAGTGAGGACACACATTTATTAAACATGGATTTCTGTGGTTATCTCACACAAAATTTCCAAATTTAATCCCGCCTGCATAAAGTTTTATATAATTGCATTTTATAGTTTGCTTACATTGACAAAGATACTTAGGCACATAATTTACTGAAATAGATATATGCTGCGGTAAATCAATGATGTCACTTTATACTGAAGTCTATATAACCTAATGCAAATAGAATGCTAACTTCTGGTTAAAAGACCTGTGAATAAATTGATAACATTTCATTTTGAACTGCACTAGAATTAATGTCCTTGAACACCAAGATTCTTTGTGAAATCAATGCTAACAACACAAGAATATCATTTGAAATCCAGTTTAGCCTTTACATAAAGCATGTACATCTTAACGTATATGGTTTTCTACAGTTTATTAATGTACAGGATGACTGTGATACTTGGAGTCTATATTTTTATAAAGAACAGTAGAAACATTTGGGAGAGGCCTTAGCTGTCTCTTTGGTTGTTTTCATTTCTGCATTGCTTTACAGTTATATATGAACCAATAGGTAATGCTAGAAAATATTAAAGGTGTGCTTGAGGTCAACTCTAAACCCTCCATCAAAGTGGACATGGAAGTGGAAGCCTTTTTATGCTAAGACTTTATTCAAAGCAATATCTTTTACAGAGAAAGTATGTGCTGTGTTTGTCTCAATGCATTGATAGTGCTGTTTTATTACTATGGAATCATTTTTTAAAATATGTAATCCATAGACAGCCCTCCACTATATCAAGTTTATTCCTATAGCATGTTTATTTGTACCAATTAAATCTGGCACTACCTTTAATATAATTGATTACAGGGCTAAGATAAAATGTACTTTTGTTTCACATTTTTGTCTTTAATTTAAAAATCACACTAGCTATGTTTGAAGGTGAAAGCACAAACTGTGTTTTTAAGACATGTTTTTCCTCAGTAGAATTATGTCATGAGGAAACACTATGGATATCCATCATAGTGAAACCTACAAGGACATAAGAGCTAGTTATTAGTGAACATTGTTTGTAACCTTCATATGGCTTCAGCATTTCTATCACAAAATGGCAAGAAGAATGAGAGATTAAAGCACATGTACCCTGGAAATTAACATCACTACATAAATTATGACTTTTATATAAATCTGAATTATTTTTTTTACTTTAAAACAATGAGTTATTAAAGCCTGCAATCTTTGTAATAAAATGTTAGAGTGAATTCAAGTTCAGTTAGGTCAAAGCTGGCATCAGGTTAACATTATTGATTGAAACTTGCTAAAGCATCCTGACAGATACAATGTTATAACTTCGATCAGGAGCATACCCTTGTGCTTTTGATGCTTGTTCTGGACTGTATGCATGTTCCTACCTTAAAAACCAAGAAGACTTAAGAAATATAATTTTATAACATTGGTAAATGGCAGAATGTTATTGTACATATACTAATGCAATCTTTGATAGCATATTTGCAATTAGATATTTTGTTTATTCATTTAAGAAATGATTTTGGTAAATGAATATGTGTATTCATATTGTAAAAACAAAATTTAAAGATCTATAGCAGTGCAATGATTTACAAAATATGTGTGTGCATATATGTATATATATATATATATATATATATATATATATATATATATATATATATATATATATTGATATGTACACACATTCTGTGTAGGTCAAGAATTCAGAGGGCTTTTTTTTTTCTTTTTCTTTTGTTCAAGAGTAGTCCCTCTTTCAAACAAGTTTGATGATATAAGTATTGGAATGGAGGCTATAATCTGCTGTAATGGATAAAGGCTTTTCTCTTCACCACCCCAGCTGATATGGTTAATGTTTGCATCTATGACCTTGACAATTTTCAACAACTGTACTTGAAGTAAAGAGAACTGTACTTCAGGCAAAATACCATAGCAATCAAAACCTTTGGTGCTTAAATTGACTAAAAATATTGGCCTGTTATTCAATTTATTTATTTTCTGTTAGTAATAGCCTTGGTTGAAAGAGAGATTGCTATGTACTTTCACTGAAATTTATGAACAGAATTCAAGTTTAAGGAAGGTAATCCACTACTGATATTCCATGGGACATATTATTAAAGTGATATCTCTTTGTATTGTTTGTTGTTTATTTACTTGTGGAATGACATTTGAAAATACATTAAGTGGAATATTCTGAAAGATGGAACAATTTGCACTTTATGTCAAGCACATATGTAGACCTGACAGTAAATAAAAGGGGTAAACTCTCACATTAAAAATTTTAAATAGCACTGTTTGAACTTTTTCCTCTGTAAGCAGCTCTCAGGAAGCTGAACATTCCTATAATTGAAATCATCATGTGCATTCTGACCCTAATTGGGTAAGTTTTATATTAGGTGCACACCAAGCAATCATGGAAGCAATTATGGACGCTTGTCCTGAGGCTGCCATAGCCCAGGTGCTACTGCCTGATTGTCATTTGGTAATTACCTTGGTACTTCCCAACTACTCCTTAGCATCAGTTAAACGATGCAACATACTTCAAGTAAGTGAAGTCTCCTTGGGAGTACAAGTAAATACTTAATTATTTAGTTTGCTGCTTCACATAGGTGTTACCTGTTCACCTAGAATGTGCAGATGTATTACGAATATTGTCTTCTGCTTGCCCAGAAGTCAAATTAGAGATGAAATTTTTGCAATTAACTGCTCAGTTCCTTTTAAAATATGGAAAGTATGTTAAATAATAGTGATGATAGAGGTATTGCCAACTTTAGAATTTTTTCAAGTCTTTGAAGTCTGACTTTGCAGAACAGATTGCAAATCTCTGGCCCATTACACACCTGCGGAGATTTTGGTGTTTTATTTCTCTTGGGTGAAACTGCAGAAGCCCAAACCATGTTAATCACTGTCAGAACCAGTTGTATAAAATGCCAAAATGCAGTGAACCGAGTGTTTTATAATAAATATGACAATGCAGTCAGAATGTTGTTTTGTTAGGCTTGTTATTTGTGGTAATTTTTCATTTATAATCTTTGAAAGGAGAAAGTTCTAAGGCTTTTATCAGATAAACTTAACCACAGGGGAGATGTCACCATATTGTATAAATATGACTCTAAGTATTTGTATAATAATTAATTCAGAATAAAGTAAATAAATTAATAACATTTGCTTTAAGTGCCTTAAAATGGCTGTTAAAAAAACTTCATAATCAAGTATCACTATTTTTTTTATTTATTTCACTATCAACAACATAATTCTTAGAATTCATGTTCTCACTATTATTTCATATCAACCTATTCTTCCATTACTTTTATTTTTATTTTAAATAAACCTTTTTTAAATCAAATAATAGGTATAATGATTGAGGTATGGAAAAACATAGCTTTAATCTTCTACCATGCACTTATTTGAAATGGATATGAATATTGAATTAGCTATATTTGAAATTTTTACAGATAACTAGATATATAGCTATAGTATTATATAGATTTTGCCATGTATTTTAAGTCAATTTCTGAAAGAAAATTTTTCAAAAGCAAAAATATATCATAAAGTGACATACCCAGTTAATGATTGTTTTTCACAATATCAAAATTAATTTATAGCCATATATTTAAACTTTCATGTACCCTCTAATGAAATAATTTGAATAATATGTTATTTTTGAGGTTAGTCTTCCTATTTGGATAGCAGCTTACATAAATGTAAAGTAATTTTAATTTACTTGTAGTCAGCATTTGCTTCTTACTAACCACAGGTGAGGAAAATGCCTTATGTTATTATTACAATTCCATAAACATTTACTTTGCATCTACCAGACACCAATGTAATATAAAGGAGGATGAAAAAGAAATAGAATACATTATCCTGAGTTTTACTATACTAAGATTGGACAAACCAACCTTTCTATCTGCATCTGTACTGTTAATACACTGTTTGGACCTTTAAGTCAAGATCATACAATCCTTGGATAACAATCACTTTATTCACCATTATATCATTAGCTCTGAGGACAACACCTGGCACAAAGTAATCAATAGATATTTACATATTGAGTGGGTTGATTACATATTTGATTGTTGTAAGATTACAAAAAAGTTGATATGTTATGAAATACATCCATACCATATGTATATAAATTATTAAGGTCATCATTATAGAGACAAGTTATGCTGCTTTGCCAATGTTCAGCTTTGTGACTTGGATTGAAAAAGAGTGAGAATCAATAAATGTAGTGCTGTACCAATCTTTTCCTTATGACCATAACATCTTTAAGGTTACTACTACACAGATATATACCACATAGTTAAACAGATACATTTGAAAATTGGGAATCTGCTATTAGAACCTATCTGAAATTTATAATATAACTTTATCAAAAGTCTGATGAAAGTTGGAAAACTGTTCTCTTCATTTGTATCTTAGAAGATGTTTAGACTACAACATTGAAAAAATAATTGAAAAAGCACTGGTGAATTACCCACAAAGATTAATTTGGGTGTATTTCTATGGCCCCTTTGCAAAAAATGTCTTTTCAATAATTTTAACAATTGCTAAAGCTATTATCAACTGAATTTTGTATATGACTAGAGCTCTTGAATACTTAAAACTTATACATCACTAACTATTGTTCACCAGTGATAGAGAGGCATTGTGTCTTTCACAGACCACTAGCTTCTGATGATCTAATTTCATCTTCAACAATAGTTACAAGGAAGAGCAAAAAATACACTGTTGAAAGTGGTATTTTAGCTATTATGCATGTAAATGATTAAAGGGGAGTGGGCTAGGTATTGTATGACCAATATTAACTCCAGACACTTCTCTGCAGTCAATTCTTGATTTTTCATGGTAATAGAATAAGTAGTTCTTATCAGAGAAAATTTATAGCTGAAATTCATGTACATACCTGAAAGGTGTATTTTAGATTACAATGTAAAAACTTACATTTATTTTGCCTTTTCCACGTATTTTATGTACATGTAACACTTCTATTTCCAGAAATATTAATCGCAAGTCTATATCTATGTGGTTTCTTAAACACAATACACTTTATCCAAGCAGAAAAGATAATACATTTCTAATTTATTTTTATAGTTTAGATATACACTGATGAATAGGAAAGGTTATGTAATTATTCCTCACATTCTCCCTATTTAAAGACCCTTCATTATATTCTATTCATGTCTCAGTTGCCAATCCTATGCATTGGTTGCATTACCATTTGTGACCCCCAAAGCTCCACCTTCTTTAGAAAAAAAAGCAAAGGCAAAAACAGATGACTTTCTTAGTTTATCTTCAGGAATATTAAATCTGATAATATAAAGAGATGACACTTTAAGCAATTGTGATATATTTCTCTCTTAGTATCACTTTTTTTCCTAAATAAATATCTGGTAATGATTTTGTTAAGATTGAATATGTTACTCAAAGAAGACAGAATGTTTTAACTATCTTAATTCTAACTAAAATAACTTAATTTTCTGAGATCCTTAATACTTATGAGTAAGTGGGCCTCCCCGGTGGCGCAGCGGTTAGGCGCTGCGCTGTGGAGCTGTCGGCAGCGGTGATGCGAGTTCGACGCCCGGCTGGGGAGAATCCCACATGGCGTGGCAGACCTCTCCTGCCTTGCCCGCTGCTCCTCTCAGCAGTGTATTTCTGATCTGCCTGTTCTGCTACCCACTCCATCTCTGGTGAACCCTCTCGCCGCCCCACGCCTCTGGCCTGTACCCCAGCTTGTATGTATAAATAAAAAAATAAATCTTTAAAAAAAAATAAAAAAAAAATACTTATGAGTAAGTGTAAGATTCTCAAAGATTAATAATAGAAAATTGAATTAATATAATGATAGATAGTAATGTCTATGAATATTTACTGTATACATATAGTCACATGCGTGCACACACACACACACACACACACACACACACACACACACACATCAGACACAGTAGACTTTCTGACTTACCCTGGACTTAAATTTTGTTTCTTTGCCTGCAAATCTTTGAAGCCATGGATGGCATATTTTAAAAAGATAGAGAAAACTGCCTGCATAATCCATGGACTACATTCCATTGATCTTTGACAAATCCCTTAAATGTTCCTGTGCTAAAGAAAAAATTATTCTGTACTGTGGTCCTAAGAAGGCACCACTGAAATGCTCAAAAATGTTTAAGAAAATATTTTATTTTCTTAAATGCAATATATATATAGATATTATATACATCATAAATGGAAAAAAATACTTTATTTAAAAATATACAAAATCAAAAGAATTAAAAGAAAAGTTGCATTATTGTTTAAATAATTTTGAAAACTATATAGTTGATAGGAAATTATATAAAGTTTGTAAATGGGAAGTAAAACCAATATCAAAATGTATGAATTTTGAATGTAAATTAATTATCATTACCCACATTAATTCCTAAAGATCAGTTAGAAAGGATTTTAACTGCACAGAGGTGAAAAAATTAAGAAACATTTTGCTATAGTAGAATCTTGGCCCACATACAGGATATTCAGATAAATTGGAGCCTAATAGCAGAAATTTTTGTGTAGTGCTAAATAGCCATTCCAATTCATAAGTTTCACAGTGTTACTTTCTAGTTGTTTGATGGTTTTTCAAGTTAAAAATATCACTGAATCATTCACTCTTTCAAGAAATATAATATTAAGATATGACCGCATGTCAAAAACACATCATTAACTCAGGTGTTTTCTAATCCTCTGAACAAAACTTTGATTTAGATCTATTGTATATATTTTCAAAGTGAAGAGAAAGATCACTTTGAACTTTGAGAGAAGCTAAGTGCTACGTGAGATACACACCACCAGCTAATCATGGAGCGGAACATGAAGCTAAATCTATTTGATTTCAATCGAAGTCCTTTCTACTACACAACTGCAGTTTTTCTTCCAATCTTCTTTTCCACCAAACACAAAGTCACTATCTTCTCAGCTCCCAGGAAGGAAATGAAAGAAAATTATTTTTCCTTTATCAGATGTAAACTGAAAATATAAGGTAAAAAAAGAAAATCTTTACACATTTACAGATATTGAACCAGAGATCAGTTCAACTGATTAATATATGTCTAATAAAACATATACACAATGCTCTCTTTTTCCAATTTATATAAAACTTGTTTTTATTTGCATGCATTATAGAATTATAAATAACTTGTTTCTGAATTTCTTTCTCCAGATAATTTAACCTTACTAACCCACTCCCACTTTAATACCATATTGCCTAGGCAATTTGTATGGTGTTTGTATAACATATTATATTTGTACCAGTGAAAAAATGGGTTTGCAGTTATTCCCTTTCTATTTTATAGTTTTCAATAACCTCACTTAATGTTATCTAAATAAATAATAGTAGCTAGTAGACACTGTATTATACTATGATCTGTTTTCATGCTAACATTTCATTCGTATATCTAACAATTCTCACACAACTATAAGAACTATCTGCTGTTATCTACCCACTTTATAACTACAAAACAAACAATTATCAAAGAACTCTCAGATTATTGGTCTCTTGATCCTCTGCAGTAGTTTGCTTTGTGTTCTAAGTGCATTCTTAAAATACATGCTCTGGCTAATTATACATGTCTTATATCACATCCATGTTAACTAACTGTCCTAGAGTTTTAACATAACATTACTAATTACGTCTCAATGGGAATTAGTAACTAAAGTGATAGTGTGATATTTTTAATACATTCTCACAACAGGAGCCATGACACATGGTTTTGGATAATTGGTGGCCCTGTTAACTAATCAGTTGACAAACTAAACTACTTGGATCATCATCTTAACAATCTCCTTGGAAATGTAGCAGAGGATAAAATATTGGGGTGTAATATAAAAATATAAAAAATAATTTGTAAAAAGAAAATGAAATGACTGAACATAATAGAAATGATTCAAGGAACTAGAAATTTAGTATTTGTGCTTAGAATGATAAAAATAAGCTGAATTTCATACAAATTTCCATAAACATCTGCATATTGGAAAAAGATATGCATGATAGTTTACTCTTTACTTTGAAATGGTTAGTCTTTTGTTATTTATTTATTTATTTATTATTATTATTTTTTAAAGATTTATTTTTTATTTTTACATACAAGCTGGGGTACAGGCCAGAGGTGTGGGGCGGCGAGAGGGTTCACCAGAGACAGAGCAGGTAGCAGAACAGGCAGATCAGAAATACACTGCTGAGGGGAGCAGCGGGCGAGGCAGGAGAGGTCTGCTGCACCATGTGGGATTCTCCCTGGCTGGGCGTCAAACTCGCATCGCTGCTGCTGACAGCTCCACAGCACAGCGCTCAACCACTGCGCCACCAGGGAGTCCCCAGTCTTTTGTTATTTAATAATGATGTACCACCTTGATGTTTTTAAGAGACAACTTTGACTATCTCTATATTAAATATCAAAATTACTGCACATGTATTTTACTTAAGAAACAAAATTTTAAAATGTGTTCAATAAGAGTGACACTTTTAAAATGAAAAAAAAAAGAATTTTAAGAGAATATTTGCATATAGAGTATAATGCCACAAATACAAGATTTTCAATGAACTAGAAAAGTTTGTTTTATTTTTGATATCATAGAATATGAGGTATTAATTTCTACTGAAAATTTGTTAAGTTAAATACTTCATAACATTATAGTATTTGCTTTTATTATATTCACCAGATCTTTAAATGGAAAATGTTTCATACATAACAAAACCTGCCCCAGTTTTCATTTAATTTGCTCTTATTTTCTGTTGTTTCTATCTCCTATAACAAGAAATTAAATAATGAATATGATATTTGGCTAATGACAGATACATTGCATATTTAGAGATCTACATATTTATGTGACCTTCTTTTGTTCATAAATGTTAATATTTATTGCTTCTTTGTTGAGATTTTATTTTGTGTTTTGTGACAAACAAAAGTATGATTAGTGAAGCTGTAAAGTTCTCATGGTGGCTGCCTGTGTTCCCAAGATAGCAGCATTAGTGTCTACAGAAGCAGTTAATGCTGTTTATCATTAGTGGCAGAGGCTGGAAAGGACCTTCTGTGGCTTTTATCTTTCACCTTGCCAACAGAAGTTGATGAGCTTTCCGATTTAAATTCATAGGTGATGCTCCAGGATTTATATGCACTTCACATGGATAAGCACACAGGTAAACCTATCCTGCTGATGGAGACTAATATTTATCCTAACATTCTAATGCTGGACATTCTACGGAAACCACTACTTCATCTATATTTAATACCAGAGTTGTCCAGTAGGAACATGAAATATAATACAGCTTATGGATGAAGTATCCCATTCATGCCTTAAAAAGTACTTATTACTTTGAGCGAGTCAGAGTGCACGTAAAGTAACAATGTAAAATACCTTCCTGTAATGGATACAAATTTTTATAAATTTAAAATTTTCATAGTAGCAAGAATTTTGAAACAAAGGCAAGTCCTATGATGTAGTGCATTTGAATAACACTGATCCTTTTTTTCTATATAAATATTTTCCAAAGATTGGTCCCAGCAAGATGCCAGATATCACAAGAAAAATGTATTTGACCTCGGATTTATTAGGCAATTTGAGTACATATTTAAGCAGCTGTTAACATTATGGGAATTTTTTTTAAAGATTTATTTATTTATGCATGCAAGCTGGGGTACAGGCCAGAGGTGTGGGGCAGCGAGGGTTCACCAGAGACAGAGTGGGGAGCAGAAAAGGCAGATTGACGGAAATACACTGCTGAGGGGAGCAGTGGGTGAGGCAGGAGAGGTCTGCAGCACCAGGTGGGAATCTCCCCCGCTGGGCTTCAAACTAGCATCGCCACTGCCAATAGCTCCACAGTGCAGTGCTTAACTGCTGTGCCACCAGGGAGGCCCATGGGAATGTTTTATAGTTAAAAACTTTATAAGACAAAATGGTATGATGTCTAGGAATTTCTTCAATATAAAACAGGAGATGTGCATGTTCATGATTTTCTTTTAAAGATTTATTTATTTATACATATAAACTGGGGAACAGACCAGAGGTGTGGGAGGGCAAAAGGGTTCACCAGAGACAGAGCAGGGGAGTCGAATAGGCAGATGGATGGAAACACACTGCTGAGGGGAGCAGTGGAGGAGGCAGTAGAGTTCTGCTGTGCCATGGGGGAATCTCCCTGGCCGGGTGTGGAATTCGGTCGCTGCTGCTCACAGCTCCACAGCACAACGCCTAACCGCTGTGCCACCGGGAAGGCCCGAGTGTTCATGATTATAAATGGAACAAAATTGACCACAAAATGATAGTTATTGAAGATGAATAAGATATATACCTTTTATTATATAAGTATTATACTTATATTATATATAATATCTGCTCTACTTTTACATATGTTTGAAATGTTCCGCAATTAAAAGGTAAAGGCAATTTAAATTAACAAATTAGATAATAAATATTTAATTGTCCAATGGATAAAATAAAATTTATCTATGCTAAATTTTTCAGGAACCACTATGTGTGACTAATTTTCCATGGAACAATACTAGAAATGTTCCTATTATTTTTGATACACAGTAGAGAGTACTGGAATTTACATTGAGTGAATCTTCATTCTCATGACCCCTTCTAATTTGGATGGATTTATTTTCCCTTTTCAAGGAAAACTAAACTCCTTCCTATGAAAATAAGATGCTTTATGGTGCAGCTCTGCCTTTATTTTTTTTTACTTTATTAACACCTAAACCTGCACTTTTCTTCATCCACGCTGGTGTTTTTCTTCCTTAAGCACATCAAGTTGTTTGGCACCTCAGCTCCTTTCTAATTCCTGTCCCTCCTGCAGGAGTATTCGTCCCATTTTAGAGTCAATTCCTCTCTGCAGAGAGCTTTTCCTTCCTTGTATTTTCTAAATTTCACTTTGTGATAGTTTGCACTTTCTAAAATTATAGCTGTGTGTGTGTGACAGTAAACTGTTGAGAACAAGCTATATCTATCTTGCTCCCTTTCAAATTCCAGCACCTACGACAGCACCCACCATACAGGAGATATTCTGTACATAGTCTTGAATGAATGCTTGCAATTCTCATCAAAATTGTGCAAAATTGGGTAAGAGTAAGGACTCCTTATTTTTTTTTCTTTCATTCTGCCTTCCAGGGTAAATACTAAAAAAAAAAAAAAAAAAAAAAAAAAAAAAAAAAAAAAAAAAAAAAAAAAAAGTATGTAATGTTACTTTCAGAAAATAAATGGCATTTAATAGAAGCAACTATCGATGTAATATAACATTTAACATATGAAAGATGGTCTTTTAAACTTGTCACTAATAAAGAAAATGAGATGCAGTAGTAATGAGTAAAGGTATAGATTCTGATAATCAAGCAACATGGCTTGTTACATTTATATTAATAAAATAATGTAAGATTTAAGTATACAAAATCAACAGAAAATTTACATTGTAAATTTATTTATTTTTAGCACAAATTCATGAAGATTTTTTAAGTATCCCTGATCAAAATACACGTTTTTATTAAATATTTTATTTCTTTATTTTTGTTATTCATATCTTTTAGTAAAACGTGTCACACCACCTAGCTTTGGGTACATCTATATAGTTTATTTTTAGAGTAATGCAATCCTTAAATGAAATGCTATTTATTTTAAAATGTAGATTTTAATTAATTAATTTATTTTTAAAGATTTATTTTATTTATACATACAAGCTGGGGTACAGGCCAGAGGCATGGGGTGGCAAGAGGGTTCACCAGAGACAGTGGGGAGCAGAACAGGCAGATCAGAAATACACTGCTGAGGGGAGCAGCGGGCGAGGCAGGAGAGGTCTGCCGCACCATGTGGGATTCTCCCCGGCTGGGCATCGAACTCGCGTCGCTGCTGCCGACAGCTCCACAGCGCAGTGCTTAACCGCTGCGCCACCAGGGAGGCCCCAAATGTAGATTTTAATTTAAAGTAAAAATATATGTTTTATATGTTTCTAAGTAACTAAAGAACAAGAATTTTAAACAGAAATGTCAGGTGTTTCATTGCCCTATAGGGATTGATCTAAGTTCATCTGAGACATGTCTGCAAGCTTTAGAAATTTATATGGAGAGGCAAACTCTTTGACTTTCATGGTCAATTTTCAAAACATTGCATTTTAATGCAATTTTTCTCTTGCTTTAATGATATCAGCTTTATAATCTCATTTTCTTTTGCAAGAGAAAAGCATCAGAGTAAAGGGAATAGATTTTAGTAGCAACAAGACACTCTACAAATCAATATTATACCCTTCAAAGGAATCCGAAATCACAGGATCAAGAAATTGTGACCCATAAGATTGTTTTCTTTTTTCATCAACAAAAATACATTTTATTCAAGTTGTTATGTTTCTGGTGCTCCATCACATTCATTTTGTACTACTGGCAACTGTTGCACTATAAAGACTAAAACAGTGGCTTTTGTTCTATAAATGGAATTGATGCCACATTCAGCTCTCATTCATTCCTGTGACTCATCTCATTCTCTGACATCTTTTGAAAAATTCACATTCTATGCAAAAAAAGCCTTGGCAAACATTCCTATTTTAAATTCTGTTTGTAGAAGTCAGCAGTAGCTGAATGAATATTTCTTAAAATACGTTGTTCAGTGATAAGCAAAGAATTGATGAGTCTCTTTAGTTCAAAGAATAAAGTGGAAACACATTCCTCATATTAAAAAAATCATCTTAATTGTTATATGCACATTTATATGGATTAAAACATTATATCTACATAATATAGATATGTAGATATGTTTGTGTAGTATAATGTAGATTGTTAATATTGCATGCACAAACTATAATAGGTAACTAACATAATATAAAAATAGATTACAATTTTCAGTGTTATTCAGGTTTTTGAGAACATAAAAAATTTAAAAACAAGAAGTAGGAGAATTGAGCCACATGATCCAGTACCAATGATTTATAATAAAAAAATATCTTTTAAAACAATGTTAAGAAGTCACATCAAAGGCAGTCATAGATTTGTGAATATATATAATACATAAACCTGATATTTTTATCTTGTAATCAATGTAAATTTAATGCTAAAATACCTATTATATGAATCAGGATAATAATAGCTAACATTCTAACACTATTTTAGATTGTCAGTTAATTTATATATATATATATATATACATAATATAAAACTATTTTAATATGTATACTTAATATGGGCTCTAACTTTAAATTATTAAGAACATTACCTTCAATTAAGTATGTCTGTCTGCTTTGGTTAAACTCAAAGATATACTTGGGAAAATATCAATGTACGCATCATCTTCACAAATCTATTATTTCTCTGCCTTCTTCGATTTTTAAATTGAAGCACAAACACACTCATCCAAATAATTGATCATAAAAAAGTCCAGTTAGGGCCTCCCTGGTGGCGCAGCGGTTAAGCGCTGCGCTGTAGAGCTGTTGGCAGCGGCCGTGGGAATTTGACGCCGGCCGGGGGGAATCACACATGGTGCGGCAGACCTCTCCTGCCTCACCCACTGCTCCCCTCAGCAGTGTATTTCTGATCTGCCTGTTCTGCTCCCCGCTCTGTCTCTGGTGAACCCTCTCGCCGCCCCACACCTCTGGCCTGTACCCCAGCTTGTATAAAAAAAAAATTTTAAAAAGTCCAGTTAGTCCTTAATATACTTCTATCTTAATATCAAATTTAAGTGTAAATGTTTGTAAATCATTCATTTTCTTAATTGTAGATACCAGCCACATTTTCTTCCAGTTCATATAATCAGTTTTCTTTACGGTAGATAATATGATCAGAATAACACATAATAAGAATAACATATCAGAATAAGACATAAAAAAGAATTACAAAGAATGTCATATGTATCTATACCATCCTAAGTAATTATAGTCAAAATATACTATTCCATATACTAACTATCCACTTAATATTTGTTTAATGAAATATGATTATCTTAAAAGTGGAAGGCAGGGAAAAGAGCTTCCAACCTCAATGTTAGATAGTAAATGCAAACTGACAAAGTTTAAATACGAAAATGTTAAATAAGTAAGCAGAACCTGTATTTATTAATAAGTCCTTATATTTACTAAATATTCACACCCATATATTTTATTCTTTGAACTTGGAACTTATATGAATTTGTGTGGCAAATATATAAAGAAATAGTACAAGGCATGTTAAGACAAATATGTTAATTAGAATTATTTTCTATAATGACACATATTGCTTGGAAATACAGATAATAGTATGCATAATTACCAAAATAGAATTCTTATGTTTTCTTCTACTGATTAAATGTTACATATATTTGATGAAAACCACACTTTTTTCTCTACTGGATCTATGATATTTTTGGCTTCTGATCCTTGGGGAGGTGATACTGATATGAAAATCAAAGCAGTTTGTCTAAATTATCAGTATATTTTTTAAGTGTAAAGTATTTTTAGCAATTTATTTTATCTACTGTAGTAACAAAACAAAGACAATTATAACATTAATAAAGAATAATATGTCTTCAATCTTTATCTTAAAAATCAAATAGCATTTTGACAAAAGTTTGCAATGAGATGTGATGTTAGTGATGGAGTATTTTTGAGAGTTTATACTTTATCTAACAGGTAATGTCTTGAGCTTGTCGGTTTTGTGTGCCATACGACTTTTTAATGGTCTGAGTAGGTCTGCAGGAAGCAGGGTGAGTATCAGCATGCAGGAATTGATGCTACCCTTGTCCTCTTCTAAAATGCTGATATCTTGTAAAGGCTCAGAAAAGGCCTTTCCTAAGCTCTGCAAATGGCAATCTGGGCATTTGTAAGGTCTTTACGTCTGCAATAATTCTCACAGGTATTGATTTTGCTATAGACAGTTCACTAATATTCTGTTCAGAAAGATGGAGTATGGCATAGGGAAGACAGAATCATTAATTATTTCACAATCAGTCAGTTAGAGAAGTCCCAGTCTTTCTAAATTCTATTCTCAGGTACTTAGGAACACAATTGCATTCAAATTCTGATCATGTTACTTATATCTCTGTGGCCTTGGGGAGGTTACATAAATATTCTTGAATTCAGTAGTCTCATAGGTAAGTTGGGAATAAAAGCAATGCTTGTTTCTGGGATATTTTGTCAGGATTAAAAGAGTCCATTCTATTCAAAATCCTTAGAACAAGTTTAAAAATATACGGAAGTCACGCACAAATTGAAATTATCATCATCATCTCCATGAGGCTGGTAAAAACAACAAAACCCTTATATGTGGAATCTAGAAAAACCAAAGGATCAGAAAAAGACAAATTCTAAGACTGACCCTTGAAAGCATCCCATAGAGCTGAGATACTCAGGAGGGAAGAGAGAAGGGGAGAGTAGAGAATAGAGGGGTAGGAGAACATGGTGGAGTGTGGTGGAGAACTCTGGGCACTTTGGTGGTGGGAAATCTATGGTGACAGCACCTCATGGAGAAACACTATATTGTGAAAAAATAAACAAGGATGTTTTCAAAATAATAAACTTACTAAAATAGCAATCTCCTCGTAACAGACACCTTGTTTTTCTTTTGGTGAAGATGTTAAGAGCCATAAGTAATTAACACACGTGTCAGGACCTCTGAGACATCAGGCTCCACTCTCTTCAGAATCAATAGGAAACCTCTGACATGGACCTATTTAATCTCACCCAGTCCAATATTTTATAACATGGCACTCATGCTAAAAACGGTTATAAATTATGAATGAAGAGTCAATTTTGAAACATTGCGATTTTTGTCAAAGACAATGTGTGAATATACACATCCTAGGAGACTCCCTGTATCTTAATTTTTTTAATTATGAAACAAAAGTTACACAATAGCAAGATAACTAAAAAACATTAAATTGTATTCAAAATCAGTTCAAATCACTCTAGATTAAGGGTGGCATTAGTAAAGAGGTTCCTAAAGGCATGAAGAGGTCTCTGTCAGGTGTAAACTCAAACATATTCATGTATTGTGATCTCTGCAAATTAAATTGCTAAACTAAATATATACAAATATTGAAATTTAGGGAATATGGTCAATTTGTCTTTCATGGAAATAATTTTTATTTATATATAGTAATTACCCCCGTGGGATGTGTTTTTTTATTTTTACATTATGATCTTTGATAAATAAAAGTTGTAATTTTCAATGTAGTAGAATTTACTTCTGGAAGGAAAATCTATATACCATTTTGCATACAGATAATATCCCATCTTCCCTAATAAAAGCTTTATTTCTCTGTAACCATGTTGGCAAGTGTGGAAAAGAAACAATATTCTGAATTTTCTAGAACAAATGCAATATCTGTTATGTTTGTGTGGAGAGGGAGCAATGAGGGAGGATGTATAGATTAACTGACAGCAGGAGAGAGAATCAGAGCCATGGCCCATTTGTTAATGTTTAGAAGTGCATGTCCTATGGCTTTACGCAAACAAATAACAGTTAATCATGGATATGTTTTGGTAAATAACTTGTTCATCCTTGTTTTATGAGGTTGGGCTATGATGTAGTAAAATCTATCAAATGAATAATAGCAGAGGAAAGAATTGATTTTTTGGCAGGTTCACATTGTTAAGAGCCATTTATTTGAGAGATCCCTACTTATTTTTTTCAGTGGAGAGGGAATTATTTTTTTTTAATTATTTAGAACACTGACTCTTTTGGTAGCCAAAACCCCTTTACTGTTTTACTAGTGTTTTCATGTTTTGGATAAAGAACATTTTTGATAAACCTGTATAGCTCCAAATTATAGAAATAGAAAAATTATTCTTTGTCTTAAAATTGGCATGTTATTCTGAAAAAACTCCAATGAGTTGGATACATGTATTGATTTTAATATGCCACATTCATAATTCTATTTTAAGGACAAATGCTGACATCTAATTTATTTTAATTATGTTTAAAACAAAAATTAAAAAGGAAATAAGCTCATACCCCTCTGTGTTCTTCAAGGCTGGCAAGTGCTCGAGCAAGCATTAGAGAATGGTAACAGAAAAAGCAATACAAAAGTTTAATAATAACCTGTGTACCTAATGTATTGATATATATGAAATGCAGTACAGCCTCAAGATGGCTTAAACACCATCTTAAATAACTCAGCCAAGACCAAAGAGGATGGTAGTGGAATGGGGAAGTTACATTGGAGTATTTTTTTAAAAGATGTATTTATTTATACATACAAGAGCTGTGGTGTAGACCAGAGGTGTGGGGTGGGGGCAGGGGTGAGAGGATTCAGCAGAGTGGGGAGTAGAACCCGTGAATCTACTGAGATACACTGCTGAGGGGGGCAGTGGGCAGTACAGGAGAGGTCTACTGCACTAAGTGGGTCAGCTCCCTGGCTGGGGATGGAAATCATGCTGCAGTGGTTGCTGTTAGCTTCATAATGCTGAGACTTAACCCCTTCTGCCACCAGGGAGGCCCTGGTAGAACATTTAAATGGAATACAAAAAAATGCAGACTTAAGTGCCTCCTTCATTGTAAAGAGAGAAACAAGTTAAATCTTCCTGGGTGAGATCCTCACAGAAAGATTATATGTGAATATCAAAGCATCTTTCACCCAGTCTTCAGAGATCCTCCTATGAAATAACCAGCATGGGCAAAGACATGTTTTGGGATAGCAAATTTTGCTTCTCTACAGAACCAAAGTTCATATGAAAAACTGTCATATGGATTTGGATTTTCTTAAGGAGGATCTGCCAGTTGAAGGAAGTTCTTTTAACTGTATTCTTCATTCATGCCCTTGCCCTGATGCTCCATAGCTGCAGAGACCTGCAAGAGTAGAGTTCAAACATTTCAAGAGTGAGTCCCTGCCTAGTCATCCAGCACAGATAATTTCAAGGTACCTAATTAATGTGGAAGTCCTTTTTGGTGGTTTACTAAGTACTTAGTCAATAAATCCTCCATTAACTAGCAGAGATTATGGGGTATGTGAGATACTAAGAAGAGTCACTTTCTGGAAATTAAGGATGAGATAGGGGAACAACTACACAGGCACCTGAGCGAGGTATGGGATAGGAAATCAAGACAGTGGGGGTGGGGGTTTCTGGTGTTCCTTCCTTAACAGGCAGGGTGACTGAAGACATAGATTTTCATTTCATCTTTGTCTATGTGGAATGTTTATTCCACCCAGGATTTAAAAAAAATAACAAAACCTTTAATGCTTAGTGCTTCTCACTAGCAATATATTTGTGAGCAGGGTAATTTCAAGTTTTAGTGTTTATTTTTATTATTTGTCACCCAGAGATAGTAATAATGTTCACGGAAATAATGAAGGTCAAAGCACCTTGAATACTCCCATATGCATAATAAAGATTATTGATAAAGAATGAGAGAGTGTGGGAAGAGTGACTGGCAAATTTATTGAGTATGAGGCTTGTTTCAGAAAATCTCCAAATATTTGTCAAAAATTAGCCAGGACAAGAAACTTCCTATTTATATCTGGTATGCATAAAATGGCACATTTTCCACTCACTCACTTCAGTAAGTTTAGGGCTTCTTCATTCCCTTGTCTCTAACAATACTTTTACCTCATGAATCAATAAGAGTTTCTTGGGAAGATCATATTTACTGGCTAAAGTTGGGGTTTCTAAAGCAATCTCTTTGAATAGTGTGACTCTGGTATATTATAATTAATTGTTTTATTTTTGCATGGTATGCCTACAGAGCATTTAGTGTAAGTAAAATAATAGCGTAAAAAAACTTTACATTTTCTACTTCTCTTTTCATATTGCTACCTAGTAATATAATCCCATTTTATTAAGCAGTTATGTGCTTTTTATACTAAAATTGGTGTTCATCTCATTTTCAACTGTTTAATAGGTAGTTGTGGAATTTTCTTTTTTTCTTTACAGTGGCAAATAAAACACTGAGAGATTAAACACTAACATCATTTATAATCTTTTGGAGAAGACACATAAAGTGAAAATTTATGTTAATTATATGTGTAATCTCATATATAACATTTTAAAAATCAAAATTTGTGTATTATTAAATTTGTAGGTTTGCTATTATTTTTTAGTGCATATAATATCACAGTTTTTGAAATAATTAAAATTTCTGTCATCATTCCCTTCAAAAGTATTTGTTTAACTAGTTTATGTTATTTATGGTCATAGAGATTTGAAAATGAAGCAGACCTATGACACCTAAGTTGCTGGAGTCTATATATAACACTTTGCATTTTTGTTATAAGATCTTTTGACTTTTCCTCTTGGTTGCTGAAGAAAACATTAATGGTTTATCTTGCAGATAATAAAAAGAGGAGAAAAGAAGTAATCTTCCAAGAGATGAACTGCTATACAAATAGATTATTTCCTTGAGTCATTGGTTTCTGTATGTAACCCTTGATGCTTTAAAAAATTTAATGTAAAGGTTTTAAAAATATCATGGTGTAGCAAAGGAATACATATATTTATGTATATATGTGTATACATGCATGCATATCTGTGCATGTGTGTGCATGTAATTACGTATATAATACATGACATTTTGAGATGACAGTGCTCCTCGCTTTAAGATTTTTCAAATACGAAAGGAAGCTATATAATCTATGGGATATGCAACCCAATTATATGCTGTTTCTGATTATGGAGAGCATCCTTTGCCTTTGCTAGAGTGTTTAATGTTTTAACTAGTGCAGCCTTATTATAGCCAGAAAATTCTGGTCAATTAAAAAGGAAAAGGGAGAACCATCAATCAAATCAAAAATTGACAACCACACCACCTCTGCCATTAAGAAACATAGGGCTATCATATTTGTCCATATGGTTCCTTTTCAAAGACATCAGTAGTATAACTTATTTTCCCTATGCACAAATCATAACTAAGTATTTTAAAAGATTGTAGTAAGTTGCCTTTTAATGCCAAGATACATTTCAATGAAAGCACTTAAACTAGACTTACTGCAGTTGCTGAACAAAGGGAAATTCTGATATCCTTTCTCCTATGACCAGAAAGAGTAGATATATTTCCCATGACATTGGGATATTTTCTCAGATGACATTTAAAACAAAATCCCCATGTTCTTCTGTCTCATGCTTTGTAACACTCACTGTAAGCTTTACGGGGTACCAAACAGTAATTGGATTGATTAATCATTCAAAGCTATTCTAGTAGGTCTACTCTGTGCCCATAATTTTGCCAAGTGAAATACTCAGAGTAGAAGGAAATATTAGTGAAAATTATTCTAATAATGTGATGCTATAAATAGTATAACAAGCAAGGCATAACTATAAAGATAGTGTCAGATGAGTCAATAATGGTCTTCATTTAAAAGGGGTTGATATTTGCAAAAGGTATGAAGAAACTGTACTATCTTGGCATTAGGATGATGTGAGTGTATCTAGAATTAAAACAAAAGCTGTACAGACAATGCAAGAGAGGTGCCAGTTGTAAAGACCTAAGTGGAAAAGTGAAATCTGTGAGACTTTGAGGCAAAAACTGGAAACACCTGACTAGAATAATAAATTGAAAAGAGAATATTAATACAAACTGGAAGTATGTCCTGAGTATCTAGAATATATGTGTGTGTGTTTTATATTGCAATTGCTCAAACTTAGTCAAGTAAAATGAATATATTTTATATTTTACATTTCTATCTCTATTCCAGTTTCAATATTTTATCTATATATTTATAAATAATATATATGTGTGTGTATATGTGTGTGTGGGGGGTGTGTGTGTGTATGTGTCTAATCCTAATCTTCCAGATTCACAATATATCACCTACTTTCCTCAAATCCTTCTTGCAGTGACTAAAAATATTTTATCTATTGTGATTCTCCTTAATGACATTTTTTCAGTAAAATATTTTCCCTTTGCCTTTATATGATTTTGTGCAATATAATAAAAATACCAAACCCCATGTAACATGTGTCCAAACAAATAGAAAAACAAAAGGTTGCCTTCAGAATTATTAAGGCCACATACATAGTACGGACTCTTCATTTGATATTTGCAAAGCATTTTGACAATAAATGCATTTCTTGTTATCTCTATTCTTTCTATTTAATGATTTTCTGGAGAGCATTGTTGATAAAATGACAAGTAAATATTTAAAATGTATGCATATTTTATAAATTCTTGTAAAGTAAAAAAATAAATCAGTATTATAATTTCATGAAGCACCAATTGGTATAAGAGTAAGTCAAACCTGTGTACACACCTGTTAGAGAGAATGATAGGATAATATGAAAAAACCTAAGGTGGAAAAATAAGTTTCAAAGATTTGGGCTGGAGAACAGAGACACCGCACACCCCCTTTTGGAACTGAGTGAAGGTAGAGGGAGGGTTCCACAAACAAAGGTGAGCAGCTAGTTCCAGGAAATACCATCAACTGTCTGAAAGACTGTTGGAGGCCAGCGACCTCCCAGAACCCCTTCTGGAACTGAGTAAAGGCAGAGGGAGGGCCCCACAAATAAAGGCAGGCCAGTCTCAATGAAATGCCTGATGGCTCACAGGGCTGTTAGAGGCCAGCAACCCATGAGGACCCCTTCTGGAACCCCATAAAGACAGAGGGAGGCCCCAGCAAACATAGGTGAGTGGAGAGATCCAAGGCAGTGCCATCACATACCAGCACACAGCTGTGGGAGGCCAGAGAGCCCTGTGCACCTGTGCAACCCATCCAGAACAGCAAATAAAGCCAGGAAGAAAGAGGGAGGGCTCATCACCCAAGGAAAGCAGTGAACACTTGGGAGAATGCCTTTTGATATACACACAACATTAGAGTCTGCATGAACCTCTTCCACGTGCAGAGACCACACCAGCATTGTTGGTTAAGACACACCGGTAGGAGAAGAGACTAGCAGCATTCAAAGACTCATCCACCATCACAGTCCTTGTGAAGACTGGCATGACAGTGTGGACTCAGCCTGGCCCTGAAGTCCCAGTAGGATCACCCCAAAGAGATGCCCGCCTGTATCAGGGCCACAGTGACCCAGTGCATAGAACAAATTCAAAAACAAACAACAAACAACAGGAAGAACAAATAACCAAGCAAACCCTCAGGGGAAGGACACGCCGCAAAAAGAAAATCAGCCACCAGAACTCAACAACCATGAGAGGGAAGAATTTCTCAGCTTGACAGATAGAGAATTTAGAATCATGATGATTAAAAATATAAAGGTGAAAAAGAAAATAATGATATCAAAAATATAATTAGTGAACTGAAGAATGAAATTGAGTCTTTTAAGAAGGAAATGAAGGAAACTCAGGATAACAAAATGACTAATGGAGTAGCTAAAAACTCCAGGAAAAGTATCAAAAACAGAATTGATGAAATGGAAGAACATACCAGTACACTTGAAGATACAGATATAAAAAGAACCAAAAAAGAAAAGGAAAGTGAAGTATAAAGTAAAAATAATGAAGCAACACTTCGAGAAATATCTGACACCATGAGGAAAGGAAATAGAAGACTTACAGAAATCCCAAAGGGTGAGACGAAAGACAAACGAACCAAGGAACTATTGAAGGAGATAATTAAAGAGAACTTCCCAAGCATGAAAAAAGGAGATGAAAATAGACATATGGGAAGCTGGAAGAACACCAAATTACCACAATGAAAGGAAAACTACAGCAAGACACATAACAGTAAAACTTCCAAGAGTCCAAGACCAGTAAAAAATAATGAAGGGCCTCCCTGGTGGCGCAGCGGTTGAGCGCTGCGCTGTGGAGCTGTCGGCAGCGCGCAATACGAGTTCGATGCCCGGCCGGGGAGAGTCCCACATGGTGCGGCAGACCTCTCCTGCCTCGCCCGCTGCTCCTCTCAGCAGTGTATTTCTGATCTGCCTGTTCTGCTCCCCACTCTGCCTCTGGTGAAACTTCTCGCCACCCCACGCCTCTGTACTGTACCCCAGCTTGTATAAATAAATCTTTAAAAATAATAATTAAAAAAATAATAATGAAGCTATCAAGAGGGAGGAAACAGATAACCTATAAAGGAAAACCAATCAGGGTGACATCAGACTTCTCTGAAGAAACACTACAGGCAAGAAGAGAATGGATTGACATATTTAACCAATCCCAAGTCAACACATGCTGGCCAAGAATATTTTACTCAGCAAAGCTCTCCTTCCTCTGTGAAGGAAAAATAAGGACCTTCTCAGACAAACAGAATCTCCAGAAATCCATTATTACTAAACCCCACTCCAAAAAAAATTACAAGAAGCCCTAATGCCAAAACCAACAGAAGAAAGAATATGAAGAATAGAATAAGAAAAGGAATAGAATCACTAGAAGACAAAATGTCAAATATAGATGCCAATGTATCAATATTAACTTAAATATAAATGGACTAAACTCATAAATAAAAAGATACAGAGTAGCAGACTGGATTAAAAAAAAAAAAGCAACACAATCCAACCTTCTGCTGTCTCCAGGAAAAATATTTAACTACAAAAGATAAACAGAGACAGAAAGTAAAAGGTTGGAAAAAAAATCCTACAAGCAAATGGGCCAAAAAAGAAGGCAGGAACACCTATACTTAGATTAGATAAAAGAGACTTCAAACTCAAAAAGGTTCAAAGAGACATAGATAGTCACTATATTATGATGAAGGGGACAATACAGCAGAGTATCTAACACTCATTAACATACACTCACCAAATGAAGGAGCACCAAAATATATCAGACAATTATTATCATCTCTAAAAAAGAGAGATGATACACCTGAGAGGAGAGAGCAAATATTGTACAAAAAAATGAACAATGATGTAAAATATGTATAAATAAGTAATTTAAAAAAAAGAAAAAAAGAAAAGTTTCCATCATAGAAAAAAAATAAATTGCAAAGATTGGGATCATGCATATTTTTATCCAGAGAATATTTATTTCACAAATATCCAATGCAAGACATCATGCTAGACTCTAAGATATGCTTTTAAAAGTTGTAATACATTTTAAAGAGGGAATAAACAGTACTGGACTTCATTGTCATTTAAAGACACTTAACCTTTAAAATATTTGGTTTTTCTTGGTCAGTGTTCCTAGCTTACTTACTCAATGACCTAAATGCACTTCAACAATTAATCTTTGGCTTTTTTTCCTTGTGCTTTCCAAGGCATTAAAGAAGAAAATCATGCACTTTGTTATTGGTTGATGCATACTTCCATTTTCCCAGATTGGCTGAAACTCCCATAGACTGTTTTGCTAAGAATCTTCCTACCCAATCCTCCTTCCTTTCTAATTCTCAAAGATCAGATATGCATTTGATCCGAAGACTCTTCCTGCCTGTTTTAGTACCATACCCTTTATGATTCATAGATATTTCTTCCAATAAATCTCTTGTAGGACTAATTCTCTTTTGGTGGCTATTAAAGAACTTAAACTAACCCGATCTTTTTCTTGAAAAATGAACACACATAAAATGTATTCAAGCTCATAGGAAACAATATTATCTGCTCTAACTAAAACTTTTTTTAGCATAAATTCATTCTTGAGTCTTTACCAAATTAACATATATTTTCAAGTTTTCAGCTCTACAAATTTCCTGTCTCTACTATATCTAACTAAATCATAATGATGCATTTTTATCTGTGTGAAGTTCAGTGTCACTACCAATTATTTAGAGCTATCTAGTTGTATTTTTCTAATATTAGGATGAAGAATGTTCCAGATGTGTAACTTTGAAAGAAACAGGTCTGATTTAAAAATGTAGGAAACAAGGTTGGGAAAGGTAAGAGCTTCTTACCTTAAGCACGTGATTACCACAATTGAATTCTTATTTTCAGAATGAATTTTCCAGTCATTTGTTCCTCTTTCCCAATAGACTTGGAGTTCCTAGAGGATATGAATGTGTCTCTTTTTTCTGTAATTCTATACCCTAACATAGTTGTAAAGAGCTCAATTAATATTAGTTTAAAAGGGCAAAAAACACTAAAAACAGAAAGAGAATAAAAAAGAAGGGGAGCAATAAATACTGTTGTGAAAAGAATGCATAGAAATTATTTTAAATGTATAAAACTATCAGTTACAAAGAAGTATATTAAAGACAAAGAGGACTTCTAGAGTAGAAAATGTGACTAATGTTAACTTAGGGATAATTGAAAACTATTTTATGGATATCTTATATCTTGGAAAATAAAGGGGAGATTTTCTGGTGAAATTGGGGCATAGCCCAGGTTCTGTAGAAATAGAAGAACTGATAACTGGAAGGTAAGCTGAGGGACTTTCAAAACAATTAGAGACTTGAACCTCATCTGTAAATGGCATGCTTAAAGGAAAATTAGTAATTCAGACAAAAGACACAGAAGGTGAAAACAAGAATTAAACTATAATATATTATATGCTATACTATTAATTTTGGTAAAAAAAAATATTTAAATATCTTGCCAAAAAAGTATGAAGTTCTATAGGGCAGCAAAACTATCTCATATCTTTGTGTATTCTTTGCCTGAAAATGTGA
This sequence comes from Scalopus aquaticus, assembly GCA_004024925.1. Lineage (NCBI taxonomy): Eukaryota > Metazoa > Chordata > Mammalia > Eulipotyphla > Talpidae > Scalopus > Scalopus aquaticus. Next base: position 71,422 of record PVIJ01000040.1, read on the forward strand.
TCTACTCAGGCAAGATTCTGAATCCATACATACTAGAGCTGGAGAGTATATGGGGAGAGGGGTGGGAGTTGGTTGTCTTTCTTTGGTCATCTGGTACCTTCCTCAATACTGGTGATCAAAAGGCTAAAGAGGTTGTGACCAGATTGCTCTCAAAACCAGAACTATGAAATATTTCCCTCTACAGTGAATTTGAGAGGGAAAAAATACCATTTTCTGTATATTTGTAAATGATATAAAGTTATTTTTACAAACTTAATCATCACTTTTTGAAAAGGTGTTATCATTGGGAAAGAAAAAAAATAAGAGTTGCAAAGAAATAAAAAGACATTAAATTGTTGGTAGAACACAAATAATATTTATGCAAAACTATTTGAGAAGATAAAATAATAAAGGTCCTAGGACTTCGGAAATATACTTCTAAAAATTCAGCATAGTTGACAGGGGAGAGTTGGATAAGCATGCTTGCTAGAGACTGTCGTAATCTATCAAGGAATGATCTTGTAAAAAGCTGAATCTTAATATCTAAATACAATATCCAAATTATGAGAAAAAGACTTAGAAATCCTTCTTACTCCTATAGATATTTTCCCACTTCATAAAACTGAAAAAACTACAAGTAGATGTTAACTGAAGGTTTTTTTTTTTTTTTTCCATTAACGGAGACATATAAATGTATGACACAGGCTATGGGAACTAACAGTTTCAATTATTATCAATTTTTAATTCATATTGAGGCGCAAAAACATTTACCAATACCTTAGTTTAGTCTCTGGAGTCAACAGAATAAATTTAATTTGTCTTCTACATGACAGTCTTTAAATATTTAAACAGAGTTACTATGAGCCCTCTAAGTCTTCTCTTCTCTGGGAAGAACATACATAGCCTTGATTCTAATAACACTTCCACCGGCATCCTTTAATTTATTATTAGAATTCTAAAATAGCCTCTAAATTCAAAACAGTTGTCCAGATGAATTCTGGTCAATAAGTGAAGTTTTTTTTTTTTCTGTACCCAACACTTTTCGTAACTCTATTGGCAGATTCATTTATCAACCAATGAACTTAGCATCAATTCAAATCCTATACTTAAAAAAGCAATAACTAAGTTCAGCCAGCTTCTTCTCACCTATGCTTGTGTAGCTTATCTATGTAGAGACTTTCATATTTATCCTTATTAGCTATTATTGTTTTTAATTTGACTGTGTCCGTGTAACTTACTGAGAACTATCTGGACAATGATTCCATGCTCCATTTAGCACATTCAGAGCAAATAAGGTTTTGATCAACTTACAAGGTTGAGGTTCATGAGAAATTACAGAGATGTGCTATGCAGGTTGAGTTGCAGAAGAGAAAAACTGGAGGAAAGAATGTCTGTTAGAAAATAAATCCAATAGTCCAGATATTAGGTAAAACAACCCTTGACTTAAAATGAGAGAGTGATAGACTATTGAAAATAATAAAACTACAAATTAACTAAATTTAGTTACCAGATGTGGGGTAAGAAACACAGAAATTAAGTCCTGAGAAGGACTCAGATTTTTCTAAAAGCCTTACATTCTCATAAAACTGTAAACTCAGGCAAACTAGAATTTATATAACAGCCTAGAGTGAAAAATGTTAAGTCAACTCTATGAAAACACCTAAGACAGTTAACAAACTATAAAAAGATTAATTGATAGCAGAGAATATTGAACCTGTCTTTCAAGTGTTCTGTTAATGGAATCCCCTGATTTTAATTTTAAGAGTCAAGATAAATTGTAACCCCTTTTGTTACTTAAATCTCCATTAAGTTATTTTTTTTTAATGATGATATATTTGCCCTTACCTATTACTAGAGGCATTTTTTTTTTGTTTTCAATCATTTATCTTTAAGAGTGTAAATCTAGGGGCCTCCTTGTTGGTGCAGGGACCAAAGTCTCAGTGCAACTATGCTATCAGTAACCACTGTGGCATGAGTTCAATCCCTGGCCAAGGAGCTAACTCACATGGCACAGTAGACCTCTCCTGTCTCACCCATTGCTCCCCTCAGCAGTGTATTTCAATAGATCCACTCGTTTGGCTCCTCACTCTGTCTCTGATGAATCCTCTCATCCCCCCACACCTCTGGCCTATATCCAAGTTTTATGCATAAATAAATAAAAATAAATAAAAAAAGTCTATCACTATGCTCTTTAAATTAGACATTAGTTTTTTAAAGCTTTCTCAAAAGATACAAAGTAGGAATTATGTTGTATTTGTATAGTTAAAATATAATAAATTTCAAAGTAATGTTTTTTTTAAGAATTTGAAATATCCTTATTCATTTATTTATTTAACCTCCTCTAGTTATCTATTCTTTCATATATTCTACAGGGACTTCATCTCAGATTTGAGTTTGCATTTGATATTAGTATTGCTATATAGTAAATAGTTCATTAAAAATAGGGTAAAAGTCTTTTCTCCATATGGTATTACTTTTGTTAATGGAGTCCCCTGGTAGCAATTTTAAAAGAGTCAAGATAAATTATAAACAAACTAAGAACTAGAAAATACTAAGTTTCGATGAGGTTATAGGGAAATCATAATCCTTGTGCACTCTTGTGACAAACAGTTGGCAGGTCTTCAAAGACCTAAACATAGAATTAGCATATAACCCAGTAAATCCACTTCTAGATTTGAAAGTAGAGATTCAAGTAGGAGCTTGTGTACCACTTGCTTAGCAGTCTTACTCACATTAGTTGAAAGATGAAAGTAACTCAAAAGTGGCCCTGAATGGATGGATAGATAAAGTGGGATGCATTGTCCAATGGAATATTATTCAGTCTTAAAAGGGAATGAAACCTTGACATGTGGTACAATGTAAACCTTGACATAAAGCAGACACAAAAAGACAAGTACTGTGTGATTATTCTTATGCCATAGCTAGAGTAGACAGAGACAAAGTAGACTAGTGTTTACTAGGGCCAGTGGAAAGAGGCAATGGGGTTTATAGTTTAATGAGTACAGGGTTTCTATTTGGGACAATGAAAAAGTTCTGGAGGTGGATCATGGTGGTAGTTACACAACAGTGTGCATGTCTTAATGGTACCCACCTACCCACTTAAACATGATTAAAATAGTAAATTTATATTATATATATATATATATATATATATATATATATATAAACACAATTAAAAAAGCAAACCAAAAAAAAAAAAAAAGAAGAACAAACAAACCTGTTTTCAAAACATAGTCTACATGATACTGTTAGTTGGATGCAAAATAAAAATGGGATGGTTGGACTGGCAAGTCCCACCTTCGATCCAAGTTTCCAGGGTCTCCTGGGCTCCTATAGAATTTCCCTTTTGTGTATACTCTCTATCCCCAAGTATCCTTACCTGAGTTCCCTAGTTTGAGGTAAGCTACTTGGCATGCATTCCTGTCTTCAGCAACTTTAGTCCCCGAGTTTAGTCCAAACTAAAGACCTCTCCATTATCTTCTTCCCTTCTACCCACCCCAAAATGTTCAAATTGTTTACTTTCAGAGAAATGTTATACAATTTTAAATGTCATTTCCTATTTAAGCAAATAAGTGCACTGTAAGCAACAACAACAACAAAAAAAGAGGAACATTCCCTCCAGGAAGGTGGTCAACTCCTCCTGTCACCATTAAACTGACCACAACCTCTATTTGCAATATCAGCTGGGAATTTCTGCCTAACAGCCCATACCCTAGTACCACTTCAGAATCTTCAGGTTGACTTTAGCTAATGGCTTTCCTGTATCGCTTGCCGGTAAAGTGGCTCATGGCATAATCCTAAGTGATAGATTCCTGGAGTTTCTGACCTCAGGCTTCCAAAAGAAACTAGGAGAGTGAGATGTGATTTAAAGAAATAAAAGGAGGCAAATTTAGCCATAAAAGGTATCACTCCCATCTCAAAGACATCTGAAAAACATCCCAAGGGGAACTTGGTAGACATGTGCCAAAGATGGCAGGGCCACATGAGGAAAGGATTCTGGCCCACAGTGTTACCTCAGAGGAGACTCATAGTTATCCAGGAATACACTGGATTGATTTGAAATGTCCAGGAAAACATGAATTGAATGTGATATACTGGTTCCACAGTTTCCATAACATTTTAAAACCATGTGCATTCTAATCGATTCCTTCTGAAATTTTCAAGCCAGGTCTTTTAGTTAATACCTTTGGAGTAACTTTTCAGTTCTTACATTGCCTGTCTGCATTGATCAAACACCCAGATGATAGGAGGTATCCAAAGGAGGGAGAACCATGAAAACTGTGGTGGAAGGTAATGTTAAATCATGGAAGTGAGAATTATCCAGAGATACAGGCCCCATCACTATGCTCTGACATGCTCTTTTTATAGAGAAGGGGGTGTGGCAAGATGCTGCTTCGAATCTCCAGCTTTGATATTAGGCCAGGTGATACCTGAATGACCCTTAGTTCAGGCTTGTCTCTGGCCACAATTAGTCTTTCCACTTCTCTTAATGCCCTGTAAAAATCTGAGCCATGAGAGAACAAAATTAGAGGGAACTGTTTTATAGAATTAAGATTGCCTTCCCCTACCTCACACCAAATAATTGTCTGTCTAATTACCTGAACACTTTTAACTGTTAGAGACAAAACCCTCCACAGGTTTCTAGTGTCATTGTGAACCACAGAATATTGGCAATCAAAAGCAGAGACAGTGGGCATTTTGGAGTCCTGAAGGACCAGCTAAACTACCAAAAAAGCACCTCCACAGCTTATTCTGGAGCAACTGTAGTGTTGTACCAGTGTTTTCTGAATGTTTGGGACAAGCACCAGGTCTCTGATCAACCCTGCTATATGTTGATAAGATGTTTTTCATTTTAATTTAAGAACTGACATACTTCAAGGAGAAAAAGGTGTTACCCAAAAGGTAGAAGTAGCAAAAAAATAGTTAGAACCCTCAACTAATTACTCAAGCCTATAAAGTCCTCAAGGGACTTGTGTGGGAACAAATCCGAAGTTAAAGTTGCTGTGTTTGGCAGTATTTAATATAAGGCAGAAGAGTTCTTCACTTGAGGATATAGTCGACTATCTTGAAAAAGCACAGAAAAGTGAACCCCTAATCTTTCATTCCAGAGACTAATGATGGTTCACCTTTCAAGGACAAACAAGAACACTCAAATAGGCATGAAAATCCCCTCATTACCAAGTGATTAATGCAAAAAATCATCTTGGAGACTTCTTAGAATAGTGTAGAACAACTTTAGAAGAAAGTAATGAAGGATTCAAATGAAAAGTCTCATCATAAGAAACATCTAGGATTACTTATACAAGAAACTGCAGGATGGAAGCAAAGAATATGGAACTGAAAGATGTGCTTGAAAACTCAGAATGTGTGCATGAAATGGGTAAAGAGAGCTGGTGAAGAAAGACTGACTTACACCATACTCGTTATTAGTCAGCTTGATCTCTTTAAAGAAGATCATGTAATTGGCCACTTGGAATTAGGGAACAAGTAATTTAGAAAATGAAGATGATCTAATGTGTAAGTCAGGATTTGATTTTAAGAAACTCATTCATGCTGTTACATGTTTCCTTTACAAGACAAGAAACTTCCAAAAAAGTATGTGAAGAAAATCAAGTGAATGAAGTTTACCGAATAAGTCTTAAAACTGAGCAAATATCTTAAGTCCAAAAATTCACAGCTTGAAAATGAGATTCAGAAGCTTTGGCTGAAACTTCAAACATTGCCTGACGTACATCAAAAATATGTACTGCAACTCCAGAGAAAATAAAATGAAGAATTTGCTGCTTAGAAATAGGGAAGAATGTGTATATTTTGAGGGTGACTTACACAGAAGGATGGCCAAAGACATGGGCAGAGAATTGAAACAAATCTTTGTTCTGTCAAAACTAGTTTCTTTTCTATGAGAAGAGTTCAAGAAACTTGGATTGCAGCTCTGTTGACAGAAAGTAAATTCAACAAACAGGAGAAAATGATCACAAATCTAGTGAAATATGAGTCTAAGTTTCAGCCTTTTCCAAATGAACTTTTTGCTCCTGAAGTTCCACACACAACCCTTAGAACTGAAAGTAGCAGGGATTCCTTGATTATGAGGACCTCTAGAAAGGAGAGGGGTCACCTGAGGCTGGCTTAGGGATCCAAGATTTGCATGCATGTTGAATTTAGCTCAAACACGATTGGCCACTCGCTGGTGGAAACCACAACATATATACCTGTGTTTTTTACTTATCTTTTTGATAAGTAATTAAATTTTATCTTTTTGAGTTTAACTACTTTAATTTAATATATATTATAATCATTCTCACTGAGTTTGATAGTAATACAAAGCCTAAAATAGTATTTTTAAATATAGTTGTTTAATATAATGCACAGAAATACATTATTTCCATTTGATTGACATTTCTACAATTAAGGTATTTTATTTTTATTTAAAGAAAAGATCCACTGTTATACAAACCATCATTGAAGTTTGATGTGCAGAGATGTTTAAAATAATAACATCTGTTAGGAACAGCATAAAAAAATGGATTCTACATAAGTATAAACAAAATGAACTATTTGGACCCTTAAATTCTCCACTAGACTACATTAAATTTTCTACAAAAGTAGCCACTATTTATTGCAGAAAGTGTTAGTGTATAGCCACAGTAATAGGAATATTTTTAAGTTGGATACGTTTAGATATAAGTTCAATTTATGCTCATTTATAAAGCTACATTAATATTAATAGGTCATCAAATTTAGTAGTTTTACTCATATATTACTTGTTGGTCACCTTCGTTATAAATCCATGTTAGGATTGTTTTCTTTTTGCACTTTGTATGGGGTATTTTTGTCCACATTTTGTTTTGTAGGTCACAAAAGAATATTTGTCTCAATAAAATTTTGAAGCACCTAATATATAAAAAAAAATCCATCAACTTGTTATTAAATGTATGAACTAGAAGGACTGACCAAAACAGTGAAACAGAATGTCAGAACAAATTGTGACTTTGCAATTTGAGGCTGGGAGCTCACCAGAAGTCCTACTCAGGACCAATTCATCTTAAAGTATACACAGTCTTTCAAGTAATACTTCATGATGCCAATGCCAGTACTAGGAGCTATGATCAAAAGCTGTAAATCTTTTTGTCACCATAAATTGTACAAAGCAATCAATCTCAATCCCTTGGAACAAAAACTTTGTAAAAAAAATTGTGTTTCACTATCCCGAAGGACTAGTAAATCATTTTCTAATTGATGTCTATTATTTATACATGTATAAATATGTATAAATGCATGCACATATGTATACATAATCGCTTTTGAAAATGTAATAATTTAATTATTTGCTAGGAACCATATTTTCGTCATCACTGTTACTTCACAATAAAGATAACTGAAAGTTTTGGATAAAATTTTACTTTTTAAGATGTTTTTGCCATGTGCTAGGAGTTATTCTCTTTGAAATTCAGAGGTGCTAAAATTAAAGAAAGATGCATGGATGTTTTTAAATATTTTATTTCTTTATATATCCTAGAGCTCTACTAGATTTTAACTGCTTATCCCATGCTGACTTTATATTACTTGAGTTCTTTCTATGTGAATTAAAGGACACTGCATTATTTAAATTTTAAAGATGTAGTTCTTTACTGCATGTCAAACAGTGAAAGTGAGTGGAAAGTACATTGGGCCAAATACTTCAGTGGGATCCTCAATTCCTGTGTCTCGCAGGTAATTGTGCTTATATGTAATTCCACTGTAGGTTAATCCTATACACTAGTATATCACTGCATTTTCCTTGTAATTCTTTTATGAAGGAAAAAAAAAAAAAACTTGGCCATCTGAGAGTGACGATCACTTTTGACATGCAGTTTGCCTGGAACATAATCTAGAAACAATTTAGTGGGGATTTTCCTCTTGCTAAGGCAAATTGTCTTGGTTTGACAAGCATCAAACTCACTTGAAACATTTTTATTTATATAACTAACATAGGTATTATTAGACCATCAAATCCATGCAGATCAATTTATTTCTGTGGATACATACATTTTGATATGTAGATACAATTTTGATTTTAGATTTCTAAATTGTGAAGATTCTAAATAAGCAAAGCTTTTCTATCTTGCTATTTCTACCATGGTATCCAAATCTGTCTTATGGGTCTAGCTAAAGAGTGCTGAAAACAGTGGCTCTGTTGATAGGACATGATAAGAGTACATTGAATTAAGGGTCCTCCCTGGTGGCGCAGCGGTTGAGCGCTGCACTGTGGAGCTGTCGACAGCGCGAGATGAGAGTCTGAAGCCCAGCTGGGGAGAATCCCACATGGTGAGACAGACCTCTCCTGCCTCACCCACTGCTCCCCTCAGCGGTGTATTTATGATATGCCTTTTCTGCTCCCCACTCTGTCTCTGGTGAACCCTCTCGCCGCCCCGCACCTCTGGCCTGTACCCCAGCTTGTATGTATAAATAAATAAATATTAACAACAACAAAAAAGAGTACATTGGATTAAAATTAAAATTTTTCTCTTTTTCCAGTTCTATGACTGAATTATTTATTGTGAGCTTACTACTCAATTTAAAAAAAAAAAATACCTACAATAGTTGAGGTATTATTAAAAACATGAAATTTATATAAAAGGGGAAATCAAATTAACAAATTTATTTATGGTCTATGTGCAATATATGTTTAGCTGTGAATATATGGCATGCATATTTAAAATGTAGATAGAAACAGCAAACTTTAAAAATACATAGATTATAACTTTATTATATTAATTTTGAATTATTTAATTTGTAATCTTGAGTTTGTCTTGAAATTTTAGAAGAAATTTTATAAGATGCAAGAATTTATATTGGAAATTTTACATAACATCAGGTCATAACACTCCTCCCCCCCCTTCATTTGGCATACTATTCTTTATCTTTGTAAAATGTCTATTTTGGGAACTGATGGCAATTTTATTGATTCCTTAGAGATTTATATATTTGTACATTGAATAAAGGCATGTTTATGAAATGTATTTGGCTTGAGCTTTATCACTAGATGGGAAGATATGTCAGAAGTTAATAGTCCCAAATTTTCTACTTGAGACAATTATATTGCAGAAAAAAAATAAAAAATTCATCTTTGGTTTGCAGTTGGAAAATGTGTAGTTTCCTGTTTCCTTTTATGAAAAGATGTGCATATAAATTCTGCATTAATAACATCTCCTGAGTACTTTCTGTCGTTAATCCGTTTTTATTTCCAGCGGGTCATTTCTTCCCTTTGCATCTTCTAGGTTTAATTACACTGGCCAACATTGAGATTGTTACTGACTTAAAAAGGACCTAATCTGTAGTATCTTAGTGTGCTGAACATGAATATAACCCTGACATTTTTTTTAAAGATTTATTTATTTATGCATACAAGCTGGGGTACAGGCCAGAGGCATGAGACGGCGAGAGGGTTCACCAGAGACAGAGTGGGGAGCAGAACAGGGAGATAGATGGAAATACACTGTTGAGGGGAGCAGCAGGCAAGGCAGGAGAGGTCTGCTTCGCCATGTGGAATCTCCCTGGCCAGGCGTCGAACTCCAGTCGCCGCTGCTGACAGCTCCTCAGCACAGTGCTTAACCGCTGTGCCACCAGGGAGGCCCTAACCCTGAAAAAAATTTATTAGCCCTTGTTTTGAAGATATTCCATATAATTCATTTTATATGTTTCACCATGTGAATTTATCCAGTAGGACTGCAACAACATCCTAAATCAACCTAGAATGATGTAATATTACATAGTATTGCATAATAACATCATGCACACATCATTCAGAGTTGATTGAACCATTTTCTGATGCAATGCAATACTACTGCCAGGTGGCTGCTGAAGTAAGCTGACGTAGGCAGTGAGTGCACTATAAAAACCCCGTTGGAAAGGTTGAGCATTGAAAATATTTCAGACTTTGTGCAAGCCAGTTTAAGCTACTGTTCCATAGAAGTGGTATTATTTTATCCACTTAGGCACAATACAGAACAGTAATACCTCAAAAGTGTGTTAATAGTGTGGACAATTTCTGCTCTATTTGTGGGAAAGTGACATTTGTCAACTAGAAGAAAAGTATCACTTCTCAAGTGAAGAAGGCTTATTATCTTTACTTCGGATGCAAGATTGGTGACCATGACAAGCCTGCACCCCATGTCTATGCTATGCTGCATGTACAACACAGCTTTCACAGTGGTTAAATGGCAAAAGACCACCCATGCCATTTGCAGTCCCCATGGTGTGGAGAGACCCAAGTAACCACATAAAAGAATGTTACTTCTGCTTGGTTCCTCCTCTTTCCTGCAGAATAACGAAGCAAAAGAAGTCGAGAATAGTCTACCCAACGTTCCGTCTGCATTGAGACCAGTTCCACATGGAGAGGGACTTCCTATTCCAGAACCTCCAGCAGATTTTTCTCTTGATCCACCTGATTAGGACAAGGGTGAGCCGACCTGTTCTCCTGTTCCATCAGCATCCAGTGATCCAGATTTTCACTGTGGTGCATCATCAACCCCACACAGACTAACACAGGAAGAACTAAATGTCCTGGTTCGTGATTTGTACTTATCCAAGAACAAGGCAGAATTGCTAGATCAAGACTCCAACAATGGAATCTTCTAGAAGATCAAAAGTGCCACCAGCAGTTGGAGCCTTTCTTCAGAAAGGAAAGTACTATGGTATTCTTTTCCGATATTGAGGTCCTCATGAATGCCTTAGAAATCATTCATGATGCACAAGAATGGCAGCTATTTCTAGACTCTTCGAAACCGTGTCTTAAGACTTTGCTTTTGCCCAATGGAAACCATTTTCAATCTATTCTATTCCTGAACAGCTGTATAAGAGACAAGCGAAGAAATCTAAGAAGTAGTCTATGAATTGATTTTTTACAGGTATTAACCATAGGCCTATTACTCTCGGCATGCATTTTGTGATGGAAACATCAATTTATTGCAGATAACAACAACAACAACAAAAAACTAGAGCCAAAATTAGAATTTGACTGTCATTTTTGTGTTGAGCATATACAAATTGATAGGAAATGACTAATTTTATTTCAGTACATGACTTTTGTAAAAATTTGTTGACCAGTGTTATCAGTGTTTGATTTGTAACTGGGGGAGGGGAAAGAAGAAGCACATGATCAAGTTTTTTCCGGCAGGTTTAAAAAGGTAAAACAGCACTATTCTAACTTATGTTTCTATTTCAAATCCCAGTTAAAATAATTAAGTACATAAAGTGTGCATACATATGCATGTCACCCCTGAGGCACATCATAACCCATGATTTGTGAATTTTAATTCTAACCACATGACTTTAGTAGTATGTTTATGCTTATTATTGAGCTATACTCAGCCTATCTAATGTTCTTCTAGAATTAGGACATATTTAAGGTAAATGTACTACTGAGCATTGTATCTGATTTCACAGCTTCCATTTTGTGCCTATCTCTTAATTTTTGTATATTATTATATGCTGATTTTTTTTAAAGGAGCCAGTTTCAAACATATTTCCTCTTTGGCAATTTGTGTATGCATTGTTATTAGATCTCCATCATTTTGTATGTTCTACATTAATAGAAGAATTTTTAATTAACTTTGCTTCAACACAGGAAGAAAATTGGGTAAAACAAATTAATAAATACATATATGTCTGATTGTGCAAAAATAATTTAAAACAACTAACTCCTTTGAAACAGAATACTTTAAGCAAGAACCAAGTTTTACACTGAAAGAGGACATTCATACATAGTGAAGGAGGGAAAAGCCAATGTTTCAGAGAAAAAGGAAGCACATCATTAATTAAACTCTTTGTCATTGATAGCAACAGATAAAAAAAGAGTGTGCTGGAGAAATATGATGACTCTACTTGAAAAAGAATTTAAATTAGGTAGGCAAAGAATGAAGCAGAACAACAAAGAAAAGACAGCCTCAACAATATATACAGTGACTTACCTGTGGACTGTTGATATAAACTACTTCTAGTGCTGATAAATTTGGGTAAGGAGTAGCCTTATCAATCAAATCTTATGCAAAGAATGCAGAGGTGTCTTTCCAATACAAAGAATAGTTTTTGAAGCAATACTTTGACAAGGGCACCTTGAACCACAGTAATGCATTCTGCATTTGAAAATTTGCTATTGTAGGTTATATATATGTAGTTTGACATGGTACCAAGAAGACATGCTGCTGTAAACTGGTCTATTGTATGGTGACTGATAGAGTGAAAAGCAATATGATTTTAAAAAGAGGTTACACTAGGGGTCTTATTAGAGTATATAAAGGCTTAGGGAGCTAGCAGAAAACTAAGGAAAGATGAATCTGTACTGAGCTGCGGTAGAATTCATGGGCATGACTGGAAATCTCAACAAACCATATGTGCTTCATTTGCTGATTTAAATGTTCATAGAAATTTCGAAATTCAGAACTTTTGTAGTATTGGTAATGTTTATTATAAAATCAATTAGAGTACTTGTTGATGTACTTATGAAAAGTATACCAGTTTAAATAAGTAGAATTAATCTTTTCTGAGAAACTGATCTCCAAATTATGGACTAGAATTAAAAATGTGTGATAAAAAGTATAGATTTCCCTCCTGAATGGCATTACAGATATTGTTAGGTCTAACCCAAGTGGTGTGGGAGTAAATGTCTAAAAACTAGCTCTCTGGATGCAAAAGACCCTGATTTATAGTATTTCGTGATTTCTATATTTAAAATACTCCAGTTATGGCTGAAATCAGGACAACAAAGTGATGTCCCTGAAATAGAGTTGAGAAGCGATGCAGCCAACATGCCCTCACAGACCTGCTAGAAGCCAGCTTCAGCATTCTACAGAATTAAATTAAAAGCATCATTTTGAGAAAGATGTCATATCATGATTTTCTGTAAGGGCTTTTCAAAGATAGTTTAGTGTAAGAAGAACAGTACTGGAAATGTGATTTTTGTATGTACTGTCCAAAAGATCATGGACAATTGACTATGTCTTGGGACTCAATTCCGTTATCTGTAAAATGAATTATTGTGAAAAATATGAGATAATGTGTGGAGAGATGATTTATAAATAGTAGTTCCTTTTTTAAAATGTGCCCTGTTATTTTATATTCTAAAACTTAAATTAGTTTCATTGCCAGTTAAGTGCAAATTGACTGTTTACTGTAGCCAAACTCTAGCATTTCAAAACTGACAGAATGTTTTTAGGGATAAAATATCACCATTCAAAGTCATAAGATGAATTGTCTTAATGTCTGTTGTGTTGAAACTAATTGTATTGATACTACAACTGAGGTCTAACACCAAGCTCGTTCCATTTTCTCTCTGTCATATTCTTGTATTACCAATTTTAAAAAGGAAATTCATTATTAAAGCAACCAGGTACAGGCTCTAATAAAAGTGGAGCTCTGGTGATGAGAAATAGCATTTGCTACAACGTAATTGTTCTGCTGAAAATTAAAAAAATATATATTCAATTAAGAAAATGGAGTTTATAAAAAGTAAAAAAAATTGCTTATGGTTATATAATACTAGTAGTTAGAAAAAGACATCACTTCCATCATTATGTATAATTTAAGAAAATGTAGCCAAGAGATTCAGGACTGATATGGGTTTTCATTATTAAACTGATTTTTAAGAAAGTCATTTAAGATGTGATTTTTGGGCCTTTGTGGTGGTGCAGGGGTTTAAGTCTCAGCACTATCAAGCTATAACCAGTCACTGCAACATGAGTGTGACCCCCAGCCAGGGAGCTGAGCCACATGGCACAGCAGACCTCTCCTGTCTCACCCGCTGCTCCCCTCTGCAGTGTGTTTCAGCAGATCCACCTGTTTTGCTCCCCATTCTCTCTCTGGTGAATCCTTTTACCCCCCACCACATCTCTGCTCTACACCCCTGTTTTTATATGCATAAATAAATGTTTTTGAAAAGTAAGATATCATTTTAAGAAGAAACCATTTTCTGAGCTAGTACAAATGTTCGTTGCTTTTTAACAATAACAGTTTATTTTTATGTGTGTATACTTTACATAGGTATACATTCAGAAACCAATTCATTTCCCACAAGTCGTTCAAAAGTAAAGAAAGTACACTTGTAAAAACGTAATACAGACAAAAATTGTGAGTTGGTATTTGAGCTTCTGTTTCACTCATACACATTGGTATGGAAACAATTCTATAGTGCATAGCTTCAGGTGCTGACTTGAAATCTGGCTAGGTATTTTAATAAATTAATTAATTTGTGCTATTAGTGAATGATCAGCTATGATCATGTCCTCTAATTATAATAATTCCCAAGTTAAGTAGCACCAGGACAAAATGGTCATCTACAAAATCAAAGATACCAGCAAATGACCACTAATAAGTAAAGTTAGGCTGGGTAAATCTTTCATGAAAAGGATAAATTGCTTAAAAATAACATTTATGGACATTAATTATGCTCATTCAATGGCCATAGCAACAAGATAGTTTTGACACCTGCAGTAAAATGTTTACATATGAACAACACTAGAGTTTGGGGTTAGTTTTCCTAAAACTTTTGAAGCACTTTAGGTTTTCTTTACTGTTTCTCATTCTTCCTTCAGCCTATATATGTTGAATTATTATTATTATTATTTCTTAGTTAAAGGAGCACTGTTCAATCCTCCAGCCTCAGTTCTTTCTGCTGGCTAAGCAATCCAGCAGCAGCTTTCGATTTACATTCTTATCAGGGAATATTTTAAGCTGATAATTCTAATAAGCACTTTACAAGTTTCCCTATGGAATTCTGAACCACCACAAGCTTTTCACGTTTTCTATTCAAAGTTTATATTACATTGCCTGCTATTTCTCATAACTTTCTGAAACTTTCCTCTTTTTCCCTATTTGTTAGTGGGGAAAAGACTTCTAGGAAATGCTACTTCTCCTTCAAGTATAACATATTTGATTTATATATTAGAGGCATACCCTTTGCCTCAGAACTTAATAAACTTATTTTGACTCTTCAACCCAAATTTAAGGTAAACTGTTCATGTGATTTTTTTTTAAAGATTTATTTATTTATACATGTACAAGCTGGGGTACAGGCCAGAGGAGTGGGGCGGCGAGAGGGCTCACCAGAGACAGAGCGGGGAGCAGAACAGGCAGATCAGAAATACACTGCTGAGGGGAGCAGTGGGCGAGGCAGGAGAGGTCTGCAGCGCCATGTGGGATTCTCCCTGGCCGGGTGTCGAACTCGCATCTCGTGCTGCCGACAACTCCACAGCGCAGCGCTCAACTGCTGCGCCACCGGGCAGCCCCTGTTCATGTGATTTTGAATTTTAAAACACAAATTGTGGAAAGCTGAAGGAAACTCTTAGAGTAGGAATGCCTCCACAATTTGATCAGGTAGTTTTGGTGTTAAATTGATATTAAAGAAACTCATTCTAAACAGCTGAGAACTTGCTACATATATATTTGCCTTCATTGTAAAACATTACGTTTAACTATAAATACTTAAATATTTTATCAAAGAGAAGATCATCTCTTTAACTTTCAAAGAACGTGGAGTCAATTTGCTATTATTTTCCATCCTTGAGATCTTTAGGAAATGTAAAAAGAAAGTTGTTTAGGTAATACACATCGTATATATTCGCATGTGTAAATATCTGCATAGTCATATATTTTTTTCATGGTTCACAAATTTAATGTCATAAAAATTACCTAAAATATGCCTTTAAATGCATTTCCAGGGTCCTCCCTCTCAGAAATTGTAATTTGGCAAGTCTTGTAAGTAAGCACATGAGGAGGCTTTGCAAAATATGTGTGTAGGAAATTGTGAATTCAGTGAAGACAAAATGTAATCTATCAAACTGTTTCACTAACTTTGATTTCTCACAAATCAATTGACAAGATAAAGTAGTTGATAAAAATAATATATATGTATTTTTTAACTTAAATTTTTTACATAATTGTTTATTCCCCATAAAATTCCCACCACCAGTTCACCTGTGAACCATCACCATAATCCCTTGTGCTCTTCTCTTCCCTGTTTTGATCCCTTTTCCTCCCCCTCCCTCGAGAATGTCTCTGATTTATGGCTACCTTCTGGTTTTGTTGTTTTATCATTATTGTTACTATTGTTGTTATTCTTTCTCTTGACCCCATATTTGGATCCCCTATATTCCACTTATAAGTGACACTATTTGATATTTTTCTTTAAAAATAATGTTTTTATTAACCAAAGAGTGAAAGACAGATTACAGATGGGTTCACTAATCTACAGAATGTAAATACCCCACAAAAAAACAATTGCACAGAAACAATAGAATAAATAAAAATTTGGACTTGACAAAAAAAAATAATGATTATCAGAGCGAATAGGGGAAAGGGTAGAATAGACAGTAGAAGGAGGCAGATGGAGTGTGGATATGGGTATGTGGAGGAGGCTAAAAAAATGAATAGTAATAATAATGTTTTAGACAAATCCTTCCAGTACTTTTCCTCTGGATTTAATTTGATAAGTGATAGTATATTTTAAAATAGATTTAAATAGACCACTAAATTTACTGACACTGTACATTTTATAATATGAGTTGGTGAGAGTTATTAATTGCATTTCTAAATATGAGCTATGTACTTCAAAATGCCTTGATTTTAAGGTTATGATTTGTATACCAGTAATGAATTTAAGACTCATCTGCAATAGTATCAAAACTTGTAAGGGAGAGTTGTGTTGTCAGCACTGTACATAAAAATGTTAGATTTTCACTTAGGGACAATAGAAACAAGAATATTTAATTATTGCAAATTTGGGGGGGATAGTGTATAATATATTATTTATTGTGGCATTTCATGCTAGATTAAGCAACATCATAGTAATGTCAATGCCATTTAGAAGAAAAAGAATTAAAATAGAACTCCCCAGAGGAGAGAAAATCATCATAAATCTTGTTGTTTTATAACAAAACATTTCTTTCTTGCTAAAGATTTAAATTTTTCTATGCAAATTTCCTTATAAGATAACTAGATGAACATATGCTACCATATAAAACTTTGTTCATTTGTAATCTGAATGAAACCCAGATGTTTAAAATCCATTTAAAAATGTAGCTATCCCTTAAGAAATCTTATTTGCAGAGTTGTCTATTTTACACTGAATTCTACTTTAGGAAGTACTAAAGATAATATTTAGAAATATCTTCATTATCAGACTAGTCAAGGTTTTGGAGGATGGTCTTTCAGTTAAAGTATCCTTTATTTATCAATAAGATCCGACATTATCATGTTTATTAGTTTGCTAACAATGTTTTCATTTAAAAAGTTTAAGTACTTTTAGAAGCATAATACCTTAGGCCTATGGAAATAAAGAAAGACATCAATGTGTATCCTACAGAGATATTCAAAAAAAAAAGGAAAATTTTATATATTCACTATGACTCTTAGAACAGAAAAGGGTTATTGAGCTGGCCCTATATTCTATAAGTGATCTTAAATTCCACACATCTTCAGGACTATGCTTTGCTCATAATGCTTTGACTCTACATGAGTAGTAAGAAGAATCAGGGGTGCTGCTTATAGCAATCAGGATAATTTGTGTGTGGATTAGAGAACAGCTGAATTGTAAAAAAAAAAAAAAAAAATCGTATATGTGTGCCTACCTAGTTTATTTTTTTAAATAAACAATCTTGTATTATATATGTGTGTGTAATTATGTTTGTATGTATGCATGTATGTATGTATAATGCATATATGTATATTTGTGTGTATACCATATACTGTTATAATAGGTATTGTGTTTTGAGAATTAGCATTCATTTACAATTCATTACAACATTGTCAAGCTAAATATTTTTTCAGTAATGTATCTTATATCCCAGGCAATCACATTATCGTCACTATGCTGTTAGTTTTAATGAGAATAGTGAAAAGTAGATTGAGACTGTCCTTTCGATTATCAGCTTTGCATTTCCATTGTGCTTTATTCAAATAAATGTTCTAGTTATAAAAATCTGTGTTGTACATTTCAAATTTGAGATTTATCATAAGATGATAAAAATTAAATTTTTACAGATAATTGAAGAGCTTATAAAATTCAATAAATGCAGTAAGCAAAGAAAATAATACATATTTTAGATCTTATAGTCATAAGAAGTTAAATTCTGTATCCATATGTTCTTTTCTAGCTATTGTATTTTGCATTTAGTATTTAGACAAAATTAACATGGAAACCAACTAAACTCTAACTTGTCAGATCTGTTTGCAAATCTTGCCTTTTATTTAATTCCTGTTCATTCACACTATTCCCAATTTCCCACTGTTCTGGAGGTTGGAAAACTCAAAACCATGGTGTTGACAATGTAGATTTGATCTTGGACTTTCTAACTTCCAGAACTGTGAGAAATAAACATTTGTTATTCAAGTCACCTAGTTGGTGGAAATTTGTTATAGATCCAAGCTCAGTAAGATAAGAAGGCTAAATTATACTGTTATTTTATTTATTTTCATAAAAGTATAATGTTTACTAGAAATATTATTTATAGTTTAGCAAAACATAAGTCTTAAATAACTGCCACCCCTCTCCCAAATTGATTTTACATTCTTTTTTATCAGTATGAAATGTAAACTTATACAAGATGTTGATTTTTTTAGGGGAGTGAAATTACTCTGTGTATTAATGTAACAGGGGATAAATGTCATTATACATTTTTTTTTTAATTATACAACACAGAGAATGAAACCTATTGAAACCTGTGGGTCTTAATTAATAATAATGTATCACTATTGGGTTCATCAGTTATAACAATTACACCATACTAATAAAAGATATTAATGGAACTGAGGGTATATGAAAACTCTGTGTTTTTCTTTCAATTTTTCTGCAAAGAATTCTGAAAAGGAGTTCCATTAAAAAACTTAATCCTGGTAAGTTTTCTCTTATTTATGGCAGATGTTACTTGTCTATTTACTTATTTTTAACTGAGGTAATATTGGGGTCCTCCCATCAAGTATTACCATCATAGCGTAAACAACTTCAACTCACCCATATTCTACCACCATAGACCATTCATTGTGCTTCTTTCCCTCTTAGTTCTTTCCTCTCCCCCTTGGTGTTTCAGTTCTATTGTCAGTTATCAAGGGTTTGTTTTTTCACCTTGTCTTTGTCTGACTATTGATTTAGTTAGTTTATATTCCACATATTAGTGATGCCTTACTGGTATGTTTTGATTGATACTGGTATATTTTACCCAGGAAATAACGATGTGGTAAGAACTTTTTTATTGTTCTTTTACTGGCATTGCGTTTTAGTCTGTATCTTGCTTGTTTAAAAGACATGTTTTTAAAATTTATGCTACCTTATTTTCTTTTATATTGAGGTAACACTAGGTTTAGATCACTGTTTATGTTTTAAGAATATAGGCTTGCACATCGTCAGATGTCTGTTACCTCACCACACCCAGTACCAAAGCACCAATAATCCTCCTCCATAGTCCATTGGACCCCCCTACCCATTTTGCTTCTCATCTGCAACCTCCCATTCTGGTAGCTTCAGTTTTGCAGTTAGATTTGTAAGGCTTGTTTTGATTTAGTTTTGTCTTTTCCCTTGTTTTGTTACTCTGTATTCCACATGAGTGAAATCATCTGATATTTTTCTTTCTCCTCCTGACTTATATCATTTAGCATAACCTCCTCCACTTCTATCCTTGTTATTGCAGATGACAAGATTTTATCTTTTTTTTTTCCTTAATAGCTGAGTAGTGTCCCATTGTGTATATACACCATATTTTCTTTATCCACTCATCTCTTGTTGGGCACTTAGGTTGTTTCCATATCTAGGCTATTATAAATAGTGCTTCAGTGAATATAAGACAGAGTGAAATTGAGGGTCAAGTCATAGATTCTTTTCTTAAATATTTTGAAAACATCCATACTGTTTTCCATACAAGTTTGATAACTTTCATTCTATTAACAGTATGTGAGGGTTCTTTTTTCTCCAAACTCTAGCCAACACTTATTGTTTATGGTCTCTTTTTATTTTATAGGCCATTCTCACAGGTATAGTATGATATATCATTGTGTTTTTTTGTTTTTTTTTAAAGATTTGTTTGCTTATGCAAGTAAGAGCTAGGGTGCAGGTCAGAGGTGTGGGGGGTAAGAGGATTCACCAGAGACAGAGCAGGGAGCAGAACAGGGGGACTGAGTGAAATACACTGCTGAGAGGAGCAGTGGGTGAGGCAGGAGAGGTCTGCCTTACCATGTGAGTTATCTCCCCTGGCTGGAGATCAAACACTTGCTGCAGTGGCTGCAGATATCTTCATAGTGCTGAGACTTAATCCCTTGAGCCACCAGGAGGCCCATCATTGTGGAATTCAATTTGCATTTGATATAAATGCTGTTGAGCACTTTTTTCATGTACCTGTTTGTCTCATGTTTGTCTTCTTTAGAGAAGAGTTTATTTAGATCAGTTGCCCATTTTTTTTATCGGTTCATTTGTTGCCACTGTTGTTGAAATGTATGAGTTCTTTATAAGTTTCATATATGATACTATTATCACATGTATGATGTGTGATTCACTGAGATAGCTTTTCTTTTTTTAAGATTTTTCGTTTTATTTATGCATACAAGCTGGGGTGTGGGCCAAAGGTGTGTGATGGTGAGAGGGTTCACCAGAGACAGAGTGGGGAGCAGAACAGGCAGATCGACGGAAATACACTGCTGAGCGGAGCAGTGGGCGAGGCAGGAGAGGTTTGCTGCGCCATGTGGGAATCTCCCTGGCCGGGAATTGAACTCACGCTGAGGCTGCCGACAGCGCCTCAGCCCTGCGCTTAACCCGCCGCACCACCAGTGAGGCCCCGAGATAGCTTTTCTTTTTATTAATAGTTCCTTTCCATTTGTAGAAGCTTTTAAGTTTGATGCAGCCCTATTTTTTTTTTTTATTTTTATTTTGTTTCCTTTGCCATTGTAGTCAAGTTGTCAAAGATATTACTGAGGCCTGTGTTATGGAGCACGTTGCCTATATTTTCTTCTATGTATTTTATGGTTTCAGGTCTTACATCCAAGTTTTTAATTCATTTTGAATTAATAGTTGTGTATGGGCCTCCCTGGTGGTGCAGCGGTTGAGCCCTGTGCTGTGCAGCTATCGGCAGCAGTGACACGAGTTTGACGCCAGGCTGGTGAGATTCCCACATGACGTGACAGACCTCTCCTGCCTTGCCCGCTGCTCCCCTAAGCGGTGTATTTCAGTCGATCTGCCTATTCTGCTCCCCACTCTGTCTCTGGTGAACCCTCTCGCTGCCCCACGCCTCTGGCCTGTATCCCAGCATTGTATGCATAAATAAATTGATCTTAAAAAAAATAGTTGTGTATGGTATGAGATAGTGTTAAAAGACATTTTTATCTATAAGAAAAATGCATGACTTTTAAAACTTTCAGTGAAATAAGTTTTGTGACAATTAAAACATTCAGGAATTCACTGAAAAGGAAATAAACTCCAGATTTTAAATTTAAACTCCACTCCCCACCCTTCAGTGGGAGTTAGGCATTACTGAAGGAGTCCTACAGCAGCTCTTCTGTTAATTTAGAAACAATGATAGTAACCTTTTAATGCAAATAGATTGTGTAGGCTGTCCATCTCTGTTTTTTTCAATATCATGGATATGCTTAATCCTGCTCCGTAATTCTTAAATCATGATGATTCCCTTTGAAAGAAAAAATAATAATTGGAAGACTGAGAAAGCGGAGTATGCAAAGTTATCCAGATAAGTACAATCAGCAATTTCATTTTCCACTGTCGTAGATTGACCTAATATGTAGATACTCATATTTTCACATCATCATGAAAGGCTTCAGCTAATACACCATCCATTTATCACAATTCTTACTATATACTGTGGATAAAATACAGGGAAAGATAAGTGTGATATATTAATGTTGGTTACTATTCTTTCTTGTATTATACTGTCAAGAATGCTTGTGTTGAAAGAACACTTGGAATTTTAAATTTTAAATAATAGAAGTTTAAGGTGGATAGGTAGAAAATCTCATTTTTCTCCTCTTATCCATCAATTTCTTCTAATACGTCATGATAGATGACACCTAATTTCTAGCTTATTTTGCACATACATAGTATAATTTCCAGCAAAATAATACAGAACCAATTATAGAAATAAGACTACTGTAGAAACAACTACCTTTTTTACTGTTAAATTTGACATCTACTAAACTGGTGTTACTGAAACTTCAATGAGGTTCTTAAACACCTAGGAAATATTCAAACCAAGATTGCTGAGATTCTGCATCCTTAGGTATTCTCACTCCACAGGTCACAACAGTGATTATGAATGTACATTTCTAACAAGCTCACTGCAGATATGTCATTGTTATTGGCCTCAGATTAATACTTTGAATTTTTTTGGTTGTTTTTTTTGTTTGTTTGTTTGTTTTGAAAGAATTGATGCTCATTGAATCAATGTTTTCTTATAATAAGTGCTGCGTTTGGACTTCAGTGCTTTAATAATAGATAAATATTTTTGTAAACATATAGGTTTGAACCACAGATGACCTAACAAATTTGGCCTAATAGAATGTTGCCATAACATTTATGGTAAATGCACAATTTTTGTTGTCATTTAACTAACAGAACAGTCAGAATTAATATATTCTTCATCCAATGCATAGCATGAATGCCTATCAATATTTTTTTTTTGATGTAAGCAATCAAGGAATTTCAGACTCAGTGTGAAGATGTAGTGTTACAATGTGATTTTGAAAAAGGTGTATGCATGTCAAAGAATTTGAGTCTGCAAATCAGGCAGAGCTGGAGAATATTGAGGAAACGGGGTGGATTTTGCCGGATGGATGTCTGCCTACTTTCAGTCCATCAGCTATTATTAGATGATCTATTTTGTATTTGTTTCTGTTGTTAAAAATGGAACATTTGGCATTAAATGCCATCATCAGTTATTGCTTGTTATTTTAATATATTTCTGTATACAAGTGTTTCTATTTTTAAAGTGTAGGCAATATTTAGGAGGTAATTTAAATTATGCTTGTCATCTCTTCAAATTAATTATTTAACATGTAGAAATTAATTCATGCAGAAGAATCGT
Source organism: Scalopus aquaticus (assembly GCA_004024925.1). NCBI lineage: Eukaryota > Metazoa > Chordata > Mammalia > Eulipotyphla > Talpidae > Scalopus > Scalopus aquaticus. The sequence goes on from PVIJ01000040.1 coordinate 94,449, forward strand.
GTTTTCAAAGCCCAAGAAGAATGAGAAACATTTACTCTCTTATGTTTCTTCTCAAGCTGAATGTTGATTACTAAAAATTATTCTGTTGTGGTGGTAATCATGTATTCTACATATGTTCTTGCAAATGAATAGCCTATACCTGATAGTTTTGCATTTTTCCCCTTTCACTTCTATTTTTAATTTTTTAAATTTCAGCACATTCTTCTGCTTTATTGATATAGACAATATTTTGGTTCATTTACCATATTGGTCACCATCGCATAATTGCTGTATGTAGACTTTTGTGTAGGTTAATTTGAATTGAACAGTTTACAAAGCAAGAACAAGACAGCAATAATGCAAATAAATATGGCTTGCAGTTCCCTTTCTGTTTAACAATACAATGGCATTAATTATAAAAAGAAAGATTCTTTTAATCCATTTCTTGACATTTTCTGTTGCTATTGTTTTATACAAAAAGTGGAAAAGAAAAAATCATAGAAAGTTAATTTGTACCTTACTTGTCACTGATAAATTCAGTTTTGTCCCCTTTGTTCTTTACTTAAGAAATTGATATTAGAGTTCAATGCAAGGTTCTTGTGTACATGTATATTTCAATCCCATATTTTAATTAAAAAGGTTATTTAATTATGTATTATAATCTGCATATATAAAACTTTTAGAATGCATATATAAGTATACATGAACCACAGAGTGATTGTAATAACAATTGGCATTTTTAAAATTTATTTTATTTGCTAGCATATCTCACCTTATTAAAATATTTATTATTTTCATTATCTTTATTATTTAATAAATATTTATTAAGATAGTAATCAAAATCATAATTACTTCTGAATGCCAGAAGCAGACTTAATTGTTTGCAATTGAAAGAACACATCAGTCTTTTAAAGTTCTTCTATATCATAGCTTCCTCTCACTCTTGCTTATACTGATGTTTAATGGAAGTATTCTTATATAAAGATTTTTGCATATTTGTACATACTTTAATGATGTGACTAATTACTAATATTTTAAAATAATTTATTATTTTAATTGTGATATCATTAGAATTCCTCCTATTAAGTATAGCCACCATAATGTATCTGGCCCTAAATCATCCATAGCTTACCACGATAATCCATTGTGCTTCCTTCCCTATTTGTTCCTACTTCCTTCCTACACCCCCCCTGCTTTGGATATTTCCGTTTTATAGTATGCTTTCAAGGATTAGCTTTTAAGCCTGTTATTTCTCTGGTTTTTAGTTTGGTTTTAATATATTCCACATATTAGTGAGACCATCCAATATTTAACTTTCTCCTTCTGAGAACAGCAATATGAAATGTTAGAGATGGAACATTGTCATGGTGTAAGTCAGAGTTCTCCAGAGAAACTAACCAGTAAGACAAGTAGATGTAGATTAAAATATAGACAAATGGATGGAGATCAAGATAGCCACAGAGACAGAGACATAGATAGAGAGACAATTCATTATAGGAATTGGCTTATCAGTTATGGAAGTGAAATATTCCACCTGCTATCTGCAAGCTGGACAATAGGACAAGTCAATAGTGTATTTCAGTGTCTGAAGACTGAGAATCATAGGGACGATGCTGGAGGGGAGAAGAAATGGAAAATAGATTTCCCAGTATAAACAAAGAACAATTTCGTCCATTCTGTCTTTTTGTTCTCTTCAGGTTCTCAAAGTTTTGATGATGCCTCCTCACACTGGTCAGGGTAATGTTTATATTTTACCCATTCTATCAAATCAAATGCTATTTTCTTCCAGAAACACTCTCCCAGACACACCCAAAATATTTTTACTAGCTCTCTGGATATCTATCCTTAGCTCAGATAACTTGACACATAATATTAACACAGTCATCTACTATTAACATTGGTTAGATTGTATTCAAGTTTTTGTTTTGTTTTGTGTTTCACATTTTTTCTCTTTAAAATAAATTGAAAAGAAGAATAAAATAAAAATAAATATTTGGGGTGAGTGTGCAAAGGCAAGTTGCAAGACTAAAGCACTGACCATGACTAAAATCAAGTGAAAATTTACAACATGGAAATTTACCAATGGCATGGTAAAATGGAATTAAAAAATAAAGACAACTGGATCATATTTCAAATGGTTCTAATTGTGATAGAAGTTTGAAGAGTATGTCAACAAAGGTCTTAAATATTTTGATTTATTTATGAGTAAAAATAAATTTTGTAATCGTTTAGACCTTAACAATCTAGCATTAAATTAGATACATTTTCCAAAAATGGTCTTGTTATTATTCCCTAAATGTAAAGAAAGACAAAATACTTTGTTTCTCCTTAATGTCACCATGTTTCAACTTCTTCCCTATTTTATGGGAGTGAAAATTAACATAATTTTACCCAGAACTTTGAGTTCCTCATTGCACAAAAATAAATGATGAATGAATTAATGAGTGTGTGGAGAGATATAAAACATATATGACTGCACTTTAGTGCAAAGGACTATTAAATAGTTAGCAAGCTGAATAGATAGCTATAAATATATGTTGTACTAGAACTGACTGAGTTTGTCTCTTGTTCAGGAGAGTGTTCATGTGTTCTATGAAATAGAAATCTAAATAGGAAGATTAGTTAATTGCAACAAAAATGTCTTAAGTATTTTAACATGTTATTTCTCTTTTTTATCGGGCAAGTACATTTTTCCTAGGCTATTTTAAAAAACTATTTGTTTTCATACAATTTGTAATGTTTATTTCATTTTTATGACTGAAGCATATATATATATATATATATATATATATATATATATATATGCCTAATATTTTTTTATAAATTCTTCAGCAAGAAGATACAGTTGATTTCAGGTTAAATGCATTTGTCCATAGTAAGTGCAAGCCTTAGCATAGTAATATTTTGATAAATTTTGATAAATTAATGTAGTTAAGATTCCACTTAACAATAACCAGAAGTATCAAGAATAGCATGCAAATTAAATATTACTGATTTCTTTAAAAAGATGAACTCTTGCCACTTACAACAATTGGATGGGACTGGAGGGGGTTATGCTAAGTGAAAAAAAAATCAGAAGGAGAAAGACAAATACTGGATAGCATCACATACGTGGAATATAGTGAAACCAAACAAAGGGTCAAATAAAGCCAAACTAGGAAGAAATCCTAGAAATCTAAAGGTAGCACTGAGGTAACTAGAGCAGGGAAGAAGAGAGAGGGAGAGAAGATGGGGTGGAGAACAATGGACAATGTTGGTTGACTCTCGGTGCTTGGGTGGTGGGTGCTGTGTAGTTACAACTAAAGGAGATCATGTACCTCTTAAACACAAACAATGTTGTAAACTAATGTTATGTCGATAAAAATAAGTAAATAATAAAGTAGTAAAAATTCAGTTGAAATTTCTCTAAATAAGAAAACTAAGTCTTACTAAAATTATGAGATCACAAACCTTTTGTTTACTTAAAAAAATAATTGGTACATTGCCTATCTGTACCATTGGCCTTTGCCCCACCTTCTTCATCATGCATACTTAAACAATTAATTCCATGTAGAAAAGTGATATAAGGTTCAAAAGAGAATGTTCATCTATAAATTGCCAGGCTTAATGACTATCTCTTGGGAACTGTAAAAGCTAGTTAAAAGGGCTGAAAAGTACAATGTTTTTATCTTTTCCCCATGCCCTATATTCAGCTTGATTTTAAAAATCATAATGTATAGACAACAATGCAGCATTGCTATCTTGATTCAGACTATCTTTTAAGAATTTCGTGTAATGGGATTTTCCAGCAAGTCTGCAAAGAAGAAAAATTCTGGGAAAAGATCCAGAAAATTTTGCTTGACCTAGAATATGTACATAGCTCTCAAAGAGATACACATTAAAATGTTAGATTTATTAAAAGGAAGGGTCCAGGTCATGTTTTTAATCTGTAACTTTTGTCATGAGTTTTCTTAGAATCATGTGTTTAAATTTTAATGAACATGGTCTTTCAAAGTTACAATATTTCACCTTGCTTAACAAATTATTTCCAGTAGGAGAATGAGCTATAAATCTGTTTCCAATTTCTGTATGTAAATTAGCAGTAATCTCCTGAGTCATTGTTAGCAGTTCCTAAAACCAAGAATCATTATTTTGTTGCAACATTATTCACTTATATCATAAAATTAGATAATACATAGCTGCCATAATTTGTGGGCAAATGGCAAAAGATATGAAAACACACCACTAAATGACTAGCCCAACAATTACATAGTAACTGAAAACCAAAGATAGTAGCTCCTTTAATCCAAATTGTAGTATTTAAATGAAGGGGGAATGTTATAACTGAGTGTATTTTACTGAGTCAAAAAATTGTTTGAGTAGAAAATAAAATTGTAGAAATTAAAATACCCACCATTCTCTTTCCTAAAATTTATTTTCTAATTCCTAGTTTTTTGATAGATTAACCATCTAGGATTCCAGTCTTTTCTTGGGATCATAAAAGATCATGGCTGGTCAATCCATAAATAGTTTAAAAGTCAACACTGCATATCATAATTACTTTTTAAAAAGCACTCAGTTTTAAGTTCTAATTAAATTTGTATCTATTGAATTTTTAGCTTTCTAAATTTATTGGAAAATTGCACAATATATATTTATGTTTGAAATCATTCCTTTGTAATGTAACAACTATATTATCTAATCATCCTTTGAAACTGCAGCTTTCTCCCAGCAGTTTATGAAAGTCACTTTGGTACTAACATTTTCTCCAACAAATAATTTCACACAAAGACTTCTGCCATGATTTTTAATCTGTTTAAATCTTTAGTATAGGTTATCAATAACTTTTTTCTACTCATTATTAATTACACTTAGATTTGTTTAGTTCTAGTATTAAGGGGATAGTCATTTGTTTATTCTTAGAGTTGAGACATTATTTTGTTCATCTATAACTAAAATGGAACTTCAAGATTTGTGGTATAACACTTGAAGTCATGAAGCAAGTTATTTTTATTTTAGTTAACTCAGGAACGGCTTTTGTATTATTTCAGCAGTCTTGCTGAAGTGTCTCTTATCATTATTATTGATGCAATACTGTTATGTCACAATGAAACATTGAATGTTTTCTCATTTGAATTATAAAATTTATATTAACCATAGTTGTGCATATAATGTATATCTAAATTGAAAATATGAATGATAAATGATAAAATAATTCATGAACAATGTAGATTCTTATATTTACTCAGTAATGAGCATATGGTGGATTATGTAATGTGAATAATGTACAGAGCTAACTAGACGTGAATGTGTGTGTGTGTGTGTGTGTGTGTGTGTGTGTGTAATATATTGGGGAAAATCTCAGAGAGAATGTTCAAGTTTTAGAATAAACATGAGCAAAGTGATAAAACTAAAGGTGAGGATGGATCCAGAAAACTGCAAGTAGCTCAGTAAGAAAGAACTTCAAGTGAATTAAATTTCCTGCTGAGGGGATTTTTATCCTCAGACTAGTGGAATCCAGTAATGATTGAAACAAGGACAAAACAATTAAGATCATGGTTCTGTTTTATATGGGATGTTCAAAATATAATAAAAAAGTTTAGTAGGAGATTATTACTATAAAATTACACTATTATTAATAACAGAATTGTAAATAAGCAGATGGAGAAAATGGGGTACTAGCTAAAGAAACAAAAAGAAATAGAAACAATGGTTTTACAAAGATAGATTGGTGTAGCACTTTTGTGACAGAGAAATTGTCTTGGTGTGGAAGTTCCAGCTGCTGAGAGTACACATAAAGTGCAGGAGAGGAGATCTTGAACGATTTCTTCAAACAGGTGGTTTATTAAAGGAAGAGAAAGCACTAGCTAGGTTTGATGATGTTTCTTCAAATATATAGTGGGGATTATATGACTATTTACTTAATAAGCCTATTGAAAATATTATATTACTAAATGATTTAAAGTGGCTTGAACTGTACCCAATAAGTAGCAAGAACTAAATTAATATTAGCTAATAATACTTCCTTTGACTAGTTAAAGAACCTGAATCTCAGATTTCTGCTCTGCAAAATTAAGATAATAATGCCCAATTTTATCACTTTCAGGGAAATATCCATAAAGGATATATACAACTATGTTTGTGCTCAACTAGTATAGCTGAACTAGTGATGCATATTCTCCTATTTGAATATTTTTCCTCTGCCTTCCTTCCAAACATATCACACACACATATGCTTCTGCCTACCTAACCCTTATACAATATTTGCATCAATATTTGTGGAGAAGAAGAATTTAATAGAAGTATTGAAGGCATAGAGAAGGGTGATATATGATATAGGGTGGTTGATAAGGAAAGGAGGGAAATGAATGATTTCATTTGGAATCTAAACAAGCAGAATGGAAAGAATATGGTTAAATGCTGATAATTCATCAGTAAGTACAAGAAGATAAGTTTGTAGATAATTATGTGGTGCGTAGGTGGTAAGTTTAAGATTGGCACTGAAATTTTTTAGTGACCATTGAGTGCAGGAAATAAAAAGAAAGAAAAATACTTTTAATCTAACTGGGGAACCAGATGAGTTTGAAAACCATTATCTTATTTTATAATGAATAGATTCCATCCTCGGCCTCAATGGATAAAAGAAGGGTTGAGGTTTTACAGAGTAAGCAAGAGAGGGTGATAAGGAGAAATAGAATCTGTGGTGTAATTGAGGGCATTGTTGACATATGAGATGACATAGTCTCTTGGTTGTAAATGGAACATGATATCTAAAAGTGGTTTCCCTAAAATTGGAAGAAAATGGAGGATTGAGAGACGTGGAAGACTTGGTTAGTTTAAAGGACTTGGATACTGGTGATAAAGGGAATGAGAGACTTGCCCCAAGAATTGGTAATTAACATCAAAGATGTCATTAGAAATACCAGAATCTTTATGGTACATATTGAAGGTATGGCCATGGGAGCAAGATAATTCCAGTGACACATGATAGGAGAAGAATGTAGTTATCAAGCGACACATAGACATGTCAGAAGAAAGGGGTTATCTCAAATTGTTGTAGTTTGGGGGAAGAGCCAAGAATTTCTGCAAAAATTCCTACTGCCAATAAGGAAAAAAGAAATTTGAAACCAATCACCCCCCCAAGTTGGGGGGAGGATTAAAATGGTTGAATTCTATGATAATTTTGAGTTCTATAAGTCCATGATAATTTGCTACTAATAATTATAATTACAGGTTTTTATTTCATTCATTGTAGGAAGAACTATTTAGAGAAGCAGTTCCAACCACCAGTTTATATAAAGAAGCATCACCAAAAGTCTTGCTGAAAATATAAGTTACAGATTCTGATCCCATACATTCTCTTTCTGCTTCCTTTAAAAGGATTATGACCTTTTTTTTTTTAAAGCATCCCTCATAGAAAATAAGCAGCTTTGCAAGTGGATCACTAGAATACAAACTAAACACTGAAATATTTGGTATTACTCTACTATTTCAATTTGTATATCTAAGGTTATAGTAATCTCATATTATATAGCATTGTTTGAAATTTTTACAAGAAAAAGAAAACATTTACTACATTCCAATCAGTGTTCACTATTCATTTGAGAAAGACAAAACAAAAAAATTCTAAGCACCTATCATAAAGTGACACATTTCTTTCTAATGTTGTAAATATTTACAGAAATATATGAGTAGTTATACATATAGTTATATATATATTTAATGTATGCATATTAAAATATCAAAGTAAAAGCAATATATTTCTGTGCCCATTCTTTGAAAACAAGAGGGATTTTTAATTTAATAAAATATTGAATTGGAATATAATATTAAAACAACTAGCTGCTCTTTGAAATTCAAATTTAGTGAAGACCTAAAAATATATCAAATGACCCCGATGTGTTTTTGTCTAAGACATATGCTACATATAATGGGATTTCATTATTGTTCAGTTTTTTTAATAACGTGTGTACGTGTGCGTGTGCGTGTGTGTGTGTGTGTGTGTCGCTCCTTCAAACAAGCTGTTAGAATTACTTGTATTTTACCCTGTGGTTGGAGAATGAACTACCCATAGTTAGGAAAACCATTATAGATTGCCTCATTAGAGGATCCCTGAAATTGCTTACTTGTGACTACCCGCCTGGAAAGCAATCTCTTGTTCCTTTGCCAGAGCATTGGAGAAGAGGGGGTTATTGAACTCTCTGTCATGGAAGGAGCTAGCAAATAAAGATATGTTATGCTGAGAGAAATCACAAAACTCTTCTGTGCAGATGAATTCTGATTTGCATATTGCCCCATAGACCCAGAGAATGAAATTGTTTTTTTCCAATTATAGGTTATATAAAAATATGACTAGAATAACAGTTTTTTTTCTTTGAATGGTGCTTTAGATCTACTAGTTTAACTATTTCTCAGTGAATTGCATTATTTTGAATGAATCAAAAGAGAGCTTCTACAGGAAATGATGCCTAGAATCATATGGATACACATATATCATATCATTCATATTACAATTTGAAAAGTATCTAATTCATCTCCAGCTGGGATCAAAATCAGTCTTACATAACCTTTGGGCCAGGCTACACATTTTAGCTTTTTTGTATCCCCAGTGCCTCTTACAGTACTTGACATCTGTGGACAATCAGTAAATACATGTTTAATAAATGATTGTATATATTAATTTTTACTATTTTCTTCGATTTAAACAATTTTCCTCCTTTTCAGTAAAAAGAAAAACCTTAGAGTAACTATTATTCAATTTCATATTCTTAAATGTTTTATCAAAATGTTCTTTTGTCATGTAAAATGAGCATGCAATTTAACTCTTAAATGTTAATTTCTTAATTTTATAACTTCTCTTGCCCTTCTCTTAACATGACTCAGCATTTTAATTTACACTGTTTTCCTGGTTTATAGTTTGAGGGTTCCAAACTAAATATATAACACTAAAAAAATGAACTATTTTATAATAGCTTTGTGAAATTTAAGATTCTCAGATTTTCAGTGTATTTTCATTTATTCAGTCATTCATTCACTCATCTATTCAACAAATAAGAGTCAATTATGATTTAGATACTACTATATGCAAAGGAAATCCAGCTTAGGAAAAACAAAGTATTGTTTCTAATATTACCTGCACTTTGAGTTCCTCATTTCCATGAGACTGCTAATGGCCCAAATTATGTATTGTTGTTCTGCTTTGCTCTAATGAAACTTCATTCTATAAATTTCTGGATATATCTAAAGTTAAGGTCACTTTGAAATCTAATTTCAAAATTATCCTCTGAGATTCTAACTCGTCTACTTAATTTAATATTATCTAAAAACAAAAATAAAATCGCTGAGCCATGATCTTTCAGTGCCTTAATTACTGGCTCCTGTTAATGTGACCCATTTAAAAGCTAAGTAGGATCTTACTGTCTTGCTGAGTCTGTTTCATTGTCTGCCTGTGGTATTTTTTATCCACTTAGGAGTAGAGATATTGTACTGTGGAGATTATTTGATTTACTAATATCTAATAATAGTTTCTAACTGATCAATAACTTATATTTAGGGATCATGTACAAGACTAGATTTATCATTTTATTTTTCAAACCTTATTCTTGATGAGCTATTCAAATAATAGGTGACAATTCAGCATAGTTAATGTTCATACCTTTTGTTCACCATTCCAATTCATATGCAATTCTTATTTTTTTAAATTGAGGTAACATTGGTTTGCAACATCGTTTATGATTTAGAGGTATAGGATCATAGCCTCCAGGTGTATGTTACTATACCACACCCACCATCAAGGTACCCATAGACCTCCAATTAAGTCCCTTGGGCCCCCTCTCCACATTCCCCTGCACCCTCTCCCTCCGCTTTGATAGCTTCAATTTTAATCAGACTTCTAGGATTTGTTTTTGATTTGGTTTTCTGTCTCTTTGTGTTGTTCTCTATATTCTATATATCAATGATACCATATGGCATTTGTGATTCTTCTTAATTTTGCTTGGAGTAATCAAGGACCTACATAATGAAAACTCTGAGACATTGTTAAAAGAAATAGAGGAAGACACTAAGAAATGGAAAGATATTACACTCTCACAGAATGGAAGAACTGACAATGTTAAAATGGTCTTCCTATTCTATCCAAAGCAATATGCAGATACGATGTTTCATATCCTGTTCTTGCCTGTGCTTTTTAGTTTTCCAGCATGCTTTTTGCCAACAAAGAAATAAACCTTTAGGCTTTGGAGTAGGCAACCCCAATTTCAAGAAAAGTCCCTTTTGTAGCATATTGGCATTGGATAAGTTTTAACTTTTCTTATTTGTGACTTCATTCATCATGAAACTATCCTTCTTCCTTTCCTTAGAGGGTAACTGAAAAGTAATTTGCACTGTGTTTGGCACACAATCAATGCTTAATAATTGGTAGGAGTGGTATTCAAAGCTCTTCTATTTTAAACTACTGAACATTTCACACTTTTTTTGGCCATTGTTGCTTTCAGTTCAATAATAGAATGAGGAGGGCTGTAAGTCAGTTCACTTTGAACACGGCAATGAAAATATAATGTGTGATTGATTTATATAAACATTGAGAGCCTTGGTAGTTCCATGATTAGGCTGAGGCTTATATAAATGGTCTCCACACTTTTATTTTACCAGCTAAGTCCCAATCCTGAACTGTAGTGGGAATAAATATGGAATATAAAGATTAATTTGAAAAAAAAATACCAAAGACAGAAATGAAATGAGAGAATGTATTATAAATGAAGCAAGTCATGTGGCTTATTGCCGTACTATTTAGGTGTTTGATTTTTTTTTTTCCTTTGCTAGAAAAGTTAAGAGACTTTTAGTCACTTGACACATACCCTTTAACCTTAACTTCAATTAATTTATTGGAGAGAAAGCTGAGTCTTTTTTTCTTTGAGTATGTTCCAATGAAATATATATACACTTTTATTTATGTAACATTCATATAACAGAAATCAGCATCCTACCTACCATTTTTTTCAAGAATGCATTTAACCAAAAAATGGGTCGATATGATGATTATACTTTTACTAAAGAAATAGATCATTATTCAACCAAATGTTGCTTTATAAATATATTATGGAAATATTTCAAAATATTTGTTTGAAAGAACATTTTAAAAAGTGTGTTGATTGTAAAATAAATGAAATGTGAAGGAATTTGAAAATGAAATTAGACATTGCAGAAATCCAACATATTTTTACTTGAATACATAATATTTTTCATTGCCTATTGCTTCTCCATGTACCAGAGCACTCCAATTCATTTTCTTTTATGAAACTGCATCAGAAAAAGCCCACAGAAGATTTTTCTCCTTAACTCTTAATATATTTATCTAATTGTTTATTTTTGTTATTAACTACTTATTGACATTTAAAGTAAACTTTGTTTTATGAATATAAAAAGTAAGCATTGCTATGGAAAAAAATATGCTGAAGTAAGGAAAAATAACTCCTATTCTCATTGTGCAAAGTGTTTCAATTCTCATTGATCCCCTACAATCATTATATTCAACATTACATGCTTATGCTTCCATATTTCTTGGCATGTTTTCTTTTAGTGCTTTCTTGTAGTAGATAATGAGTATGGCAACAATATAATTGGGATCGATGAAAATCAGTTATTTTAAATATATATATTTTTTTTATTTTTCTGCTTCGTGTTAGTCTTTCGGCATATTTCTAACTGCCAAAAACTTATACAAATTTAATTTTGCTTACCAAAAATTACTACACACTGTGATATTAACAAATATTGTTTAACCATCTTCTTCTTTTAGGAATTTCAATTGGTTTTCTATATTTTATGTTTGTCGTATAATGCCACTGTGAGTACCATAAATATATATGGTTAGCTGGACTTTAGGACTATTTGGTTTCCAACTCCTGCTGTTTAAAAGTAATCGCGATCAATATTTTTCTATGAATATAAGTAAGGCACAAGCAGTTGAGTACATCATTTGGCAATCAAATTAGTCAAAATTGTTGTCAATGATTCCCTTTTACGAACAGTCACAGATTTCGATCTTTTCCTTGTTCCAAACCAGGAATAATGTCCAACGATTATGTACCATATCCAGAGGAAATGTTCATTTCAATTGTTATATGAATTGCCTGTACAAAAGTGGTACAAAGGATTGATTGATACATATTTCACTTTACTCCTCAATGAGTACGTTTGCATTTTGACACCTGCTGTTCACAGACAAAGTTCAATAGATAATTAATATGTAGCAGGGATTTGAAATGAATTGGAGAACTATATGTTCAGAGGATAAGAGAAAAGTTCACATATGACTTACTAATGAGTTGATATATTTAGTAGAAAGTTCCATTGAATATAAATTAATCACCTCTGTGAGTTGGAAATTAATTCTTCTCTCTCTGTTTTATAATTTTTCTATGTAATATCAGACTATTCCATGAGTTGGCAGAAAGTCAGAATATTTAATCATTTTAATTTTTTCAGTCAAAATGATTGCAGTCAATTAACTCAGTCAACAATTTCATCCTCCATTGTGCCATGAATTTTGGGGAACTTGACTGTCCCTAAAAATTTTAAGGACAATCTATTAAGACAAAGAATATTTATTCAAAGGACAATGTGGTGATGGTATTTGATTTCTAGAAATATTATAACCAAAATATCTGTTTAGTAGCAACATAAAGCACAAAGTTAATGCAATTTCAGTGAGACCTAAAGTCATCTTCTTGCTTATATAATTTTAAAGAAGGTGGTTTACCTAGCCTAAAACATTCTTATAAGTCAAAGTAATTATTTCACTTTATGACATTACTTTCGGAGGAATTTCGCCTAATGCAGTTTCATTAGGAGAACTGCAAACATGCAATATATTTTAAGATTAAAAGGTGAGGCTTATCCTCCCCTTTTGCAATTATAAGATAGAGTACCCTAGAGTTAATGTATTTCTGTATTTTTTAGATGCACTTTTGCTAAATTCATGATAGTCAAAAGTAGAATAGATGACAAGGATGTGTGAAATTGTGTCCGAGTTTGAACAAGTTATGGGGTATCACTTGATCTTCATTCCAGTCCAAAGAAGGTGCCATTTTTATTCTAGTTATAATTAGAAAACTTGGTTGCTGCACAAGGTCAAAGAAATACAAAGATAAACACTCTCCTCTACATTCTTCAGTCTCCCCTTTCCCTCCAGAGAAGTTTCTCCTTAACCTCTGCAGGTGTTAGATTTCTGTCAGCAAAATATGTAGCTTTAACTTGACCTTTTTTAGGGAATCTTCTAAATCTAAAATTCTATTGATTGACTTTATAAAAACATAATGAGCTTAAAAGCTTATATGAAGAGTCAGCTGGAGGCAACAAATATACCACCAGGTTAGAGTTCTGCATTGCTCTGTCACTGAAAAATTACGTGACCTTAGGTTTCCATTCAGTTACCTTTAAAGGATGGTCTCACTATCTCTTAGATTTATTTTCTGCCTTTTACCCATGGCAATAACATAAGTACTTCAGTTCTCTTAGAGGAAAAAAATGAAGCTATGTGAATGCTATATATACAATGACATTTTGTAACACTGTTTTCATTACTTTTAATTAATTATTTTCCTGATAGTCAATATTTTCAACTGTTAGATATGGTTCTCTTTTGATCTATAGAAGCAAAGGACTCTAATTCTCATATGCATTCACATATTTAGCTTACCTTCAGTGTTTTCTTCCTTAGATTTAATCTCATTTTTAAAATAACTCTTTTAATAGTAATAAAACCTTTGCATTTTTGATATTGTATTATCGACAGAATGACTAACATTAGAAGAAATAATTAAGAATTCCACTTAAAATGATCATTAAAAGTCATGAGTCAATGTTTTTCACGTTACTGTTCAAAATTGTGCACTTATAATTACTATTACTTTCAATATTATAAATACAAATAAATAATATTTATAATTTCAGTTATTTCCAGATTAATGCCAGTCTTCAGTGAAGTTAACAGCTATGAAATGTTTCACATTTTTTGGTTGACTCCTATATATTAGGTAGAGTTATATTTAGATATAATTTCCCAAATCCCTATCCCTTACTCTTATTTTGACTAACACTGCTCACGAAGTTAAATATGAAGTTGTTTTTTATTGGCTCTGTATTAACACACTGTTTTTATAATATTGATACAAAATACACCAAACTGGCAGTATTGCCTGACTGAACACCAGGAAATACAAACACGCATATCTAAAAATATTTTTATAAAATAGACATAGTGGTGGCAAAAAGATTATATATGAAAGAAATCAAGCAGATTAATTAGAATAAGCAAGCGGTCATGACAGAGGAGGTAAGAAAAATACATAAAAACCACGTGAAGCTGATAGAAAAATTTAAAGTTAGACAATGTAAAATCCATAGGCTTGATTGGGACAAGTAATAGAAGATGAGGAAATGAGGAACATAGAGAAGAGTTCAAATTGTTAACTAGAGCAAGAGAGTGAAAAATAACAATAAAGTAACTAAAGAGAGGGACCTGCTCTAAGACTAATATACTTTTTGCCTGCAAATATTAGCATTTGTATGTATATAAGACGAAGAAAGCATGTCAAAAATGCACCAAATCTATCAGCCAGATTCTGCTTCACAGAAGTTTTTCTTCACTTCTTAAAAGATTACTTTAATCATCATATAGTTACATTTTCATTTCCCCCTTGCTAGCCTGACAACTATAACATTTTATGTCTTCTTCTTGATGACTTGTGAATACCTTACCCCTACTTACTCTCTAGTTTCTGTTCTGCATACCAACAGGGTCTCCCCTTCAGATGATGAACTTTTATGCAATACATATTAATCTATACATACATACACAGTCTGATTGAATATTACAGAGTAAATGATTACAGAATATCAAAGAGTGCCAAGATGTCAAGCACGTTTGCAAGTGCATATACCTACATTAAGAAGGATAATTGATAATTTTCTCTTGCTTCAAAGCTGAGTGAGAGGACATAGTAATGGATAAGAATATAAAAATATGAAATAAAACCCATATTCTATCCACAAATAATGATTTTAAAAGCATGCTCTGTTATATGGAAGAGAGTTATTGAATGAATGTTTTCTGGTCAATTTACAATGTAAATGTTGCCCTCAGTCAAGAGGCCAGATTTCAGAACTTGAGAGTATAAGGTTTCCTTTTGCTTTGTTATAGTCTCAGTCCCTTAAGTATTAAATATACCATTAGAGAAATGACACAAGGAAATCTAATTTTGCCAAAGGCTTAAGACAACCTGCATCAACAGCTTCAAGTTTTTCCTTAATGTGGGTGCTGTTTTACAAGACAGTGTTCGTTGGTCCTTTTTAGATTTATTATTTGACTCAGCATAAAGCATATATTAGCAGACTGAAAACCTTCCCAATATATGTGATGAAATATAGAAAGTGCATAAGTTATTTTAGTCACTCTAATAATTAAGCACAGCACATTTTGTAAAGCAAACCAATACATTTATATGTTCAGTCACATTGAAGTAAATGACTTGTGTTGACCTCAGAGCAAATTCAAATTCTTATATGCCACAAATAGAATGTAAAGACAGTGTATTATGCAAATATGTAAAGCCATGTGTCTTTTAATTTAAAAATTAGCAAATAAATTTATATATATATATATATATATATATATATATATATATATCACAGACCTACTCATTTTCCGCATAAATTATATGGAAGCATATTTTACTGAGTTGATATATTGTGAAATAAAATATAGAGAAATGATGTCCATCCGTTAAACCAATATTACATTTCAATAAACTTTTGAATGACTACTGTTTAACCCCCGTGGCCCTCTTTGACTGTCACCCCATTTCTCAGCAGAGGTATTGTCAGTGTTTCTTCTTTCTTTTTTAAACTTATTCCAGTAAAGCAAAATCACCACTACTTTTTTTTTGCTGATTTTGTTAAGATCACTAATGCCTTCCACAATTTGAAATATACTTCTCTATGTCCTTTTACATTTCTTATATTACTTGACATAGAAGAGTACTCTGCCTACTCTCCCCCAGCCATGGAAACTTCTATCTTAACTCTTCTTCTCTCCAACAGACCATTCCTTAACTGACTTTTTATCCTTTCTCATCTCATTGATCAGTGCCAGTGGAATTGCCAGTGTCTGTTCTTGGACCCTTGTTCTGCTTGTGATCCTCTAATGATGTTTTATAGCATCGTAGCTTTAAAATCCTTCTATACGCTAACAGCACCCACATTTATATGTCTTGCTCAGACCTTTCCCTTGCTGTCTATTCAGTATGTCTATGTGGATGGCTAAGAGACATCCTTGTTTTATTACTTCCAGTATTGGCCACTCCAACTCTGCAGTTACTTGGGTCCAGGGTTTTAAATTCTTTCTTTTTACATGCCACACATTACATACTGATGGTCTCATTGACTCTACTTTAAAATTATGAACTCTTAGAAATTGTATCTTAACACCTGCAGGATCTATAATTTTGTACAAGTTACCACCATGTTGTTGTGTTTGTTTTTTTTTTAATGTTACTTCAAAAGCCACATACCAATCTACAGTCAGCTATTACAGAGCCTTGTGGCCCTAAATCCATTGTCAACCAAGCAACCAGAGTGAGCCCATGAAAACATAAGTTAGCGCATATCCGTTCCCTTCTTAAAGCTTTCAAATAGATTGCCATCTCAATTCAAAAAAAAATCAAAATCTAATAAAAATGTCAAAATTGAACAATTTTACCTGCCCAAACTATCTCCTACTATTCTTCCAACTTTGAAATTCACTCTATCCACACTGGCCTCTTAACTTGTCCTAATGAACACACACATACATTCTTGACTCAAGATTTCACACTGTACTCCTTGTTTGGAATAAACTTCTCTGAAATATCCTAATAGATCACTTTCTTGGTGATCATAAGGACATAAAGAAAGGACATAAGGACATAAAGAAAGCTTTCACATCATGTAACACTGCAGTCCCTAATCCCCAGTCCCACAATTTATATCTTTTTTTTCCTGCTCATTTATTTTTATAATATTTATCATCATAAAATATACTGTATGATTTATTTGTTTTTTATGTTTTTTTTTTATATTATCTATCCCGCAATTTTAAAAAGAAGCTCTGTGTGTATTGGGCTTTTTGTCAGACCATTTCCTGCTGTTGTACCAACCTAGAACAGTTCATCGAATATTGCATTTGTTGCATTCATTGATGTAAAACATTAGACAAGAAACTACAGGCACTATCACAACAACAAAGCTTAAAAAAGTATTTTTGGATTTTTCCATTTTGTTGATGACCAAACAGAAACATAGTGAATTTCAGTAACTTGCCTAAGGAAACAGAGCTGGTAGCACAGTAAAAAATGCAAATTTAGATTTGCCTGCATCTAAGTCTTATAATTTCTTATTAAACTGTGTTCATTTTCCATTAAGCTTTAAAATAGTTTAATTGCTAATAAAATACTGTATGAAGTACTTAGTCATGGAATTGTATTTAAATCTGTAGAAAAATTCTACTGTAAAATTGTAGAAGCTGTGTAATGGATGTAAAATTTAATCTAGTAAGTTTCTTAAATTACACTTAATATCCATAGGCTATCTGTATGAAATTTAACTACATAAATATGTATAATATTGTGAATATTTGTAAATATTGGAAATAATTTGATTCAGTTTGTTAAAGTACAATAGGAAATATGCCTTTCTGCCATGAGAAACTAATATAACTTTCTCTTTAGTCAAGCCATTACCAAGCATTTATCGAATACCTATAGTTTGTCAGGTGCATTCTAAATTTTGGACAAAGGAAAACAACAATAAAGAGTTCCCATCTCAAGGAATTCATAGTGGAAAGGACAGAAATAAGGAGATGATTACACTACATTTTGCTAAAGGCTATGAATGAAGAATGAACAAGTGAGATGGTTACTTTGATTTTTAAAAGCTAAGAGTGAAAGGGCAGAATTCTTTTTTGATATAATGTAAACCTACACTGTTACATAATTATATTATAAAACACTTATGGTAGATGAGATTGTATTGAAAATATATCTATCTTAAAAATTGAAGACCATGGCCTCCTGGTGGCGCAGTGGTTAAGCGCTGCGTTGTGGAGCTGTCGGCAGCACGCGATGCGAGTTCGATGCCTAGCCCGGGAGAATCCCACATGGTGCGGCAGAACTCTCCTGCCTCGCCCGCTGCTCCCCTCAGCAGTGTATTTTTGATCTGCCTGTTCTGCTCCCCACTCTGTCTCTGGTGAACCCTCTCGCCGCCCCATGCCTCTGACCTGTACTCAAGCTTGTATGTATAAATAAATAAATCTTTAAAAAGGGGAAAAAAAAATTGAAGACAAGATACTAAACTTTCACAGACTTTTCTCTGATTTAATGATTGCAAGTGAGGTCTATATACCCTACAGTACCATCTCACTTTATTTTCACTTGGCCAGAGCATTGATTACATTTTACTCTGTTGTACATTAATTTGATCCTTCGTATTTTCTCTAGTAGACTGTAAGCAAATTGAGGACAGACATATTTCTTGTTTCCTATTGTGTATCTCCACAGTGCTCATCAGTCTTTGAACATCAAAGGCATTCAATAATGATTTAAAATATAAGTGAATGCAGTGTTGAACTTTGTCACTCAGTGATACAGATAAATATGTAATCAGAGCCTAAGGTATTAATTTAATTAAAGTTTATGGGCGAGAGATGTATTCAGCAAGGTTCACAGGAGACACAAAATGCCCCATAATTGTGCTTTCAAAGTGTTATTTATATCCCAGAATGGTCAGTAAGATCTTTCAGAATGATGAAGTCCTCTGATTTCAGAAAATCTTTTCTGTGGCATCATTTTACCACTTACTCTGGCAGAAAGTTAAACATTTGCTTTGCTTTTCAGCTTTTCTTATTTGAAAAAGAATTAGCATTTGAAGATAAGGATAAAAAGATTATTAGAATATTTTATGAAAGATTTTCAGTGCCTCTCAGTAATATGTTTATACACCACTTCTGGTAGCTAAATATTTGAATGACTTAAACTTAATATATATTTTGTCACTTTTATAGTTATAATGTATACAGTCATAAAACGTGAAACTCTACATGGGTTAAATTGATTTTTTAAATTGTTGTATTGGCCCTAGAGGAGAAGCTCTATGATTCCAGGAAAAAGTGTCATTCTAGGGACAGGTGCCATAAAACAAAAATCTATAACATCTGAGAAACTATTCAGGTAACAGCAAGTGAAGAAATATAATATGACATGTAAGAACTTTTAGACAATCAGTTGCTGCCATTTGTATTTTAGATATTATAGCTTCAGACAGCTTTACTGTAATGCTAGTTCTATGGTAAATTACTTGATTTTAGATTCCATTTAATATATCCATCCTGCTAAGCTTAAAATTTAATTTGCTTTTAATGTGCTTTTAAAATATGGCTGCATTGTTCAGAATCATAAAGCTTTGCTCCTTAGATGTACAGCCAATGGTTTGTGCATTCTACATGAAGGATGATAAAAGAGTAGTTACCCTTCACTTCATTCATCTTGTTTATTCAAGATCATATTCGATCTACACCACAAAATGTGGCTACAAAGAATTGCTTAAGTATTTATGGTTTACAAACATGCTCACATTTTATTACCTGCATGCCCCAGTGCTGTGACTAAGCGAGTGACATATAGCAGTACTTCACAAGTTCTTGTGCTGAATCAAAAACATTTCTGACTCAGGGGTTGGAAGGTTTTTAAATATTTGTTTGCATTTAAAGATAAGAGACAAACATCCTCTTCCCATCATCTCTCAGAGATTCCATTCAAAACTAAAGTGTAATTACTGATTGCACATTGGCCAGTGTTTGCCTTAAGGCTGAGCAAAAATTTTATTTGACATTCTGAGCATTTGTAAGTGTCAGGCATTGTATAAAAGAAAAGCAAGAGAACAATATTTAATTGCATTAACTCCATTTCCTCATATAATTGGTGTTCTCATGATCCTGTATGAAGCTATTTAAATTACTGGTATCTACTACTTACCTAAGATATGTGCCTTTATGATTATAAACAAGTAAGAAAAAAACTCAGTTGTGCATGGAAATGTACCTGTGTGTGTATAACCCAGCTAACCTATGATTCTCCCATGTGAAGTGGCCAGTATATGTGGTGTTTGTGTGTGTACACATCTAATACCACATATTCATTCATTCCTCCTTTAAACAGACTTATAACCTTGCCCAAGTCATGTAATCATTTAATCTGTATAATCATCAATTATCTCACTCATAAAGCTAGAAATTTAGGCTAACTGTCCAAGAATCCTCTGGGTAGCAAAAAATCTATAATTGTATTATTTTACCATAGTACGTTGATTCTAATGATGGAATTTTTGTATATAAAGAGATAAACCAGACTTCAACATTTCATTTTGTATTTTTTAAAATTAGTGTCAATAAGTACTGTTAAGTAAATGCTTTTTTTTTTGAAAGCGTAAAATATTTAATGAAAGATAAAATTTGATTCATCAGGGTCTGGATAAACATTTCTTTATAGGAAGAATACCTCTCTCCAGTGAAATAGTTTATGGGAGTTTACAAGGTATTTATTTTATTTTGTCAAAGTGAACTTATGTGAATTATCAATGACAAGTTGCATAACTGGTATGCATAAAAATTTTGGAATAATTAATTCAAATAGGGTTTCTCTTAGTGTTAAATAGCTTGAAGCTACATTATGAAATTTCAGGATATTTGGAAACATAACTCTGAAAACTGATTGTAAGGTCATTTTCAGATACAGTACCTTTCATTAAATATAGAATATATATTATTCCTTTCTGAATTTTATTCTTCCTTAGTAGGTAAAGTATACTGTAATAACCTCTTATTTCCTATACAGAAGTTATCCAAAAATGTTGACTAAGATATTCAATTTATATTAAAGTGAATATAGGAAACAGACTACCCATTCTTTTCATTCCTATGTTCACATCAACTAAATGGTAGTAGAAATGATACTAGGCTTTCTGGTCTCCATTAATGATCTTTCTGGAATTCTGTGCTCCCTTGCTTTCATTGCAAACTGGTTCCAGTGAATTAATTTTCAAATGAATACTCTCTTGTGGATGACAGTTAAAGGACCTGGAATGTCAGAATAGGATTAGGTATTAGGTAAACAGAACAAGACTAAAAATTATTTCCTTCAAAATGAATTAGTTACTCCTCTGTTTCCTGTAAAAGCATTAACTTTTCTGTTCAATGAAACCCAGCTAGCAACTAGAGACTAATTCTTGGTATATTTGGTCTGTATTGTATAGGGGACATCATAGCAGCTTCCATAGTAAAATATTTTTAATGTCATATATAATAGCAATCTAATGTAGCTTCCTCAACACACACTTCAAAAGATAATGAAAATAAATGTATCACTATATCTACTTCTTAGAAACCAGGGAATTTTTTTTTATTGTGGCTATTATAATCTTGCATAAAAATATACACACATACACACAAATGCACATGCATTAGCTTCAATCTCAAATTATGGAAATGTGTGGAACAATAGATTAGGTCCACAGTTCGGGCTAACTCTAAACTTCAAATCATGGAATATATAATAAATAAATAAAAGAATAAATGCAATAAAAATAAATATGTAGAATGAATCACTCATTTTTTCCAAGTTTGAAATTCCATGGAAGTTGATTCATGCACTAAGAACTTAGGATTTAGCAAGGTATGATTATAAAATTGTGACTTTGGTTTATTGATACTTTTATGTAAAAAATCATGAGTCAATCTACTAAAACTATAGGTTAAGTTTTTTTTTTTATTTAGTATAACAGTAAATAACTAATTGAAATTTGTCTGAAAACTATAAAGTAGAAAGAATATGCATTTCAAATTCAAACTCCTCTGAATTTGAATTCAGTTCAACTACTTGGGCAAGTTTCTTCATCTCCTAAATTCTTAGTTAATGATAATTAACTGCAATAGTGAGGAAAATCTAATTCTTTTGAATAAATTCAGTTCTTTTCAACATATTTTCTCTGGCTGCAAATTCTGAACTAAAAAAACAAAATTAAATTAAGCCTAGGGTTATATTTTAAAAAGTACACATTTAAAGAGTACAGATTATTTTTCAACATGTGGAGAAAAATAAATTGTGTTCTTTTCATTAAAATATTTTATGTATATTTTAATATGATGTACTCAATGCAATAAACTTTTTTAAGTAGAATAATTTAAAGATTATGCAGTCTCAATCAGAAACATTGCAAATGCTTCTATATTTTAAGATTTTTTTAAAAAAATGGCAGTATGTAGGAATATTCAATGGACACAAGTGAAATTACATAATGCTCAAAGTTGATCATACTAACTTATTTTAGGAAAAGAAAGACATTTAAATGAGTATTCAGTAACCATCTGTAGCTGACATTTTTGTAGATGCTTCAGGAAACCTTCCTAGTTTATATGCTAACCAGATCTAATAATTCTGTCTCTGAAAACACACATGGTTTTGCTGCACAGCATCTGAACCACATTCACTTCCTTTGAAGTACAAAGACTGCAGGCACATCATAGACTCCCTTCTGGTCCATAAGCTCATTGTCCTATTCCTCTTTGAACCTCTCCAAGTGTCTGGCACAGAAACATTTGAACTGTTGATTCTTGGTAATTTATTCATTGGTGAATGAATGAATTACAATTTAGTGTTTGTTATTCTGTGCACAAGGCTGATGTTTTTAAAATGACATTTTATTTAAATTACAAAACAATGTTATTTTAAAAATCTTTAAATCCATTTTGTATTTAGGAACACATTAGCAGTGGTCAATAATTTAGCTATTAATGTGAAGTGTCATTTCACCAGGGATCCATCCTGTGAAATGGATGATATGGAAGTATTTATTTAGAAGAGTTTTAAAGTACTTATGTGCAGTCCAAAGCACACAATTTCTAAGCTAAATGCTTCACTAGTTCACTCTCAGGCAGGTCTATATGATTTTGGCTTTAAATTAGAGAGCAAGGCATCCTCACATTCCAACTTGAAATATCATTTGCATTCTGCACTGTTTTCTCATGTGTTTTTGTCACTCAAATAATACATTCCTTTTCCTAGTGTGTGGCAATTTCAAAAGGCTACCATGGCATTATTTTCTTTGATTCTTCAAAAAGTACTGGTATTATGAGGAAACACTTTTAAAGTCCATTTTATAGATTAAAAATCCAAAACTTGAGGAGTTTCAGCTTCTTTGACCAAGGATTTATTTGCTCTGTAAGTGGCAGAATGAGAATTTATACATATGCAAGTCTTTCAATATCACACCAAGTGGTTTTGCCTTTTCATCCTCTTCTATTTAAGATAATATAGTAACAGCACAACTACAACAACATCAACAGTGTATATCTAAAGATAAACTAGAAAAGGAAAATTTGCATGGAGGAAAAATTTTTGATGTCCTGAAAGTCTGCAGAATTACATGTGTGCTGTTACTTTTTGTTTTTGTTTTGTTCTTTGCATTGTTTTAACCTCTCAATTAATTGTCTTGCAGGTTTTCCACTGCATTTAATACATACTGTTGTTTAAGTCCATTTAAAAAAAAAATGACAAATGCTTGTACTGAGCTATCAGCCTCTGTTCATTGACAGAGCTTTTAAAAATGCTTTCTTTTGCACTCAGTAGAAATTCACCCCCAGTTCATCCCAAGAAGTAATCCTCGGATAAAATGCCAGGGGCAGTCCCACTTTGGAAGTTGTCTTGTTGAGCAGATGTTATTTACTTCACAAGGTTCTCTCTTTTAAGTGTCTATAAAAACTTGCTAAAAACCATTCTAATGTGAACCT
Organism: Scalopus aquaticus; assembly: GCA_004024925.1. NCBI lineage: Eukaryota > Metazoa > Chordata > Mammalia > Eulipotyphla > Talpidae > Scalopus > Scalopus aquaticus. The sequence goes on from PVIJ01000040.1 coordinate 118,282, forward strand.
TACCTATAATTTTATGAAAAAGAATCTCAGAGACATTTAACATTTGACTAAAAGAGTCATTTGAAAGCTAAGCCTGACCCAAACATAGCATTTCAAAATTTAAAATAGCTTAGTGTTTCATAGATAACAATATGTCAATAATAAAAAAGTAAAACAGTTAATATTTATGTATTTATTATTAGTTTGTTAGTATATACAAATAGGCAATTAAGTCTAAATACACAAATCATTTCTTTTTATGTTGTTATGTACACTTTTAAATAAGAAGTGAAAAATACATGTAATAGTTTATTTCTTTAAAAAAAAAAAATTCACGCTACCTTAACTTGCTTAGCATGAATTCCATAGTCAATATTATTGTCAAATTATTTTCTTCAGCCACTCTTAAATTAGCATGACTTTATTAATTATATTTTACTTTTTAACAGTTCATCTTAAATTCACATATTTTACATAGTCATCATAAACATCTTTCCTGCTACACTGATAATATTTTACATTTTTATTATATTAATAAATTTATGGTTAATTTCTTAGTTTTCCATCCAGAGTAATGCATTCCAGAATGTTTAACCCAAAATTGTCATGAAAAATAAAGTGGGATGTATCAATTTAAAATAATAAATCTGTGAAAATAGTTATAGATGATTCAAAATATTGCAGGATAATTTCATTGTTTTTTTACTTTACCAAAAAAACTCTGGTGTACAACTTTAAAAAAAATACAGGATATATGTGAATGAATTAGATTTAAAATATAATAAACTTGAATCAGACAAATACAAACTTTATAGCTGACTCTTGAAAGCTGACCATAGCTCTGGGACATCAAGGAGGGAGGGGAAAATAAGTGGGCAAGGAAAGTAGAAGGGAAAAAACAAGCAGTTGGGATAGCACAAAAAAATGGACTATGGTAGATGATTATGGGTACTTTGGTGGTGGAAGAACTATGGTGACCACATCTAAGGAGAGAAATCCAATATTTTGAAAAAATAAACAAGGATCTAAATAATGATCTATCATTAATAAAAATGTGTGTGTGTGTGTGTGTGTGTGTGTATGTTTGTGTTTGTAACAAACTTATCTCAAATTATAAATTCTGGAATATATGGGGGCCTCCCCGGTGGCGCAGCGGTTAAGCGCTGCGCTGTGGAGCTGTAAGCAGCGGCGACGCGAGTTCGACCCCCGGCCGGGGAGAATCCCACATGGTGCGGCAGACCTCTCCTGCCTCGCCCGCTGCTCCCCTCAGCAATGTATTTCTGATCTGCCTGTTCTGCTACCCGCTCTGTCTCTGGTGAACCCTCTCGCCGCCCCACAGCTCTGGCTTGTACCCCAGCTTGTATGTATAAATAAAAAATAAATCTTTAAAAAAAAAATTCTGGAATATATGACGGAATATTCACAATTTTTAACGTAGATTGTATACTTTGAAAATTCAGTTATTAGTGTTTTACCTACTTCATTACAATATTATAGGTAAAATAAAAAAATAAATGTGAAAACGGTACTATTTCACATGCTAAAATTGGCACATGGAGTATGTGCTATTAAATATTTTTTAAAGAATGAAGAAAAATAAATAGAATAATTATCAAAATTAAAACTTAACTTGCATTTTTAATTTTAGAAAATATAAGAAAGATAATGTACCCTTCCAACATTTAGAGTACAATGACAAAAACATGGCACACTGAGAGAGTGTCATCTGAGGTAAAAAGGAGCTAATGATTGTCAATGAATTAACAAAATAGTATAACAAAATTACACTCAAGTTTGAAGATACAAAATGTTATCTTTAAATGGAACTTAATATTTGGTATAAAAACCATATATAGACTCAAATGGGCATTGATGACAAAATATGCAGGTTAAATTGCCCAATAATTCAAAATGACATACATGCTTTATCCACAAAATGATGCTCACCTTTAGAAATGGGAAAAATCACACCCATTAAAAAAAAAAAAAAACTTACCCAATGATACATATGCAGTAACACATATGGACTAATTCAACAAATATTTGTCAAGCAGCCACTGTGAAGCAAGCTAAAATACGAACACATTGCATGTCACAATTATCCATGCAATAGGGAACTTAAGAGTTGATTAGTAGATATTAGCCTTTAAACAAATATTAACATACTTAAACATGTAATCATAAATTGTGATATGTACTCTACAAACAATTCAACAATGTGGTTTATATCCTTATTTGATACTTTATTGATTCAATGCTGCTGTAAGTTTTGCTGATTACATGGGTAGGTATATGCCATTGCAGATTATATGATCCAGATCCACAATCAAAACAATTTTACTGTACAGAGAGTCTAAGCTGTTCAGCATATATCCTCCAAACTGCTATAGTCTAAGTTCATCCTAAATATGTTAATAAAATTCCAATATTTACTCCCCACAACTAGTTTTTCCATGAGGATAGTCTGCCTCATTGAGTTAGTTTAGCTAAAAAAAGAAAACATTTAAGGGTTAAAGCTACAATAAAACATGAATGCAGAAGATTTTAAATTCCCTTTAAATTAAAATTTAAAATTCACTTTAAATTGCTAAGTAACTCTGTACATCTTTCTAATTGCACTAATTATTATTTTGTCACATTTATTACCTTCATCGTTCATAGCATGAGTAATTAAGAGACAAAAACAGGTTTTGTATTGTGATCAAACAATATTCTGTTATATCCACTCTACTGATGTCTTCAAAGAAAGTGCTGTCACAGTTTTTGTAGTAAAGAACCTGTAAGTTGATAAGTAGAAAAATGTCTCAGTTTAAAGAACATAAGCCTAAGGCCTGAATGGACTTGATAGCATGGGTAAAGATATGCAAAGAAAGACTTGACTTCCATAAGAAACTAATTTAACACAATTTATACTGACTGTGGCATATGGATGCTCTTTTTAGTACCTCCATTGTAACACTTGCTTTTTATCACAAGATCCTGCAGAGGCAACAGGAAGCTTTACATAGGGTCTTCTCAGTCAAAGAGGAATTCTATTATGATTGAGCTTCTTTTAACTCTGTTAAGTGCTGAACAGCAGCCAGCTGAAACAAAAAGTCCACAAGTCTCAAACAATTAGGTGACTGATTTTGACATGGGAATCGAATTGTGTATCAGTGAACAGATAGGTTCACATGTGTTTAAAAGATACACTGGTCATTCTCTAGAGATACTCTGTCTCATGATAACAAAGATAGAGTAGAGAAAATAACCAAACTAAGCCAGGCAAGACTGATAACATAAAAAAATCTTAAATGAAAAATAATGACTGCCATACACAAAAATGGTAAAATGACATCAAAAGACCTTCTTTTCATACTAAATGGTGCAGAGCTTTGTGCTTGTACCTAACTAATTTTTCAGCCTAAGGGACACGGACACTGTTTTGCATCTGCCTTTCAGTGTGTCTGAAGCACACCTTTTCTGATTTTATGATTATAAGCATTTTGAGAACAAAATGTCAGAGTTGTTTGGCCTCAGCAGATACCATTTTGAATCATACGTTATCTTGACAGCCTGAAACTCGGTTGAGACAATTGATATTTGAGATTGATAGTCTATTTGGCAGTCATTCCTCGATACTGTCTAAACTCTGGCCCTCTAGCTACTTGAGTCACTATAAATTAGATTTCTAAACCACACAACACCACAGACAGTATTATGTAACAATTAGCTATTAGATTTCATATGTGAATGATGATGGCCAAATAAAACATATCCATGTATCTTTTTATACCTATTTAAGACATTGCACAAAATGTAAGACTATTTTCCTTATCCAAATATCCACACAAATAATTACTTTAGTGTTTTTTTAATGCTAAGAAAAACTATTGTCGCTCGAAGAATAACGTACTAATATTTAATCATAAAATACACATTTCTCATCATTTTTTGGACTTTAAGGATGCATAGTTATAACTGTGTGCTCAAAATTCCTTTAGATTTTCTTTCTGCTTCTTGTGTTTTTATTTTCTATCATTTAGATTAATTTATTGGAAAATAGCTAAAAATCCATATGAAAGTTATCAGAGTATAGATAATATGGGATGAAATTTAAATATAACCACACGGCTAATAATAACAAATAGAACTTATTTTCTACCAAAGGTTGATAACATTAAAATGTTGTTTGTGGTTTTGACTTTTTTGGTTAACCTTGGTATTTTTGTTCCTAATACATTTTCTAAAGGTTGATATATTATCTAACACTCTTGAATCTTTATCGGCTAAATTCTATTTACTAATTACTCAGATACAAGTAAATTATACTTTAATTTCTAATATGAATTTTATCATGATACTATTTTTGAAACCCAAGAAATAGTCAAATCTAAAGGCCAACTTTATTCAGAGAGAGGACAAAGTTGTTATATGTACAAAGTTGTATTACAATTTGAATTCAAGAATGACAGATCTTCTAATAAAATAACTGAGTTTTTCTCATAAAATCACTTCGGTTTTAGATCTCCTTTTTATAATAAGCAGTACTCCAATTATCAGGCTGTTTAATGACAAGTGTAGATGTTTTTACTTAAAATAAGTTCTATTCACTATTATTAGCCATGTTATATTTTAGAAATAAATTGAAGCAATTTACTCCTATAAATTTTAAACAACCGTTACTCCCCAACATCAAAAAATTGGTTCACTGATAAACATAGACTTATTTTTATATTATTTCTAACCATCCTCAAATCTTTTATCAGATTATTTAAAAGAAAAAGTATGACTCATTTATATATTTGAGTGTTAGTGGATTTTTACTAAAAATTTACATTGCATCTCAACAAATCAAACAATATATTAGTTATTAAGGACTAAACAAATAAGACAGTTGAGAATGTAATTATAAGTAATATAGATGACAGTCCAATACAAACTTAGCAATTATTATTCAATAGGAAATATTATATCATAAATTATAATAAAGCCAAAGGATGGCCTTTTAATTATTTTTTATTCTATGGATAAATATTCCAAACTCTTCATATAGACAGGATATTTGAAATATGTTTTGTACAATTTATTTCAAGTATTCAAATGTGACGGAGTTATTTTTGGCATTCAAAAATTGTCAAAATACTTTTTCCCAATGTACTTTTCCACTTTTATTTCCCCTGACTCTAGATGTTTTCTCTGTTTAACAAAAATTGGTCTTCTGTTACTCAGAAACACTATCGTCTCTTCCATCAAAAACTGTGTCCTTCAAATTTCTCCTTTTGAAATTCAATCCATCCTCCGAGGTCAATCTCACCTATCTCTTCATTGATGATACTCCTTACTTGATACAAGCACTTGTTCTTTTTGAACTTCTCTAATGATTTATACTTCTTTTGTAGCATATAGTTTCTACTTTATATCTGTGGTCACCCATATAGCATCCTGTCTCTCCTACTAAAAAATGTTCTTCTTTGGCAGGAACTAAAGCTCATATATTCTTTGTTCCCTGGAAATGCCTAGCAACATGCTTTGCACATAGCAGGGGCTTCACAAACACATGCATTTATTACTTTGTTATACCATTCGTCTGCCTCTGGGAAGGACATCTTTGCATAATGGAAAGTTCTGGTACAAAAACAACAATAAGCCTGTGCTCAATCTACAACACAGTGTTTTAAAAGTTTTATTCACTCATTCTACAAATCTGTATTGATTGTATGTGGTTATCTATATACTACCTGAATTGGAAAGTAGAAAATTAGAAAAGTCATATTGACCTGCATTTTGCCTTTTTTCCCCCCAGAATGTAGATAAAAGATCAATTTGATTTCTCATTGCTGTTTTGCTTCCACTCTAGCTCTAGAGGAGTGGTATTGTAAGTTTTTTCCATAGTTCTTTAGGGACTATTTAAAGAATAAGGAGAAAGGGACTGGAAGCCCAGTGGGAAACAAACTGTGACTTTACACTCTTCCTCTTTACCCAGGGCAACACAAACATTCTTTCTTGTTTTATTATTGAATCCTGAGCAAAAAAGAAATTTTAATTTGTATAGTAAAGTGAAAGAAATATCTTTGAAAATCACAGTGGAGAGAAACATGGTACTAAAATGAAGGATTCTCAGAAAGGTGAATTATTTTGCATTACTTTTTAGATGAGTCTCTGCCTGTATTCAAATATTTTTTTTTTTTGCATTTGTAATGTCCCAGACAATTTAAAGGAAAGCATGTCATTTAACTTATAGGAAATTTGGCATGATTATTTAAGATGCATAGTTCCTGTTGACCAAATCACTTGGGATACATGCAGAATCTATTATTATTATTATTTTATTTTTTTTTTAAGTAAGCCAACAACTCATTTGTTTACTGGTACAAGAACATCCAAGTAAAAATCATAAAACATGATCCTGGTTGGTTTAGCAATGCATCATCCCCAAAATTCTTTTGTTATTTTTCTTTTTTTTTTTTTTTTGGAGTAAGAATGAAGCAGGAGCTCCAAGCATCTTGTCCTCTCATGACATTGTCCAAAACCAAGAAGAAGAAATATTTTATTCACATCTCTTTCTCCATTTCATGAGAAACAAAATTTTCCCAGATTCACTAACCACCTTTTTCACATGTGTGGGTTGATGGCCATGATCTCCCAGCAAGAGAGACTAGAAGTCAGGCCTCATGATATCTTCAGTTCTATCAATGGTGGTAGATTTTTACAGGAAGTAGAAAGAAGTGCCATTCTATACCAAAAAGCAACTGACAAAAGGGGTTGAGGAGGAATGCTTTAAAAAAGAGTACAGATTTTTATCTGTAGTAGTTTGACCCTAATGAGAAGCTAAAATAAACTATATTTACATCAGCAACTTTGAATGAAACTGCATCCTTTCAATTTATGATTTTCTTTTTCTTATAATGTTAAAATTGCAAATGGTTAATTGGATATCACTTGTTTATTGCTGATTCATTTTCAGCTTATTCATATTTGATTGTCATTCACTACTTTGCCTTTTGAAGAAAGATTAAAAAGCCACTCTGTTTGAACTCTGCATGCATTTTTGATTGTCGATGCCATTTATACATAGTGTGAATTAAGATGTGCTTGTATTTTTCCTTTCTTTGATGCTTGTTTTTATGTCCACCAAACATGGCCCTTTGTTACTGCATTGTTTCATCTCTGTTTCTATTTTATATATACCAGAGGAAAAAGATTAACATATTTTAAAAGATTTACTTAACCAAGAGATAAATCATTTTTAAACTTAAAAAAAAAATCTAATATACTTTATTATCAAGCAGAAGTGAAAACAAAAATATTTTATTTTGGTCAAACTACAAATATATTTAGAACTTGCCTTGTCTAAATGCTTCCTTCCCTCCTTTTTGGATGATGGGTGGCCTGGTGGTAGGTACAGTGTGGTTCCTATGCCTCTGAATCACATACAATACTGTAAACAAATGTTACCTCGACTTTCATTTTTAGACTATACTTAAGGAAACATTAGATAGTGTGGAAAATATTTTCATTTCTTTTACCTGAACTCTTTCATGATCTATCGGCACTATACACCATAGAAATCCAGCACATAGAATTAATTTATAAGAATTTAGCATTTAGGGCCTCCCCGGTGGCGCAGCGGTTAAGCGCTGCGCTGTGGAGCTGTCGGCAGCGGTGACGTGAGTTCGACGCCCGGCCGGGGAGAATCCCACATGGTGCGGCAGACCTCTCCTGCCTCGCCCGCTGCTCCCCTCAGCAGTGTATTTCTGATCTGCCTGCTCTGCTACCCGCTCTGTCTCTGGTGAACCCTCTCGCCGCCCCACAGCTCTGGCTTGTACCCCAGCTTGTATGTATAAATAAAAAATAAATCTTTAAAAAAAAAAAAAAAAGAATTTAGCATTTATATGTTTTTTATTTAATGTTCAGACTAAACTTTATTTTTATCAAATTCTAGGGTATTCTAAATTACTCAAGGACTCACTAAGTATTTAACATTTCTAAAAATAATGAAATATTAGAGGTCTAAAAAGATGGCATTATCCATTTAATTGCTTACAAAAATGCAAGAATCACTCATGATAGAACCCAACTTTATAAAAATGCACCAATTTTTTCAGCTTACATAAATTAATAATTTATTTTGTACTCAGACACACTTATTGATCTATAATTAAAGGACCTCCAAAAGCTATTTTTAAGCAGCTTTGCATTCCAAAATGTAGCTGAAGTTTTAAGGGCAGGAAAATCTTATGTTTTCGAAGGGAGGTTAAAAAGGTGGAGGCATACTCTCTAACTCATGGTTTTATGTAGATTATTTTAAATTTCCATTGTAGGATTTTGCAGTTTTCTTTCCCATTGCAATCATTTTCATGCAGGAAAAACATCTTGATAGTAGTACATAGGAATTGAGTAAAATACAGATCAGTTTTTAACTACCACATTATGAATTGTTATTGATTTAGTGCACAAACATATACCATCATCACTGCCATAACTACCTTCATTCATTTGAAAGGCTGATAAGGATAGTGGCTGTTACAAAATTGCTTTAATATTTTTGCTATACTTTCTATAACTTTGTGATATGTGTTATGTTAAAGAAAAATATAGCTGCCCCTAATGGAATTGTCCCCACAAAGTAGGAAACTTGGAAGGAGAGGAAAGGAGTATGGTAGCTTCTGGGGAAGCGTAGTGCTCAAGCATCCTTTGGGGAAAAAAAAAATTACTAAAGTATAAGAGATTAATTTTTTTCCTTGTTTGAGGGAATATGAGCTATGTCCTCACTGATTAAGAAAAAGTCTGTTAACGAGAGGGAAATGATAGTATGCTTTTTGCCTGTGATTTCATTTTCAATTTGTTTTATTTTATTTTTAATTAATAAACATTATTTCTTAGAGAAGCTTTATGTTCATGACAAAAATGAGCAGGAGGTATAGAGAATTCCCATATATTCCTTGTACTCATTCGTTTTCAATTTTTATCAAAGGAACAATTTCTCCTTTGGGGGTATGAGAGTTTCACACTTTAAAAAAGTGTTTAAGCACCACAGTTTAACACATAAAAAGGCGTCCCCTCACCCAGTCAATCAATCCAGTAACCTGTAATATCACACACTGTCTTAAATTGTATGCAATTTCAGACCCAAGTCAGCAAGTTTAGCCAAGACAAGCAGAGATTATATTAAAAGGAAAGGTAATGAGTATTACCTTAAAATGATATGAAATTGTTTTATTTTATACTTTCCTATATCTTCTTATACTTAGATTTTCATTAATAATTTTCATTAAATATGTACTTTTGGGCCTCCCTTGTGGCACAGAATTGAACGTCTCAGTGCTATTAAGCTGTTCCCAGCCACTATGGCATAAGTTCAATCCCCAGGTTTGATCCCTGGCCGGGGAGCTACCCAACATGGCGCAGCAGACATCTCCTGTCTCACCTGCTGCTTCCCTCAGTAGGGTATTTCAGTAGATCTGCCTGTTCTGCTCCCCACTCTGTCTGTAGTGAATCCTCTCACCCATTGTACCTTTGGCCTACACCTCAGTTCTTGCATTATTAAATAAAAATAAATCTTGAAAATAAATAAATATGTACTGCTATTTAAATTCTTTAGAAAAAATGTTAGCTGAGTCTCAATACTCACCTATAGTATAACTCAGGAGAAACAATGTAACATTCTGTTTCCAAAATATCTATTCTTGTATTTCCATTACTAATTATGACAACCCATGATCAAGTTCTTAATGTTTGGGTTGAGTTTTACAATAATCTTTCATTTTTCAATTCTGGACTATTCTAATCCATTCTATTTAATATCAACGATTCTTCCTTAGTCACAAATTTACAATCAATTCTATGCTTTGAAAGACAAGCAGAAATAGAATAAGATTGTCATTGCCTTTTTTCCTGGCCTGTGTTTCTGTCTAGTCAGTGTTAAATTCTGTGTCCCAAAATGTTAAGACTCAGATAAAAGTAATTTATAAATGCACAACAAAGTTGGACAGCATAATGTCTAAAAAGAGGGTAGTGACTGTCCAGAAATCTGTAGTTTGCATTAGTTATGTTTAAATAAGTTAGAAAAAAGTGCTCTGATTCCACAATAATTTGCCCCAGTTATTTGGATAGAAACATCAGCAGAACAGTCATGAAGGGCAGCTAATCAGGTTACCACTGTCTGATAAAATGATCCCCTAAGATCATTCAATTCCCTTTGTTCTAATTCTGTGCTCTCAGGAGAAATATCTAATCTATAATTTCATCTCCTCAGAGAATCTATCTACCCAGGAGGGTATGCCCTTACAGATGACTTGTCCCAGTTGTCAAGCCCCAGAATATTCCTCCAATATAATTTGAAACATTGGCGTTGGAGCTTATGAATTAGCCTCAAGTGAATTTAACTCTAGTGACTTGCTCCTTCAGAACTGAACACTTGTGGCAATCTGACAAATCCACAATCCTAAATCTACACTGAGACCAGGGCAATTCCATTAAATTATGTTTCTTGAGTCATGTCCTGAAAATGTAACCTAAGTCACCCCCAATTGTTATTAAAAAGTAACTTGGTTTGCTGTGCAACTTTTAAATACCCTCTTTGTTTTTTGGTCATGACCCATTTTGGAATTTTATCAGACTTTATTTCATGCTGACTTCAGCAAAATAACTCACCCTATTACAAAAATTATTATGGGTTAGTTTTATTCTAAATAATTTCAACAGCTGCAATCTAAAGATATAAAACACTAACATTATACATATGTACTTTAAGGAAGATCCATATTTTAAAGAGATACTATCAGTAAAATTGTTATGTTAAAAAGAGGTCATGTTAGTCCTAAAATAATACTTACAATTACAGAAAAATTTAAAATAAATTCAAAAGCATTAATACTGAACTCTATTGTCTTTAGTATGCATTGCATACTGTCATTTAAAGTCTGCATTGCACATTCCCATTAGCCAGCATTATATCACCTAAATCTTTTGTGTTGTATCTATTGATTTGTGAAAATAATGTTTCTATATTGCTGAAAACATATATCAATACTAACCTGGTAGTGCAACAGATATTTGTGTTTAGTGGCCTTGGTTGAATTTTTCGGTCATGATGTAGGGTGATATTTTGCCATGTTATGCCTCAGTTTCCTCAATTGTAAATGGAGATTATAATACCTACATCATATGGTTGTTTGGAATATTAAATAACATATCTAGAATGCTTAGATCTCTACACATATCAAGTTTAGATCTTATGATTATGTATGTACAAATGCTAGTTTATTGCAGCATATATTGAAGTCAGACACATTTATTACACATGCTTAGTGGCTTTGCTGAGACCACTAAGGGTATATCCATCTGATGGGTCCCATGAATGTGAAATAAGTTCCAGTGGTTGTGGAATGCTAAAATATTTCTCTATTGTTTTAACAGAGTTTGTATTGTTTTTGAGATTTATTTATTTATGCATACAAGCTGGGGTGTAAGCCAGAGTTGCGGGGTGGTGAGAGGCTTCACCAGAGACAGAGTGGGGAGCAGAAGAGGCATATCAACTGAAGTACACTGCTGAGGGGAGCAGCGGGAGAGACAGGAGAGGTCTGCTGTGCCATGTGGAAATCTCCTTGGCTGGGTATTTAACTCATGCTGCAGTGGCTCTGGATAGCTTCATAGTGCTGTGCTTAAACTGTTGTGCCACAAGGAAGGCCCAACAGATTCTATAAAAGAATCTCTCAGAGTGGATTTTCTCATATGATTTTATTACTACAGGGTTAGAGTTATCGTAACAATACTTTGCTTAGATATGATCAGCCTAACCAAATACACTTTTCTAAAGGAATTATTACCAGAACTTTAGTGACTCTCAGTCAAGAATTCTCTATTAAGAGTCTACTCAGACTCCACTGAAACATTTGAGTTTTTAGACCTAGTAAACCCACAGTGTTGTAATGTTCTGTTTTCTTTTTAATAGAAAGGGATTCTAATTATTTACCAACTTTCAAAATGTATATTAATAAATATGTACTCTTGAGTGAGATAAAAATTACCTCTATGTTTCAACTTTCATCATTAACCCTGAACGCACTGACATAATATTTGACTATGATGTGTAAATAATTTACTTTTAAAATGATTTAGGAAGTTAATTTATGGACTATCTCATACATTGGCTTGAGAAACCAAAGTTGAATGTTTTTCTTACTTTTAGTGTATTTTTTTAGTTCTTTAAAGCTTCTGGCCTATTAGCTCCTACTTGTATTCCTGCCAATAAAATAGCAAGATTCACAAATTGCAATAAATTCCAGTATCTACATTTACCTCAGATTTTAAATGCATTAATTTGCATAGGTCTAATATTTCTGTGCTATATAATACCTGATACAAAATTAAAGCTTTGGGAGACTATACATTGCTTTTCCCTACTTTGGTGATCAATATGTAATTCTTCCAAGATGGAGTAGGAGCACTGAAGCATAAAATTTTATTTTTCCCTAATAATGAACATGTTTTTGATTTAAGGTTCTGGAAAGGATTTTGGTGAGTAATGAAACATAGTTACTAAAGCCTTTTACATATTTATTAATGACCATGACATGCTAAAAATCTATATTTCTCTGCACATGAGTATAAAATTTAGATGGATTTATATACCCTTTCTTAAAATTTATATTTTCTGTGCTATTCTTATACAAAAATGATCACCACCTAAAAGTTTCTTTATTCCCCTTCCATCTTGAACTTTTTGTTTGGAGACATTTAATGAAAAGCACACACACACACACACAAAAAAAAAAATCCACCTAAACTTTGGAAATTCAGTTTTCTTGAAGATCAGGGACAGCTCTCCATAGATCCCTCAGATGTAATATAGAAGCAAAGACACATCAAAGTTGGCAATTTAAAAATGTGACTTGTCTATTGTATTTAACTTTCAGGTGAGTTCATGACTTTCTTCCTGCTGTGTCTTTTTCCTGTCCCATTTTAGGCAGATGGAAGAATAATAACAATGATTTTTCTCTATGCTTTAACAGATAGATTATATGAGACTGTTATTTGCATTATCTTTGAAAAACAAAGTAAGAAAGCTGGATGTAAAATTTTAATCTCTGTATTTAAAGGATACATAAATTTTTATTCGGTGTTTTAATGTGGAAAATGCTTTCTAATCCCAGGATAGACAACTTTTATTTTGTTGATTAAATGTTTTATAGCAATATTCTCACTTTACTTACTGACCCATGACCCAATGCCAACAACTGATCAATTGGCTTGAAGACATACTTGATTTGTTTTCTGTATTCAAAGTTAAAATTATTAAACAGATTAGGCATTGTCACATGAAACAGAACAAACTTTTGCTTAAATATTGTTTCAAAAAGCTGGAGATATCTAATTTCACTTGTAGCAATCATTAGTAATTGCCACCACCTATTATCATCTGGACATGCAGTGAATTAAGAAGTGTTTATCACTGAAATAACTGAGTTATTAAAATATAACAAATAGCATATGTTATGTATAGCAAAATAACTTTTTAGCTCATGATACCTCTCCACTACAACTTTGTGTATATTAAGTCCAAAGTCATGTCACTATTTTTTAGAAATTTATGTGGATAAAGAGGAATTATTGTATTTTTTTTATTTTTACAGTAATGGTAATGTGAGACTATTTTTGTGCTTAAATTTTACCTTTGTCCTAATACATACCCATGAAGATTATAGGTATATACTGCTTTTCTTTTTAAATTTAATTTTATTTAATTTATATCCTTTACATTATTATGTATCCCCCATAAGTTTCTCAACACCAAATCACCAGTGAACCATCACCATAGTACTTTGTGCTCTTTTCTCCCCTATTGCTTTTCTTTGTTATTTTGTACTCCTCCCCTGCTGAGAAAACTAAGTGTTTCCTAATGAATAGGAGTCATAATTGGATACATACATATGTATGGATGTATATATATTCACATATATTAATAATATAAGGAATTATTAATATTAATGATATAAGGAAATATAATACATATAATATACTATATATAATATAAGGCATATTAATGACACTGGTCAACAAATTTTTACAAAAGTTATGTTACTGAAATAAAGTTAGGCATTTCCTATCAATTTGTATGTGCTTAACACGAATATGATAGTCAAATTCTAATTTTGGCTCTAGTTTTTTTGTAATCTGCAATAAGTGGATGTTTACATCATGAAATGCATGCCAATAGCAATAGGCCTACAGTTAATACCTGTAAAAAATCAAGTCATAGCCTACTTCTTTGATTTCTTTGCTTGTCTCTTGTATAGCTGTTCAGGAGCATCTCTAGGGAGTGTCCAGCAGTAGTCAGCCAGCATTGTAGTGGACCATTTTCCCTGGTATCTTTGTTCCATTGTTGCGATATCTGATGAAAACGTTCGCCATGTTCATCACTAACCATACCCAGTTTTCAGGGAAGAAATCCAGATGGGAATGAAGGAAGTGGGTCTTTAAAGACATGTTGAAGACAACTTTCTGATACACTATCAGTATGTCTTCTACTAGTTCCTTGTAGCTTTCTGCCCTAACATTCCCAAGAAAGTTTGTAGACACTAGGCGAAAAGCATTCCATGCTTGTTTCGCATCACCCTGCAGCAAGTTGTGGAACCGGTCATCTCAATGCAGACAGAATGTTTGGGTAGACTATTCTCGACTTCTTTTGCTATGTTATTCCACCAGAAAGAGGAGGAACCAAGCAGAAGTAACAGTCTTTGATGTGGTTGCTTGGCTCTCTACACCATGGGGACTGCAAACGGCATGAATGGTCTTTTGCCATTTAACCACTGTGAAAGCTGTGTTGGACATGTAGCACAGCACAGATGCGGGGCCCAAGGCTTGTCTTAGTCACCAACCTTGCATCTGAAGTAACGATGATAAGCCTTCTTCGCTTGAGAAGTGATACTTTTCTTCTGGTTGGCAAATGTCACTTCCCCGCCAATAGAGCAGAAATTGTCCACGCTATCAACACAATTTTGAGGCATTACTGTTCTGTATTGTGCCTAAATGGATAAAATAATACCAGTTCTATGGAACAGTAGCTTAAACTGTCTCACACAAAGTCTGAAATATTTTCAATGCTCAACCTTTCCGACAGGGCTTTCTATAGTGCACTGCTGACGTCAGCTTACTGGCCAGCTGCCTGGCAGTAGTATTGCATTGCATCAGAAAATGATGCAGTCAACTCTGGATGATGTGTTCATGCTGGTATTAGGCAATGCAATGCAATATTACATCATTCTAGGCTGATTTAGGATGTTGTTGCAGTTCTACTGGATAAATTGACAAGGTAAAACATATAAAATGAATTCTATGAAATATCTTCAAAGTGAGAGCTAATAAAAAACTTTTCAGGGCTATATTAATGTTCAGCACACCAGAATACTACAGATTAGGGCCTTTTTATGTCAGTTATGATCTCATTGTTGACCAGTATATTATAAGGAAAGGCTTAAGAGATCAAATGAACACTCTCATTTTAACAAATATAGGCTATGCCTTTGCTAATTACTTGAAGTTTATCTAACTGCATAAAGATCATTTGAGGACCAGCACGAAAGAGACAGAAAAATGGAATATTTTCTGAAAACATATAAAAGAGTTGCTAACATATAAAATACGTGTTTATTTATTAACACACATAGCACTACATTGTCTAAAGTAGAATGTATTTGATCTTTCACTCAACTATCTTATATCCTTGTAGACAAATCTTTTTCTGTATGAATAGATATAATTTTAAATATCATGTGCTTGTCAGATCCATGAAATGACTTGGAGAAGGCCTTATTTTCAAAATTATCTTGTCAATTTCATTGTGACAGTAAGAGAGGCAGGTAGCAGCAGTTTTCTTCTGATTATGTTAAAATCTCATCTATTATTTAGTTTAAAGCTGACAGCATATATTAAGGCTTAATGAAGGCTTTCAGTAATTTCAGACTAAATTTATCTTCACCAATTTTATACGTTTTTGTCATTTGAGGGTTATAATTTGATCAAAGGTTAATTTCAGAAGGAGTTTTTCCAAATTATTTCAACATTAAATAAGTAGAGCATGAATTTGGGGGAAATATATCTATGTGAAACTATTTTTAGTAGAAGAGGAATAAGACATGAGTTATTAAAAAAAAAAAAAAAGCTTTGGCTTTTATCTTGTAGAAGAATGAAGTAGGTACCATTTTTGTCCACATTCTTATCTAGCAATCATCAAGTAAGTCTAGATGTCCTATGTCCCACCCCCCTAGCCAGTCACCTTAAATCACAGAAAATGAATAGTCTGAATCTCATTGAGAAATATTAGACTTAATGATCTGTGGAATTGTATCAGATTAATTGCACAGATAATTATAAGAAGACTAATAGATGAAAATGTGCTTGAGGACTAAACATTTTGCAAAATAATAGTGTTGAATTTAGTACTATCCTTTATTACTATTATTATTATTATTATTATTATTATTTTAAAGATTTATTTATTTATGCATACAAGCTGGGGTACAGGCCAGAGGCATGGGGCGGTGATAGGGTTCACCAGAGACAGAATGGGGAGCAGAACAGGCAGATCGACGGGAATACACTGCTGAGGGGAGCAGATGGCGAGGCAGGAGAGGTCTGCCACACCATGTGGGTATCTCCCCCGCCGGGCGTTGAACTCGGGTCACCACTGCTGACAGCACCACAGCGCAGCTCCGCTGCGCCACCAGGGAGGCCCTATTACTATCATTTTTTAACAAAACTGTATTACTGTCCTGTAGTTTCTCTTTTCCAATGGTTTTCTCCCATTGGATGGCATTAGATGATAGAGAATGTATTCAGCTACTCCTAGAAATGTGGATTTCTAGAGCTCAGGAGAAAGAGAAATTGCTTTTACTTTCCTCTCACATTTTCTCTTATAACTAACTTAACATTTTGATCCAGCATAGAATTAGTCTCCTATAGCCAACACTGTGAATAACTGCCAGATTCAACACTTTTTTAGAATTCTCTAAATGTTATGTGGAAAATAATGTCACAGTACATGTGTTGGGCTTAAAACCCTCACAGACAGATGCACCATCTAAACTTTTGTAACAACTACCTATGTTGGCAATAAGATATAAAGATACTCGTTTAGGTAAAATGAGTCAACCCAGAATTAGGGATTAAAAAACAGACCTTAATTCTAAGAACAAATGGAGAATTAGGGTGATTTTTAATTTGTGTTTGAATGACCCAACTTGTCAGTTAATATAATTCCTATAAATTAAGTCAACAAAATCTTAGCATTTATTAATTTTTTATTAAATTCTCTTTATATCAAATTATTTCCTAGCTAAATATTAGGAAGTAGTTCAAAACACTACTTAAATAGGTTGTAAGACATGCTTTCTATATTAAAATACTGAATACCTCAAATACTGGAAATTTAAGTGTGGCAGTTATCACTGATTATTTGTCACAAAAGTACTCTGTAAGTTGCACATTTCTGTTAGATTTTTTAACGACTAGAAAATGTTAACTAAATCCTTGAGGTATGTGTGTATATACATAAAAAATAAAGAACTGATTTTTTAAGCATTCTATCCATGTCTTTAAAGATTCACTGATATTTTAAAGAAACTACTAGTTGTGAGGTGATGTATCAAAAATATATTTTCTGCCATATGAGAATAATATTGAAAAAACCTAAGAGAACTGGTCAAACATTCACACATCCTTCATATTTCATTTCTTTTTTGGACAATATATGATTTCATGTCAGGTGAAGTCGCTCTAGTTCTCCCACCACCAAAAGAGCATCACCATATTCCCTTGTGCTCTTTCTCCTCAACCATTGTCACTAGTCTCCACCGTTTCCCCTGTTCATCATTTCTTTTTGACCATGGCTGTTTTCCATTGTGTGTATATTCCACATCTCCTTGATCCATTCATTCATCTGTTTCAGGGCACTTAGTTTGTTTCCATCGCTTGGTTATTGTAAATAGCACTGCAATAAATTTAGGACTGCAGGTTTCCTTTTGAATTGGTGTTTTTGTGTTATTTGGGTATATTCCTAGGAGTGCAAGCTGGGTTGTGTGGCAAATCCATTTCTAGTGTTTTGAGGAACTGCCACACAACTTTCCATAGTGACTGGACCAGTTTACACTTCCACCAGCAGTAAAGAGGGGTCCTTTCCCTCCACATTCTCACCAGAACTTGTTGTTTCTGTTTTGTTTTTTTTTTTTAAGATTTATTCATTTATACATACAAGCTGGGGTACAGACCAGAGATGTGGGATGGCAAGAGGGTTCACCAGAGACAGAGCGGGGAGCAGAACAGGCAGATCAGAAATACACTGCTGAGGGGAGCAGCGGGTGAGGCAGGAGAGGTCTGCCTCACCGTGTGGGATTCTCCCCGGCTGGGCATTGAACTCGCATCGCCGCTGCCGACAGCTCCACAGCACAGCGCCTAACCGCTGCGCCACCAGGGAGGCCCTGTTTCTGGTTTTTATAATATGGGCCATTCTCACCATTGTGGTTTTGATTTGCATTTCCATGATAATAAGTGATGAACTTTTTTTCATATGCCTGTTGGCCATTTGCATTTTCTCTGGGAAAGTGTCTCTTTAACTCTTCTGCCCATTTTTTTATTGCGTTGTTTAATTTGTTTTTATTGAGGTGTGTGAGCTCTTTATAGATCTTGGATTTCAGTCCCTTATAAGATATATGGTGGTATGCAAAATGTTTTCTCCTGTTCAGTGGGATACCCCTTCATTTTGGTAACTTTTTTGCTGTACAGAAGTTTTTCAGTTTGATATAGTACCAGCTGTTTATCTTCTCCTTTGTTTTTCTTGCTTCTAGAAATGAATTCTCAAAGGTGTTTCTGAATTTTATGCCATGGAGTGTTTGGCTATATTTTCTTCTATATAATTTATGAGCTTAGGTCTTACATTCAAGCCATTTATCAATCTTGAGTTGATTTTTCTGCATGGTGTAAGATAGTAGTTTAGTTTTATTATTTAGGATGTAGCAATCCAATTTTCCCAGCACCGTTTGAAGAGGTTTTCCTTGTCCCAGTGTATATTCTTTGTTTCTTTGACATAGATTAGTTGACCTTATATGTGTGGTTTCATTTCTGGGCTTTCAATTATATTTGATTGATGTGTGTACCTGTTTTTGTTCCTGTACCATATTGTTTTAATTATTATGGCTTTGTAGTATTGTTAGCAGTCTGGAGTATAATATCCCATTCTTCCTCTTTTTAGTCAGGAGAACTTTGTCTAGTCAGGGTCTTTTGTGATTCTATGTGAATTTCAGCAATATTTATTCCATGTCTTTGAAGAATACTATTGATATTTTTATTGGCATTATATTAAATCTGTAAATTGATGTTGGTGGGATGACCATTTTGATGATGCTGATTTTTCCAATCCATGAACAGGGAATATCTTTCCATTTATTGTGTCTTCTACTTCTTTTAACAATGTTTTATAATATTCGTTCTGAATGGGCCTCCCTGGTGGTACAGCACTATCATGAGTTTGATCCCCAACCAGGGAGCTAACCCACATGGCCCAGCAGACCTTTCCTGTTTCGTCTGCTGCTCCCCTCAGCAGTGTATTTCAGTAGATCTGCCTGTTCTGCTCCCTACTTTGTCTCTGGTGAATTCTCTCACACACCCACATACAGCCTCCCACCTCTGTCCTGCACTGCAGTTCTTTGCAAAAATAAATAAATAAATCTTTAGAACAAAATATTCCTTGTATAGTGCTTTCTCATTCTTTGTTAGGTTTATTTTCAGCTATTTATTCTTTTTTTTGGGGGGGTTACAATTGTAAATGTGAGTTTTTTTTTTTTAATTTCTTTTCAGGCTGATTTTTTTTTTTTTTAAGATTTTATTTATTTTTGAATACAAGAGCTGGGGCATAGGCCAGAGGTGTGGGGAGTGAGAGGACTCACCAGAGGCAGAGTGGGGATCAGAATAGGTAGATTGACTGACATACAATACTGAGGGGAGCAGTGAGTGAGACAGGAGAGGTCTGCTGTGCCATGTGGTAAGCTCCCTTGCTGGGGATGGAATTCGTGCTGCAGTGGCTCTGGATAGCATCATAGTGCTGCGACTTTACCCGTTGCGCCACCAGGGATGCCTCAGGCTGATTTTTTGCGTATAGGAAGGCAAATGATTTTTGTGTATCAATTTTGTAACCTGCTACTTTACTGAGCTGTTTTATTGTTTTAATTAATTTCTCCATGGGCTTTTTAGGATTCTGTTTATTTATTATCATCTGCAAAGAATGATAACTTCACTTTTTCCTCCCAATTTAAATACCTTGTATGCTTTTCTCTTGCCTAATTGATCTAACTTGGACTTTCAGGACTGTGTGGAATAGTAGTAGTGAGAATGGACATCTTTGTCTTATACTGGATTTTAGTGGAAAAGCATTCACTTTTTTCTCCATTGATAATGATTTTAGCTGTGGCTTTGTCATATATGGCTTTTATTATGCTGAAATATGTTCCCTTTACCCCGAGTTTTTCAAGGACTTTCATCAGATAGGATCTGTAGGTGATTTTGGGGAACCAGGCAGGAATGGATAGAATGTATGTGCATGCTACAAATATGGGTGTATAAACACACACACACACACACACACACATATATATATGCACATACATATTTATGCATGTGTATATATATATACATATTCTGTTATGATCATTGAAACTTCATATGGTAGATAATGTTACTATCCACTCCTACTCTTTTTTGATACATGGATAAGTTAATTCAGAAAGATTAAGTAAAATGACAATGCTCTGAGATAACAGAGTATTTAGCTTCAGAGTTTTGGACCCCTTGATTCTATCATGAGTTGTATATTTCCCTTTGTAAATCATTGCTGAATTTTCATTTACATGTTGAGTCACCAATTTCTTACATGATAATGATGGCAATCATTTCAAAACTGAAAATATATATGTAATTGATACTGTATCTATTTTATAGAGTCAAAACAGAATCTTACCAACAAACTGAACAGTTAATTTAACTACACATTTATTTCATTGCATTTATTTATTGTCCATTACTATAATGAGGGATACATTTCCATTGAAAATTAATATCATTCTTTAAAATGTCTACTGTTTAAAATAGAACTTCAATAAGTGACTGCATTAGTTATTTTAATTATTTTACTGAGTATAGTGAGAGATAATGAAGGAGGTAACAATCATGGAAGAAAGGCATTAGTTTTAAATATTTACTGCATAAATCATCCTTATTGGACAGAGCTGTCGATAAAATATGCCCTTACTCTTGACAAGTAACTCCTGTGTTTTGCTTGTAGATTAGCGTACAGTCCTGCTCTGTATTCTTTACCTTCATCACTGCACCAGTCCCTTAATTAGGCAAGGAAATCTTCTGCTTAGTGATTAGGAAATCACAGTTAAGAAAGTGTTACAAAGAGATGTTTTGGAAAGCTATTCAAAGTAACTCTCTGCTTTGGAAATTCCTTCATGTGTAGTATCAAGGAAACATGATCTTATTCAAAAGTATGTGACAACTGACCTTCAGTTAATCAGGTTACCAGATGTTTAATCCTCAATTCTGAAATGCTGGGTATTAGTAGAAAAAGTCATGAAACATAGCTGGTAAACTGTGACAAATTCATTATTTTTCCTGGGACAAAAAGGTGGTGAAAAACTTTTGTTTTCATTTCTGCTAAGGAATTGGAAACTGGAAATGGCAGAAGACCAGCTACTAGGTAAATTAATGATTAGGAATGCCAAGTCATAAAGATTACCACATAAACAGTAACAAAACCTGAATTCAAATGCAATGCCTCTTAACTTGGAATCTTAGACATTGTATATAAACTGTCCTGGATGGAGAGTATTAGAAAATATTAAATAGGACCACTTCCTTGCATTTCCTGTGTATTGTTGCAACAATTAAGTGACTTTCACTCATCTCAGTCATGAAAGTAATTAAAAACTTAAGCGATAACATATATTCAAAGTTCGTAGCATGTATCATTACCTATTAGTCAGAATTCTCCAGAGAAACAGTGTGAGCTTATTGCTATACACCTATATCTATCTCTATATATGTAGTGACAGCAACCAGGCCCAGAGCGGGCAGAGGGGGTGGGGGGCTGAGAAGGGGGCCTCCCAGTCCCGGATTCCTGTGGAGTCATCTTGTCTTGTCATCTCTTCCTCTCGCAGCCGTGGCTCATCCTCTCGTAACCATTCTGCAATAGCCATTCTGTGTGACGCTGCCCTCACAGCCTGACTCCAGGCTCAGGTGCGCACACTTGCACATGCCCACACCACACTCCAGGTGCCTACTATCAGGTATGAATGCCCGCAGCCCACACTCCCAAGCCTCCCCTACCTTCAAGGCCACAGTTGATAGCCACAGAGGCCAGCAATATAAAAGCCTGACCAATCTTCATATACCCTACAATCTATTTATCTGTCTGTTTTTCTGTCTGTCTACCTACCTTTGTATCTAGACAGACAGACAGACAGACAGACACACACACACACACACACACACACACACACACACACACAATCTGAATGGGAGTGGCTAGTGAGGAAATAGGATTGGGGGTTGCTTGATTGGTAATTTAAGCCAGGCTCCTCACAGATCTGTCTGTGACGGGGAGGGCTTCTGGTGCCTAGGGAACCCAAGTGTTCCTCATCTCTAGGACTGACTCTCAACCCACAAAGCTCCTGAAATCTTCTGAAACCAGGGGCTTCCCTGGGTGGAAGTTTCCTCTGGGAAAGTAGGAAAACAAGAGAGTGAGAGTTTTGCAGAGGGACAAAGAGAACCAGAGAGAGCAAGAATCATTTTAAGGAATTAGCACATGTGATTGCAGAGACTTGGTAAATCTCAGTTCTTCTTGGTTGACTGACAAGAGATTCAGGAAGAGCTGAAAAGCTGCAGTTCCACTCCAGAGACAGTCTGCTGAATTCCTTGGACATCAGAGGAGGTTAGTCTTTGTTGCCTTAAAGCCTTCAAGTGTTTTAAAAGAAATCTAGCTATATTATTGAGGGTAAACTGCATTACTCAAAGTTTAACAGTTTTAGTATTAACTTCATCAAAAACACCTTCACAGAAATATCTAGAATAACATTTGACCAAATATCAAAGCATCCTAAGACAACCAGGATGACATATATAATTAAACATTGCATTAATTCATTAGCTGAATAAATTATAAATTGATAATGGATATTTCAGATATTTACTATTTCATATTTGAAACATCTAACTTTAATGTAGAGATATTAAGATTCATATTATATAAAGTGACAGAATAGCTATTAAAATGTGTGTGTGTGTGTGTGCGCGCGCGTGTGTGCGCGCGCATGCCCTTGTGCAGTCATAATGAGTGTTTATGTAAAGCGCTTGATACAGTGCTGATAAATTTTAAGGACCCCATATATCTTATAAATTGTTATTATGGTAATAATTTATAGTAAAAACATTTTCCATGCTGTAAAGGGTAGTCTTTCCTGGTTAAAAGAGGAATTGCATATGTTAGTAATCTTCCTAATCTGAAGACTCACAGTCTTTGAAACGCAAGGAGACATTTCACAGGTGTCTCTGTGAACTACATCACAGCAACATGCACACACATTCAGAATTCTCAGCTCTACCTGATATTAAGGAAATACATTTTCTTGGAAAGAATAACAAAGGGAAGTTCTAGTTAAATGCATAGAGCAGTTATTTCTCTGCACAAATTTGTTTTACAGATGTTTATTTGGCAATAGATGGTGCAGGCAAATGTGCAGTTTATATTTAGGTTTTGTTAGTACTGGGATAGTAAATATAGAATTTATAGAAATTAGAGAATTCAGACATTCAGAACATTCTAGCTGAGGTTTGCCTCACTTAATCTACTGTTTTTTTCTATCTAAAGAAATAGGTATTTGCCTGGGTACTTTCTTATTTCTGGCTCATGTAGACCTGGCATTTAATCTTTCCTCTTTAGCTCTGTGACTTCACCAATTGGTATATTATGTTGCATTAAAACTTTATCCTGATTGGGAGAGATAATAATGTTATCTCAAAAATAGATTTATTTTAAAAATAAGTGACACTAAATAAAAAATAATTCCTAAAATAATCTTCAATTATAAATAATGTTTATAATAAGAAAAAATTTCAGACTCTCATCTTCTATATATTGAAGACACAAGACAGCTAGCTACATGCATCTGATTTGGAGATATTATAATTGTAATCATTCCTACCGTATCTAAAATAAGTGTAAGATTTTGCCAAATTGTCATGGAATTTACATAATTGGATTCTGAGGACCAAATCAATCTATAAAGATAGACTCATAAAACTATTTATAAATGGGCCTCCCTGGTGGCGCAGTGGTTAGGCGCTGCGCTGTGGAGCTGTCGGCAGCGGCGACGCGAGTTCGACGCCCGGCCGGGGAGAATCCCACATGGTGCGGCAGACCTCTCCTGCCTCGCCCGCTGCTCCCCTCAGCAGTGTATTTCTGATCTGCCTGTTCTGCTACTCGCTCCATCTCTGGTGAACCCTCTCGCCGCCCCACGCCTCCAGCCTGTTCCCCAGCTTGTATGTATAAATAAAAAATAAATCTTTAAAAAAAAAAAAAAAAAACTATTTATAAATATATTTCATTGTTTTTAGTTGCCATATAAAGTGCTCCAATGAGAAAAATATTTAATTTTTAAAATTAATGAAAATAGACGTTTATGAAAGAGATTTTAAGAACTTCACATTGTTTCTAGTCGTTTAATATTTCTAAATGGATTATTATTATTATTTAATTATTTAAATTAAAATCATTTGAGAGTGTATTATTTTGTAGAGCTGAAAATATTCAAAATATTCAGATAGGATTGTTGTTTTACTTTCATGTGAGGTACTTAAAAAGACAAACATAAAGGAAAACTGAGTTTCTGCCTATCATCTAAATAAAGACAATCATTGAAGGAAAATTATCTGAATGTTGTCTTTATTTCAATATAACTATATGGTGTCTCAAATGATTCACCAGTCTACTCAGATGTCTGCTTTTGGTTTTGTTTTATTTTTGTTTTTCCAAAAAGTTATTTGCCTTAACAAACCTGAGATACTGAAAAATAAATAGCATCTATTTGGTAAAGTTGAATGGGTATGTTGACATACAGAGTTTTGAGAACTGTTATAAGTAGGAAGTTTCTTAAAAAATCTTTATAAAATGGCAAGAGATTGGTAGTATAATTTAAACTTTGATTCAGCTATGAAATTGCATGTAAATATTTTCCCAACATTCCCGTTTGTATGTGCCTCTATCCCTTTTAAAACAGTACATATACAAATGAAAATATTCTCCCACTTAAAAAGTTATTTTTTAAAAAGGCATACAGAAAGGTTGCAAAAGAGAATGTAGAAATGTTGAAGTGGGTAAATGAATGAACTCAGCCTCTATTTTCCTCCTTATTCATCCCTTGCTTCAAAACTTTTTCATACTGTGCATTCATTATCTATTACAGTCCAAGGTCAACAATTTGCTAGTACTCTACAAAGGTAGCAGAGAAATGTAAATTCTGCAAATCACTCAGTCTGTTAAAATCTATCCTTTTATTTGAAATAATCAGTTTTCATACACAGAATAGACGATTATTCTTAATGTTTATATTGCAAAAAAATTTAAAACTCTGGTTCCTTGAAAAATATAGTATGCTACTTTTGTCTGTGTCTCAATCTCTCCATCTATCCAGCCAGCCAGTCAGCCAGCCAGCCAACTAATAATACAATTTATCATTAAACATCCCGTTAAAAGCCTAAGAGTTTGGATATACTTTTGTAATGACAAAGGCTTTATAGTCACCTACCTGCATATCCAGTTCTGGGGCAGTCATGATATTTCTGATAGATTAGCATTTCCTCTCTATTGCAGTATTCAAAATGACCATATAGAACCCCTCTTTATGGCATTCAATTTTCAGTGCACATGATTTGCAGCACGTTACATTGGACAGCAGGTTAGTAGCTTGATTAGTTAAGACTTTTTCCTAAAGGCACGACCATTAGGTATGTGTTTCTCAAACCTCAAAGGGCAAGCATAAGAGACTGTCATATTTTTTCTCTTAATGTCCAAAAAAAATAAAAAACTAAAACATTTGCTTTTCAATGGTCTCACCCTTTTTAAAAAAAAAAATAGCAGCACTACTTATTTATAGAAAATTCTCTTTTAGTAGTCTTATACTTTAATAACACCTGGTGTCAACATTCTTATATATCCAAGGAAAGGGTAAATTTAAGCAAGAAAAGATAAATATGTGGGGGAAAAAAGATATGTTAAAATTCTTAGAAGTGCAATTAAATGCTATGAACCTAAACTAAAAGTAGTTTAGAATACATGAACGTACATCATTTTTCATAGGCTGTGGAAGAGTAAAGACCCTCTTGCCATGTATCGTTATTATTTCCCTTGTTCTCATGAAACTTAAATTTAGGAGAGAGAAGATAAAGAGGTTAAAAGACATAGTCGAGTGTTAAGTATTACAATATTAATCAGACAATAAAATGAAACATAATGCTTTAGGCAGATCAACTTTTCTGAAGCCTGTATTTTACTCCAATAATTATTTTAATTATGTCTTCTGGGCTCTCTAGATATTGTATTGGATTTTGCTCTTACCTTCTGCAGAGATGATGAAAAAACTCTGGACTATTTGTATAATGAGCAAGCCCGAGAGTTGGGCCCCTGAATGATTTAACAGGAAATCCAGCTTACTCTATCCCCATAAATTACTCTAGTGGATGTTTTTAGCAAAATTTTCAAATTCTAAGCTCTTAATTTATTGAACTCCAATATGGGTTTTCTAGTAACATTTTGAAAGCTTCTTCAATTATGTGACAATTTGTATTACAACTCTAGTTTGTTTAAAACTTTATATGTTAGTGATTTATATAATTATTTACCATGCATTTGATAAGGATTTTTCTGTAGAATAATATTTGGCATTTCAAAGGCAAAAAGCTTCAATATAATGAAATTTATAAATAAATTTCAGTTTCGAAATCTGATTAAATGCAAAATAATATTTATTGATGCTGAAAATGTTGGGATTTTTCAACAGTGACATGTTAAATAATGAGAAATACCTTTTACTTTATATAAGTTATTTGAGCTCTGATATTATTTTATTTTTATATCTTGAGTTATCAATCCCTAAATTGTCTCTCAAAGTGATTGAACAAGATGATTTTTGGTGAGAAATAAATTTTGTTTAATTGAGTGGCTTGGGATTTGGCACTTCATCTTCATAGTTGGAAAAACTGACCAGAAAGAAAAAAAAGAAAAGAAAAGGAACATATCCATTTCCTAGTGTAAGAAGCAACCTGGGGACTTTAATTATTACAAACACAAGTTCGATATGTGATGAGACCTATAATGTTTTGTAAAACACTTTCATTTTCCTAATGCCTTGAGATTACATTGAGGTTTGATGAACTGTAAATCTAGAGGAGTAGGGTGATGAAAAGGAAGGTATTAGATATAGTCCAAAGGGAAACAAGCAGTGGGAATAGTGTATTATTATTGTAAAAGTTTATTGAATACTTTCAATGTGTCTAGCCTTATGCCATGCTTTTAATAATCACTTATCACTTACTCCTTGACCACATATATACTGTATGAAATATTTTAACTACTGAACAGTGGAAAAAATAGCAATTGGCCAGTGAACCTCCCATCTAGAAGACAGACTGTCAAAAATTTCATGAAAGGGCGGTGATAAAGGGGAATTTAGCCACATAGACCACCTATGATATACCAGATGTGTTAACTGCCACATATGTTTCTAATTATGTAAAATCCTGATAACAACCTTCCAAAGATTAAAACTGATCTTTGTGATTTTACAGATGAGAGAACAATAGGTTCTAAGAAGTGAAAGAGCTTTCTTTAGGTCATAGAGAGTTTTCAATCAAGGATTCAAATACAGATTCCTCTACTCCCCAAAATCTATACATTTATGACATCTTAGTGGGTCTCCACTGCTCCTTCTTCCTTCTTTGTTCTTACATGTCATTTGTTTGAAATGCTGAATTTCTGATTTGTAATTCACTCCAAGGGACAGACTTTTCAGGGCTGTCTCTATAATCGGTCTGTCCTAATTTACTACTAAGTGGTACTGTTTTAGTCCACAATTTGCTGAAGCATTCTTTATTGGCAACTTTGTTGTTGCTGTTTTTTTTTTTTCTTTCTGACTCTTAAAATATGCAACCCTGATGAACCCTCTATTGATGTTGTTATCATTCTCTGTGAGTTGGAAAGTTTCACTTCAAAGGAAGTGAGAAAGAATTGAAGATACAAGACAATAAACTAAGATCAATACTCTTCTCCCTATTGAGCAATTTCATAATTTACAGGTGTAACAGTTCTTTTAATCTTAAGGTACATTTAATATTCCTTATGCTGATTTACTGAGTTTGTAAATTTTCTGTGGCTATGGAAAATTCTTCCTGGCACTATACTGCCCAGTAATTACTGTAGCATGACCTCTCTTAGGCAAGGAAAAGTTTAAAGTTCCATATTCTGTTTATTGAAACACTTTGGATTTATTTTGATTGCAGTTGTAGTTCTATAGGCCTGAATATTCCATAATAGTTCTAGAGAATTTGTCAGGGACTTTCAAAAATAACAGAACAATTACAGCTGTGTATTAGCTTTTCTGACCTAAAGTTCATTTTAAAGGCCTTGGCTTATTGAGTAACTCCTTGGCTTCTGTCTTGATTGTGATAAGTAATTCTGTTTGAAAAGAACATTACTGTGCTGGATATGCGACTAAGTAAAACAAACTTCAACTGTGAGGACTTTACATAGTAATCTATTTAAGCATGTTATGTGTTGTGATTAGCTTGATATTTTCAAAAATAATTTAATGAATTTTTATTGCTGGCTCATTCATAATGAAAGAAATTGGGGGGCCTCCCTGGTGGCGCAGTGGTTGAGCGCTGCACTATGGAGCTGTCGGCAGCAAGCGATGCGAGTTCAACGCCCAGCCAGGGAGAATCCCACATGGTGTGGCAGACCTCTTCTGCCTTGCCCGCTGCTCCCCTTAGCAGTGTATTTCTGATCTGCCTGTTCTCCTACCCACTCTGTGTCTGGTGAACCTTCTCGCCGCCCCATGCCTCTGGCCTATACCCCAGCTTGTATGTATAAATAAATAAATCTTTGGGAAAAAAAAGAAAGGAAGAAAGAAATTGTCCCATTTTAGTTAATACTCTATGCTATTATAAAAAGGGCATCATTAAATAGAAAATTTTAAATCTGATATTCTATAGTTTGTTAATAAAGGAAAGATAAATACTTTGAAGTAAAAATTGAAGTGCAGAAATATATTTTTTAAATTTTGATATTTAAACAGTGAGATTTTATTTGAAAATTGTATTGAAGACCTGTTGAAAAAACTTGTTAGTATTTTATGGATGCATAAATATTAAGAAAATTATAAATAATTATTAATTATTTCATTGATTACTCTTAGAATCTAAATGTAAATTGTTTCAATCTTGGCTAGTAAACACTAAAAAATACCTTTTTTCGTATTCCCTTAAGCATGAGTTGACCTAAACATGATATAGTAATTTTTTTAGTTATATTTAAATTTTTTCTTTTGGTAAAATATGTATATAATATGTATATTTTTTTCGTTTTCAGAATTATAAGTATAGGATTCAATAGCATTAACTGTACCATAATGTTGTATAATCATCGCCACTATTTATTCCCAACATCTTTTCAACACCGTAAATAAAACTCTGGATTCATTAAACTGTTACTTAGTAAGCTTTAACATATCATATTTTCTAATTTGTGAGATTTAATTTTATATACTTTATAAATTATAGTAGAAATAATATTTCTTGCAATTTTACATATGTATGTGTCTAAGTATATAAGTAACTCAACTTTATGTGATTATGCATATTTTTAAGTACGAGACATAAACATATTACAAAGCATTTCTAATTCTATATCTACATATTACTATGCTCAACTGGTATCATTTATATATATATATGAATAGTCATAGCCAGATATATATACTGTGATATATGTATGTCTGAGTGGGTGTATATATTAACATTTCCAATATCATGTAGTCCGATACATATGTGTTGCAAATATATACATATATGTGTATACAAATATATGTATGTTTATGTATATGTATATACACATATACACACATGTGTATGTATATGTATATATACTGTGTTTTAACTAAGTGGTATCCTTACTTTTACACAAATGGTATTTTTACCTTTAAAAATCTTCCTAAATTGCTAATTTGTAACTCATTAATAGAAGATACTATTATCTTCTGGCCTTTTTTTTTTTTTTTTTTGGTCTTAAAGAAATTCTAAGGCATGTAATTTCCCAAGAAAATGAGTTACTAAATTTATCTACTTCCTTATTGTTAGGTCTTACTATTTTTGTTTTTAAGCTATTCAATATTCTGGGTTTTCTCTCCCCTTTCCATTAAAATTTCCACTCTAAAAATTTCTAAGTGTCTTCTCCAATCGGACAGAGTAGCCTCAAAGTAATACAGTGGATACAGGTATAGATTCTCCCTGTGAACTTACAACTTTATTTTAACAAAAATAATAGTCTTCAGATTTCTACTTTCCTCAAAGTATTTGAGCAGGGTCCTTTGAGTCGGTTCGTTAGATATTATTGTGCATTTCACAGTGTTCCTAAAGTGGCTTTGCTTTAACACTAAAGCTTGTTGCCTGTTTGTGCATATGTCGGTATTAGCACATTTACCCACAACTGAAGACCTTCTACTTTATGTATGACCTAATGCACTTGGGTTTCTTAGAATTAAATAAATCCTTAGCAGAAAGTAACCTGAAAAGGAAAATTGTCAATACTCAGAACTTAAGACTTCCTATTTCAAATCAAACTATAAAACCTTCCAGTTTTAAAAATTACATTGTGTGTTTATGACTTGCTATCAGCTGCATTCACACTGACAATTTTTTCTGTTTTAGAGGTCTGATGCTAATAACACTGGTCAACCAATTTTTACAAAAGTCATGCTACTGAAATAAAATTAGTCACTTCCTATAAATTTGTGTGTGCTCAACTTGAATATGACAGTCAAATTCTAATTTTGGCACTAGTTTTTTTTGTAATCTGCAATAAATTGATGTTTACATCACAAAATCCATGCCAATAGTAATAGGCCTATGGTTAATGCCTGTAAAAAATCAAGTCATAGATTACTTCTTAGATTTCTTTGCTTGTCTCTTGTACAGCTGTTCAGGGATAGAATAGATGGAAGACGGTTTCCATTGTGCAAAATCACAGGCTTAAAATTCACTTTTGGAGAGTCTAGAAATAGTCTCCATTCTTGTGGGTCATGAGTGATTTCTAAGGCATTCATGAGGCCCTCAATATCAGAAAAGAATACCAGAGTACTTTCTTTTCTGAAGAAAGGCACCAACTGCTTGTGGTGCTTTTGATATAAAGTAATTGTGACATCTTCTTCTGGAAGATTCCATTGTTGGAGTCTTGATCCAGCATTTCTGCCTTGTTCTTGGATAAGTTCAAATCATGAACCAGGTCATTTAGTTCTTCCTGTGTTAGTCTGTGTGGGGTTGATGATGCACCACAGGGACAATCTGGATCACTGAATGCTGATGGAACAGGAGAAGAACAGGTCGGCTCACCCTTGTCCTCGTCAGATGAATCAAGAGAATATTCTGCTGAGGTTCTGGAATAGGAAGTCCCTCACCATGTGGAACTGGTTTCAATGCAGACAGAGTGTTTGGGTAGGCTATTCTCGACTTCTTTTGCTTCGTTATTCCACCAGAAGGAGGAGGAACCAAGCAGAAGTAACAGTCTTTTATGTGGTTGCTTGGCTCTCTCCACACCCTGGGGACTGCTAACAACATTGATGGTCTTTTGCCATTTTACCACTGTGAAAGCTGTGTTTTACATGTAGCACAGCATAGATGCGAGACCTAAGGCTTGTCTTGGTCACCACCCTTGCATCTGAAGTAAAGATGATAAGCCTTCTTCACTTGAGAAGTGATACTTTTCTTCTGGTTAGCAAATGTCACTACTCCACAAATAGAGCAGAAATTGTCCACGCTATTAATGCACTTTCGAGGCATTACTCTTCTGTATTGTACCTAAATGGATAAAATAATACCAGATCTATGGAACAGTAGCTTAAACTGTCTTGCACAAAGTCTGAAATATTTTCAATGCTCAACCTTTCTGACAGGGCTTTCTATAGTGCACTGCTGATGTCAGCTTACTTCAGCAGCTACCTGGCAGTAGTATCGCATTGCATCAGAAAATGATGCAGTCAACTCCGAATGATGTCTACATGATGGTATTATGCAATGTGATGCAATATTACATCATTCTAGGCTGATTTAGGATGGTGTTGCAGTCCTACTGGATAAATTTACATGGTGAAACATATAAAATGAATTATATGAAATATTTTCAAAATGAGAGCTAATAAAAACTTTTCAGGATTATATTCACATTCAGGACACCAAGATACTCAGATTAGGGCCTCTTTAAGTCAATAACAATCTCACTGTTGACCAGTTGACCTTTCCTTTTAACCTCCTTTAGTGTTTAAATCAAAACTCTATTTCTCATGACAATACTTTGAAAACCACATCCCTACTTCCTCAACATTTCTAACCCTAAGAGCATCAGGAATATGGAGTTTAATTTCAGATCTTCAAAATGTAACTATTATATATTGCTCTGACATTCTTTATCCTCAGTATTACTTTGATCTCACTCATATTTCAATGTAACTTTTTTCACTATTATTTTTAAAATCAGTATTTTTTTTTGAGTTAACATTCATTTACATACCATATATAAAGCCTTAGCCTTCAGGTGTGTATTACCACACCACACATACCACCAGTTACCCACATTCCTCCACTGTAGTCCCTTTTACCCCCTCTTCATTTTGCTTCCCCCTCATTCCTTCCTATCTTGTACCCTCAATTTTATAAGCAGATTGGTTTGTTATCGGTTTGGTTTTATCTGACCTTTGTTTTTTTTTTTTGTTTGTTTATATCCCACATATAGGTGATACTGTTGGTATTTGTCTTTCTCCTTCTGACTTATTTCCCTTGGTATTATGCCCTCCAGTTCAATCCATGTAGTAGCAAATGACATGAGTTTATTATTTTATTACTGAGTAGTACTTCTACAACATCTTCCTAATCCTCTCATCTGTCTTTGGGCATTTAGGTTGTTTCCATAGCCTGGATATTGTAAGTTGTGCTGCAGTGAACATAGGAATGCATCCTTCCTTTGAATTAGAATTAGTGTTTTTGCATTCATTGGTAGTCAAACTTTTTTGAAATTCAAATTTAATCTCATAGTCATGCATTTCCCATTGTGATACAGTCATACGGCAGACTTTGTATTCTTCCTTCATATTTTACAGATATAGGCATTCAATAGTCTTCATGCAATTTGCTGAAATAGCAAAGCAATAATTGCATGGACTTGAATCCTCACAGATCCTAGTTAGCTTAGCAACTTGGAAAGAAAAATGAAAGCAATGAAACAAACAGTAAAAATCTTTTCAAAACATTGTAACAATTCAGAATACTTTGATAATTGTTATAGTTTATAAAACATAAAATAGATTTAATCAGTATGTGTTTTCATGCCCTTCTAATAAAATATGCTTTAATATCCAGTAAATACTTAGGGAGAATATGTTATATGTTCAACACTGTCACAGGTTTAAGAACACAAAAGGAAGTAGAACTATCAGGTACCCATGTGCCTTATATTCAGTTTTAGTAATTCCTAAAGGTCACATATTTAAAATATTGTAACTATTTTCCATTATTTTGAGAATAAATTACTATGCAGTGAAGAAAAAACATTCTGACACGATAGCCCTTTGGATTTGCCACTCTATATAAATTCATGCTTGAAAATCTGCCCAAAGCATTGTTAACTTACTTTCCTTCATGGTTCACTACACATATTCAGACATAGACTTCAAATTACTCCTTAAAGAATACCAGCAGGTGATTGATAACTGGAAAAATAGAACCATATCCATAGGAATAAATCAAACACATCAACATCCTGCAAGTGTGATAGACCACAGTTATTTGAGCAACTACATGTAGCAATAGCATCTATATATTTCACTGAACTCCTTGAATTCAAATTGACATCAAAAAATTAAAATTAATTTCTCATAAACTACCCTCTTGTCAACATAATTATATTTTACTAACATGAAAAGTAACCATTCATTGCATTAAATGAAACTTACAAATTAAAAAGCTTTCTGATTCTTTTTTTTCCTCCTCTAAGAGTCATTATAAGAAGAAATAAAAGGTTTTACCCCAGGAGGCATGTTTAACTCTGTGCCTATGGGTAAATCGTTGGAAATTCTGTGATGTTTATGGAAAAAATGATGATGAGTATGTGGTAATACAAAACCTCATATTGTACTGTTTCAGAATTCAAAAGCTCTGCTTGCATCAGGAATAGCATTTTACATTCAGTATAGTTCATACTTAAAGTTAATAATGACCTTCAAAACTTGCTCTTATTTATTTCTACTGAGTTAAGAACAGAGTAGCAGAGTATATAATGATGACATCAGGGTCACAGCAGGTACCTTAGACACATTTAAAGGAAAACTCATTTGCTACTCAGTGAAACATACAATTCATATTTTATTGCAAAGTATTTAAATGATCTAGACATTAAGCTGCTATCCTCAGAAAATAATCTCTGAAAAACATTTTTTCATCTGTAATAATGATCATGAAAAGAAATGCCACTATTTTATAGTGTGAGTAATTTACATCGCAAAGTTTTGCGTTGTTATAGACAATTATGGGAGAACAATAATGTAAAAGGAGAACATTTTTGACCAATATTGGTAGTTTTTACACAAATTCTTATTGTAAGGCTTTTCTAATATTTTGCACATGTATGTTTGATGTCCATTTTGTAAACTGTTAAAATAGCTTGGGAGGAAATATTGTTAATTAATCTAGTGCGGAATAAATGTCTAAGAAGATGAATCTAAATTTTATTTCCACTGTAACTTTGAATAGTTAGAAAACTTTTAACTATTATTGAGGATAAACTATGCTTTTCCACCTTCTAATTGGTAATGTCAATCTGTCTTCTAGCAATTGACTAAAAAAAATAGCAATTTTTCCACTACTTCCATTCAAAATATTTCCAGTATGTTTGATTATCATGTTGATGCATTATGTACAATAATGGGACTAATTAGAATGCAAACATTTTAAATTTATTTTATGATAGTAGTTTCTCAGTAGGCAGAGAGAAATATATCTGAACTAGGTTGTTTACTGAACCCTAAAGAAGAGAAGCTAACAAATGCCACTCTCAAACAGGAATTTCTATGAATGTGTAAAATAGAAAGTATAGTGATAAAAAATGTCTTCTCTTCATAATCTTTTAAGTTTTTCCTTTGAAAGCAGAACACATGCATAATACCCTACAGTTCCATCCATGTTGTCATAAATGGCAAGATTTCATCTCTTTTTAAAAAATAGCTGAGTCATGCATTGTCTACATATACCACATTTTAATTCCATTGATCTATCTGTTGGTACTGAGGATATTTCCATAACTTGACTATTGTATATAGTTATGCAATGAAGATAGTAGTGCATAACCCCTTAAAATTAGGGTTTTTGCTTTCTTTGTGAAAGATACCTAGAATGGAATTGATGAAAATATGGTAGATCTATTTTTAATGTTTTGAAAAATCTCCATATAATTTTTCATAGAGATGGAACTAGTCTACATTCCCACCAGCAGTGTATGGATATTCTATTTCTCCTCACCCTAACACTTATTTTTGGTCTTTTTGATATGGGCCATTATTACAGGTGTGAGATCAGATCTTATTGTAGATTTGATTTGTTTTTCCCTGACAATAAATGATGATGAGCATTTTTTCATGTGCCTGTTGTCCACCTCCATTTTCTTTAGAGAAGTGTCTATTTAGCTCTTCTGCACATCTTTTGATTGGGTTATATTCTTTGTTGAGTTATGATTTCTTTGTAAATCTTGGATATCTGTCCCTTGTCTGATATACAGTGTGCAATTATTTTCTCCATTCATTAGGGAATCCTTTCATTTTAATGGTAGTTTTTTTTTTTAATTATGCAGAAACATTGAGTTTGATGTACTACCTTTTGTTTGGTTTTGCTTTTGTTTCCATACCTGTTGGATTTGAGTTCCAAAAGATATCTCTGAGGCAAATGTCATGGGTATTTTGCCTATATTTTCTCCTACTTATTTTATGGTTGAGTTCTTACATTCAAATCTTTAATGCATTTTTAATTTTCTTTCCTTTTTCTTTTTTTTTGTCTTTTTTTTTTTTTTTTGAGATAGTGTTCTAATTTCATTCATTTGGCTGTGGCTGTCCAGTTTTCCCAGCACCATCTGATGGAGAGACTTTTCTTATGCTGATATATTTTTTGTTGTTGTTGCTATAAATTAACTCCATATAAGTTTGGTTATGTTTCTGGGTTCGATTTTTTTCCATAGGTGTATGTGTCTATTTTTATTTCACTACCGCACTGTTTTGATTACTGTAGCATTGCAGTATAGTTTGAAGTCTGGGTGTATAATACCTCTGTTCTTCCTCCTTCTTGTCAGAATTGCTTTGGCTCTTTAGGGTCTTTTGTGATTCCATACAAATTCAATAATATTCGTTCTATTTCATTAAGGAATGCCATCAAAACTTGATAAAGATTTTATTAAATCTGTATATCACTTTGAGTAAGGTGACTAGTTTAACAATATTCTCTCATTACATGAACAAGAAATATCTTTACATTTCTTTGTGTCTTCTTGTATTTCTTTTAACAATATCCTGTAGTTTTCATTATACAGATTTTAATTATGTTCAACTATTTTGCTAAGGTTATTCCAAGACACTTAATATTTTTTGAGACAATAGTATCTGAGATTGTTTCTTTGCTTTGTTTCTCTTACATTTAATTATTTGCATATAAGAATCAATTGATTTTTTCTAAGCTTTTATCCACCACTTTACTGTACTGCTTTATTGTTTATATTAGTTTTTTAGTAGTGTCTTTATGATTTTCTGTGTATATTACCATGTTTTCTGCAAATAGTGATATTTCCACTTTTTTCTCAGTTGGGATTCCTTTTATATATTTCTGTTTCCTAATTTCTGTAGCTAGGACTACCAATAATTTGCAGAAAATGTAGCGGCGAAAATGGACATCTTTGTCCTATACCTGATCTTAAAAGAACAGATCTCATTTTTCTAACTAGTAAATTGTGAGTTGGGTATTTATGACCCTTTCCCCTTAGGTATGTTACTTCTATCCCAGTATTTTGAAGTTCTTTTTTTTTTTTAATCATAAATGCATGTACAATTGTGTCTAATTGGTTCCTGGAACCTAGTAATAGTATCATGACTACTTTTGGTATGTTTCAGCTGTATTTCCTTCTGAGGATAATGAGGTGATGTAGATGTTTGTATTTTTTCTTTTTCTTTTCTTTTTTTCTTTTTTTTTTGCTTTTTCAAGGGAAGATTTACTAAGTTTTACTTAAGTAAGATTGAGGCTATGTTTGTACCCCATACATGCAAGAAATAGTGAACAATAATTACAAGGGACATTAACAGCAATATAAAATGTTTTATTTTCGTATATACCATTTATATCTTTCCATAGGTGTGCTCTTGATAATTTCATTGAATTGCTACTCAACAATCATATCTATAAATTAAACACTTCAGTTTTAGTATTGCCGTTTCAAATTACAGAAAACAAAATTTTAGAGAAAGAGGAATATGTATAGCTTAATCTTAAATCATGTCCAAGGTAGTTTTTATAACTTGAAATAGAAGACTGAATGGCACCTGTGTTTACTTACTAAGAAGGGATAAGTAAAAGTTCAACTTGTTCTTGTGCAACTAGACCGATGGAAAATAGAATTAAAATTAAATGATTCTTTATATTACATTGTATTTCTTTAGACCAGATATTGATACCATAGTAGATTGAGTCTATAAATTTAGGGTAAGAATTTGTAATTTTTATTTTAATAGACTCAGAAGTTTAACATACGTTTGTTTTAATGTATACTACCTAAATCTTATTTTTTGTAATCTAACACCAATTAATACATCAATAATATTAATTCAGAGAAAAAGAACTTTGAGAGTAAAAAGTATCTTTTTTAACAGACTATACTCAAAATTTAGGGGAAAGAAACAAGTGATATTGAATTAATATAACATGTATTTTATTTACAAAAAAAAACATGTATTATAAGAATCAGGACATGATCAAACAAACCTCACATACTTTTTATATTCATCACTGATATCCTGTGTTATGTGAATTATTATATTAACTTATAATTTTGAAATACTAGAAGGATTCTGAATCATAATAGAGTTGATCATATTTATTAGCAAACTTTGTAATGTCTTAGCTTCCTAAAGTCCTGTGCTTTTTATACCACTTCTACTTATATTTTTAGTCTAAATCACTCAAAAATTATTTGAATAATATTGGTATTTCTAGTACACTTAGGCAGAAGCTAAACTCAAATAGCCTAGGCTCTCTGCCAAAGGTCATAGACTCAAGGTTATATGCCTAAAGTAATAGGTTCAAGACTTAAATTCCAGTCTGACTTCAAGTTCAGATATTGTTGCCCTTGTATCTGGCTGCATGAGTTGTAAAATATATGCTAAGAGACATTATAGAGGAAAATATTAATTTCAAGATTCAAGATTTTTTTTTTAAATGTCTAAATCAAATAAGAAATCTGGTCACTTAATATTCTGGTTAATGAAAAGTCTGCTGTGTTTAAATGATCCACTCTTATTTCTGACATTGGGTATAGAAAATTAAACTTTCTGAGGTTTTTTGCCCAATAAATAACTTGCAAAAATAATTCCCATACAGAGTTCTTAAATCACTAATAAGTGATTTTTATTTTTTACAAGAAAATAATGTATTACAAATATCCTTGAATTCAGATAACTTCAGAAAAACAAAATAAACATTTTTATAGGCCACATATAGATAGGTACATATTTAAATTATTTTTTATTTAAAATACATTTAGATATTTTAAAGAAATATATTTTTTCTTGCTCTGTAGTAACATATGAGCATATAACGCGTAAACAACTTTTGAATTTACATTTCAATTTGTGTTATAAAGCTATTAAATTGTACGAAAAGCTTAATTGTGATTCCTTTGCTTCAAGTTCTTGTGATCACACATCTATTTCTTCTAGCCACTTAAAGATTTTGTCTGTATAACTACATTCTAGTCTTTTGTACAAGACATTAGGCACTGTCACCTCATGGGGCAGCAGTGTTGGAAGCAGTGCAGGATGAGAGAAACAATACACCAAGTCCAAGTGAGATAGCCCTAGAGGGGTTTCCACCTAAAAAAGTACAGCCCTGATCCATGGGCAGTCTCGTATTTATTTACAACTAGATTCATAGAAGATGGGCAGGTATATGACGGAATGTGCATGTGTGGGGGTACGTTATGGGGGATGTTATTGTCTGGTGCAAGCTAGGATGGAGTGACCAGGGACTATTACTGCAGGGGAGGGGGACTTCATAGTACCGCTAACCAAAGCATACTATCTCTAATCCTTACCTAATTTTCTGCTAAACTCTACAAGTAAATTATTCTGGCTGACCATAATGCCTGCCTGCTGTTTTTAGCAGATACTGGTTTCCCAGTATGTTCCTTATACCAGGACTTTTGCCCTGGTGAGAAGCCCTCTGCCTGACACAACATTTTAGCTTGACAGCAGAAACCCTGGGCACCAAGACAATAGCCCAGATAACAAAGAGGGCCAGGGATATCCCATGACACTTTTGTATGTGGAAAGAAAATTTTACTGATACTTGTTATTTATTACATTCAAATTTTAGAAATATTCTTAAAAGACACAATCCTTACACTCATATTTTTAAAAAATGCATTTCTACATATCTATGTAAAAACAAACATATTAAAATCTAGAATTAATGACTTTTTTAAAACTATAGTTAGGATACACCTTATTAAATACTTCCCCAACTCCTTTTTTTTAAAGATTTATTTATTTATGCATACAAGAGCTAGAGTGTATTCCAGAGGTATGGCGGGGGTGGGGAGTGGGGAGAGTTTCACCAGAGACAGAGTGAGGAGTGCAGAACAGGCAGACTGACTGAAGTGCACTGCTGAGGAGAGCAGTGGGCAAGTCAGGAGAGGACTGCTGCGCCATGTGGGTCAGCTCCCTTCGCTGGGATTGGACTCATGTTGCAGTGGCTGTGGATAGCTTCACAGTGCTGAGACTTAACCCCTTGTGCCACCAAGGAGGTACCACTTCCCCAACTCTTAATGCACAAGTAAGCAACACCCTAAAGGGATTGTTTCTAGGTGAAGAGACGTTCCATTCAGATTAGAATTATCTACTTATTATTTTATTAATCTGGAAAAGAAAGTGTTCATCACTGGGAATTATATTTGAATTAATACCTACTATTATATCTGGAAACATAAAAGGGATTATATCTGGAAGGAAACATAAAATAGAAGTAGTACTAATGTTGCAACTATTAATTACATCTTTCTAAAATGGCCAGTTTAAATATCATGACTACTTATAAGGTACATATTAATGTTTATTGAATTTCATGTTATTACATACTACATGTTCTTTCCATATGTAATTTGATTGGAGTTATCTGTGAAGGAACATTGTCACATGTTAAAAATAGATCTTCTTTGCCACTGAAACATGCACAAGTGTTAAGTTGCCAATTAAAATGAAGTAAACTGTCA
Organism: Scalopus aquaticus; assembly: GCA_004024925.1. Classification (NCBI taxonomy): domain Eukaryota; kingdom Metazoa; phylum Chordata; class Mammalia; order Eulipotyphla; family Talpidae; genus Scalopus; species Scalopus aquaticus. The sequence continues at coordinate 159,122 of PVIJ01000040.1, forward strand.
AATGAAAAATTTTAATTATACTTTCTTCAGTTTGACTTTGTCTTTTCATTTTGATGGAGTCCCAACAATGTCTGTTTGGACATGCTGCTCTAAATGACTCAGTCTCAGAGTGTTGTCAACTCTAACGTTTGTACTTTTGACAGGAGTAAAAGAAAATGTCACCTGAGTTGATCCCAGTGTGAGATATGATTTCTCCTAACTGATAGATTATAAAAGTTATTTTTTTAATGGAAACTGCCATTTAGATACTTATGACAAGTCTTATTTTGTAGAGAAATAAATCTTCACATGTAACAACACAACTGCAAGACTGAAATGTTTATTGCTTAAAATGCCATGAGTTGGAGGTGTTAGTGGTTTTCTTTTCCTTTTTTTCTTTCTTTTTGGAACAGGGGTATTTGCTAAATACACTGGAAGTTCAAGTTTTTTGTTGTTTTTATAAACCTGGTAGACATGGGGAAAATTCAAGTTTTTCTAATTAAAATAATAAATTTTATTCAATTATGTAATATTAATTTTATGACAGTTTAAAAGGTAAAGAACTAACAAATTAATTGGACTTCTTATATATTTTTTCATAATTCTCCAGATCATATCCTTTGTTCACTTTCCCCCTCTAGCTGATGTATCATTCAACTTTCTCTGTATGTTGAAACCTCATCCAACATCCTTTCTGATGACTTAATAGCCTGATTTGGAATCTTGACTATAAAACAACAAAAAAAAGTATATAAGTAAAACAATAATTATTTTTAAAAAAATTAAAATATGTTTGGAAGAATCAACAATGAAAAGGAACAATGTATTTCATTCAACTATAAAACTGAACTTTTTAAAAAACATCTGCCTCTAGATATTTCAATAATAGTAGCAGATCAAATCTGTTTGTCCCTATCTCTTTGCTTTTTTCAAACTTATTTTCTATACTTCTATTATTCTATCCATGTGATGAATTATGGAAATTGTGAGATAAGTTCTCATCAGTGAGATAGTGCTGGTGTTTTCAAGGCGGACCCATAATTGGATATTTTTGGATTGCTTTGAGTCATTTCTTCATCATAAAACAATGACTATATCCCAATGACTATATCCAAGGATATATATACTAATGACTGGTTGGACCTTACTCTGGGTTTAATCCTGGAGCTGAACATGGAACAAGGCTAGGAGAGAGTGAATCCTACTGAAAACACATGGGCCAGAAGTGGATTAAAGATGATTCCTGGAAAGAGAATATGAGTGTCACTATTTGAAAGATGAATAGACTATGCAAAAATCATTACATATTATATTTTGTTCCACTCAGGATAAATTGATTTTTAATGTAAGTAAGGACTGTATTCACAAAAATAATGCAATCAGTCTGCTATTCTTGTATAAAATAGCATGATGTTTTCTCCCTTTGTATTTAAAGTTCTTTTTAATTGTTCATAGCACTTATTGTGATACTTTTTCAAACGCTCAATGCATAGCACATTTAATTATTGCATAATATTTTATTAATTTAAAGTTTCTCTAATCCTTTTATTTATTGATAATGAAAATCTGAAACAGCAATGATTCTGTGGATGTGTTCAAATTACTATTGCAATGATGGTGCATAATGGCATGTTAACTGCCGTATATTTTGAGCTAAGAAATAAAAGCTTGACTTGCTTGACTTCTTCTTTTCCAGAAAAAGTGTAGTTAATTCCAAACTTTAAGGAAGTACCAGAAATAAAAATATTGAGTGAATGAATATAGGGTTGATAACCTCACCGTGAAATGTATTGTCTAATATAGATATTTATTTAATATTAGAACTAGATAGAAGAGTAATGACTATGAAAATGTGAGGCAATCAGAGACATTATGCTAGAATTGTAGAAGGTATAAGATGTAGTGAAAAAATAATGGTGACAGATGAATGGTTTATAGGAATGGATGTACGTTATGGTGGACGATCTACTTGTAGAATAACTGGTTTTCCTTGATGAAAGTATAAGTAGTGCTCTTATTGCACTAAAAAATGTTCTGATTTTCAATAACAATTCATGATCAGTCTATTTAGAAGTATCCCAAAATCTGTAGCACAATTATATCCTTTCTGCCAGAGTGTTCCAACTCTAAGAAAAGAGAAATTTGACCTATGTATATTTGTTCTATGTGAACCTATATGAGCCAATTCTCTAGTTCATATCAGAATCCTGAACTTCTATACAACATTGTTGGGTTTGCTTTTAATTTGAAAGAAAAAAGTTAATTCCTAGTTCTCTGATTTTAAATTTCATGCAAAAATGTGAAAATTTACATTTCAAACAATATAGTAAAATCCATTTGCTTTATAATATGGTTCTCATTCATTTATTGTATGCTATTTCATTATTCTACTTGAATCTGTAAGAAAATAGTCTCCTTTGTAATAATAAATTCATAGGTCACTAAAAACATGGTTATACACTCCTAAGAACATAAGATCGTGTATGTTACTTTTTATATTCATTTCAGAAAGATAGTGCTTTGTATATAATGTTCACCCCATAATTGCTTGCATATTGCACTGTCTCAAGAATAAAGTTGATCTTTGGGTGACCTTGAGGTTTATGTGCTTAAAAGGTAAGAAACTGAAAACAAGCATTAGACATGACTGTACTACATAGAAAAGAAATTGAGGTGACACATTAAGCCATCATTCCCATTGAGGGCTGTATTGACATACTGCATTATTTTAATCTTAATTAAAAATAATTGTGCTGTGTGTATGCTTTCTTAGCCTTTAATTAACATAAGCTCTTCAAAACCAAAGTGGCAGCATAATAATGCATTCATAATTTATAGTATAAATGGTGGCCCTAGGGAAAATGCATTGCTGTAATTCCCTTGTAGGTCTCTGCTGATGTCACATTGCTGATGAGAATGCCACTCAACTGGAGGAGGAACAGGGAGAAAGAAAGCATTAGACACAATTAATACTTTTACAAAGTATTCTATTTTCTTGTTTTACCATCATGCATGCCAATTAGTACTAGATAGTGCATGTTTTCTAATTCCTCTGTGTGTGTGTATTTGTGTGTGTGTCTAATTTATTTGTGTATGGAGTATGAAGTGACACATTTCCCAGTCAGATAAATCCGCAAGTGACAGTTAAATGAGTTCAAACACTACAGATTTTCATTATTATTCCAACTAAGTAGGCTGCAAGTAGTTAAAGAGAAATGGATGAAGGATATGGTTAAGCAGACAATGGCAGGCTCTTCAAAGTTACAACTAATGTTAATTTTCTGTTCTTCCATGAATATCTTTATGCAGTCCCTGCTTGATGACTGCATTTTTATAAAGGATGAGTGGGGCAGAAATTTTAAAATAATAGGCAACTCCCTAAATCATTTATATATGACCTTGGAAAAACTGATAAAACTTGGACAGGACTATATTCATATTCTTGATCATGGCTCAAAGGAATTCAGGCTCAAAGGAATTCAAGGGAAAAAAGAAAAGTCCTAGAATTGTTAGTTCAGATCATGCATATATAATTTGGCCTCAGGTCACTGTCCTTGTTTTTCTAAATATATAGGGCCTGTTTATGCTATATTATCCTGCTTATTTTATGTATTATGATAATAGATCCTTTTTAAATAGCAGAGCAAATATTAGTCTGAACATGCCACTTGAACTATTTCATACAAATTGTATATACATTCTTTTTTTTTAAAGATTGATTTATTTATGCATACAAGAGCTGGGGTATAGGCCAGAGGTGTGGGGGGTGCGAGGTGGGTTTGAGGATTCACCAGCGATAGATTGGGGAGCAGACAGGCAGATTTACTGAAATACACTGCTAAGGAGGGCAGCAGGCTAGACAGAAGAGATCTGCTGAGCTATGTAGGTTAGCTCCTTGACTGGGGATTGAACTGCTACAGTGGCTGCCATTAGCTCTGTAGTGCTGAAACTTAACCCCTTGGGCCACCAGGGAGTCCCAATGTATATGTATTCTTTTTTTTTTCAAGATTTATATATGCATACAAGCTGGGGTGCAGGCCAAAGGCATGGGGCGACGAGAGGGTTCACCAGAGAGAGTGGGGAGCAGAACAGGCAGATCGACAGAAATACACTGCTGAGGGGAGCAGCGGGCGAGGCAGGAGAAGTCTGCCATGCCATGTGGGACTCTCCCCGGCTGGGCATTGAACTCAACATCGCTGCTGCCAACAGCTCCACAGCACAGCACTTAACTGCTGCGCCACCAGGGAGGCCCTGTATATGTATTCTTTAAAAAAATTTTGAATTCTTCTAGGTCCCTAACAGATAAGTATTCTCAATAAAACTGCAACTAATAGGCTACTTTCACTCATCAATATAGGGGAATTTTATTTTAGTTTTTTAGATTTATTTATTTTTTATTTAGGTAACATTAGTTTGTAATACTCTATGATTGAGAAATACAGAATCTCACCTCTTCATGTTTAAGTAACTATCTCTTGCAAGCCATTGTAAAATAATTTATCTTTAGGAAAAAATTAAAAAATAACATAATTCCTCTGAGAAATTGTATACTTTATCAAAAAACGCATTTAAATATTATACTCTTAGACTCTCAATATGGCAATCAAAGAAGTTATTTCCACCAATAACTGCACATTTATTAAGTGAAAAACAAGTCACTATCAGTTATTTTATTATTACTAAATCAATTAGTAATTATTTTTATCATGAAATTTATGAATTTATCAATCCCCTTCCCAATACTAATCTGCCCTCTCTGAAATGTGTTTGTACGCTACAAATCATATGTGAAATAGTGTGGATTATAACTGAAATATATTTTATTATGAAATGGTATCATTTGGGATTGTATATATTTTGGAAGTGATATTTGTTGAAAGGTACTATCTCCTCAGAGAAAAAGAAAGGAATTGAAAAGAAAATTGGAATGGCATGTAAAAGTAACTCCTCGTGGGAGAAATTCTTTCTGAACCCTTATAAAAGCAGGTCATTTACCCCTCCTTACACCCATTTATTGATAAATAGCTCTCAACTCTTCCAAATTGCCCAATCCCTTCCGCATTTAGAAATTCTCCCTAGAGTTGTATAAAAATCTGATTTTCAGTAGCTTCTAGACATGTACTCTAGTAATATGTCCCAAAGTCCAAAATGGAATATACCTCCTGATTCTATTTTAGAAAAAAACTTCAAATACGCTGAAGGGTAATCTGTACCCTATGTTTTCCTTTTTTTTAATGAAATATTTTCAGACATTTTGACATCCCCACATTTAAATATATATATTTAGTATTTCAATGCAATAAGGACTTAAGATACTCAATGGAATTCCTCATCGCTATTATCAGTATTTGGGTCCTCCAATCTCCATAATTTTTAAGTCATCGTATTATTATTATTATTTTTTATTGCAGTAACATTGGTTTGTATTGTTTTGGTATATTGGAGTTATAGGGCTGACCCCTTTAGGTGTATTTACCCATAGTCCCCACTCCAGTCCATTGTGCTCCTTAAAACTAACCCTAGAAAGATGACTATAGAACTGAAGTGTCCAGAGGGGGAAGGGAAGAGAGTGTGAGAACAAAATAACCTGAATTTTCATTTTGAAATTTGCCTGGCTGGCATTTTTTTCCAAGAAAGGGCCTCCCTGGTGGCCTAGGGGTTAAGTCATACTATATCACTGCTGTGGCCTAGTTCCATCCCTAGCCAGGGAGCTAACCCACATGGTGCAGCAGACCTCTCCTGTCTTGCCCGCTGCTCCCCTCAGCAGTGTATTTCATTATATCTGCCTGTTCTGCTCCTCTGCTGCCCACTCTTTCTCTGGTAAATCCTCTCACCTCCCCCCATTCCCCATCCTCACCATACCTCTGGCCTACAATCCAATTCTTCAATGCAAAAAAAAAAAAAAAAGAAAAGAAAACAAAAGAAAGATTCTCCAATAGGGCATGTTTCCAGCAAAGTTAAAAAAGTTGACACTGACTGTTTCAGTTACCATAATGTAAACCAGGGTCCTTTTCATACTCTAGTTAGTACCATGCTATTTTTCCCCCTTTTCATTATTTTTGTTGGTAATTTCACTGTTAATAATGGTTCCCATGTTTCATTCTGAAGTTCTGCACAGTGTTTCTAAGTATAAGAAGATTGTGATGTTGACTTACTGAGAAAATACATCAAATCTGACTTCAAGCATTATTTTCTTTGAGTTCAAATTTAATGAATTAACAATATGTTACATCCAGAAAAAAGCAGAGTCATTCTGCAAACTGCGTAACATATATAGTGTATAAAGAAGTTACGGTAAAGATAGAATTTTGACTAAATGTTTGAGTTCATGTAATTGCTACTGATGAGAAACATCACAATAACAGTGCTGTTGTTAGATTGCAAGAAATTAATGGTCTTGTTACCTAAAATCAGGAAAATGTTAAACTGTTTCCAGGTGGTGGTTTACTATAATTAAATGCCGCATATAATTAATTATAAAAATAATTATTAATTAACGTCTCTTGAAACAGAAACACATAAAACAGGTTAAAAATGTGACCAGAGGCACACAGGAACCAAAATCTGCACTTCCCTGGAGCACTATTCGCTATTTCAGTGTCTGTAGTGACTCCATAGAAAACTACTCTCAGAAATAATGAGAGTTGATTGTCTATAGTCAATTTTTAATTCATGCTTATTGAGGTTTAATTACTCATGTCTTAAAGTATTGTTTCATGTATATCCACTGGCAAACTATGTTATGCCTTCATTCTGTCTAAATATATTTAGGAAAGAAATGTATTTCATTGAACTTACATTTATTCATTGTTCCACCTGGATTTTTGAAAAGTGTTATGAAATTTTATTTTTCAAAAGTGTAAGTAATGTTAATCTTTTCATGTATCTTTTTATAAGTTTAAAATTTTGTTTATTCTTTAATTCTTCTCTAGTAAGTTTAAACTGAACATACTTCCGGCTAATGTTCAGGTTTCTTTAAGCTAACCACCAAATTTTTTAAAAGGCTTGGTGATTTATTAGTAGGATTATATGCAATAAAAGGAAATGAAAATAATTATCATTGAACCAAGGAATATTTTGAGATATATATACACATACACCTACATACGTATGGATATACCTATATACTATGTGGTTAATGTTTTTAAGAGTTAAATATTTCTTTAAAAATGTTGATAACTAATATCAGATAATTTAGAGTTTTATATATATTAGGTCAAGGAAATCAGATTTTGTTGATTTGAAGATGTTATTCTAACAGTAATGGTATTGACATATGCACTTTGAGTCCCAATTCTGAACTGATAGTGTCTACAATAGTACATTTTCAATATAGTCAGGTTCATATAAATGCACATGTTAATTATCCCACAAATTTTGGAATGTTCTTGTTGCTTCTTCCTATAACAGTAAAACCATCAACAATAATCATAACAATGTCAACAACAAAACAAATTGTTGTTCTCCAAGGACATAATATGAGGGACAGAGTGTCAAAAGTTCTTTCAAAAGTGAATGATAGAACATTCCCACAGGAAATTTGAATTCTTCTTTAGTGAATTTCACAATCTGACAGTGTTTTGTCTTTCAGGTACCAGGCTTTTTTATCTGCGGCAAAGGTCAAATGTTTAAAGAATTCCTACTGGTTAAGCTGCCCTGCAGCTCCCTCCGTAGATTTACAGTTTTAAGACTCAATTGTCTCAAATTTAAAATCTGGCATTCTTATTGGTAGCCTTGCAAATAAAATGTCATCTTGCATGCATTTGAAAAATGACATTGACTAGTTTATTTAAATATGAATATACTTCTGAAAAAGTATAAATAATGTTAATATTATCTCATATTATTATTTTTTTAACTGGACCACATAGTTTATTTGGATACCTTTGTGAAAAGGAAGTAAGGTCTTACCTTATTCTTTGCTAAGGGTGATCATACCAGGTAGAAGTGCAGACTATATATTTCCATACACACACAAACACATAAACATGCAGAAAAGATACACATAAACCATACATATACATGGATATATACATATATTCTATGTTTAGTAACCATGGTAGTACTTTCATGCAATGAGGGTAGGTTCTTAGATTTAATGATGATTTAATAATGTCTAAGGAATATTTCATGAGACTAATGCAAATAAGTTTTAAGAGGAAGACTAAAACATTTTGATGATACCTCTTCAAATCAAACCAAATCTATTTCTTAGGAGTGTACAAGCATGTCAGGAAAATGGCAAAAGACTGATACATCTGTGTTAAGAATGCTACAAATTTACACACTGAAAGATGTAGGAAATATTATAAAAGCTGAGAATAAGAGAGAGGTAACAGAGGCTTTCAGATTTAATAAAGTACCATCAGAGTAAAACTTTCTTGAAAGTGGTTTCAAGTAAAGGACATACATGAAGTAAATAATTGAGTAGATGAATTGGATGACAAGAAATATTGTTGAGATATAACACACTACACCTAGGCAGAGTTTATTTGTTTTTTTAGAAACACTTTAACTACCTAGCTTCCTTGTAATGCCTGTTTCTTGCCACCTTAGTGAATGGAGTTCAGAATGTTGTGGATTTTGGGTCTTGGAAAGGAAAACAAAATTGCTCAATTAGACTCTTGAGAAAGGCTTCATTTGTCATTGTGAATTACTTTGGTCACTGGCTACTATTAAGGAGGAAAAAGGGAAGGGAACAAGGGATCATGCTCTGTGAACAGGTCAGATTAAACTAGCCAGATGGGTTCATGGTGTCATACATATTGTAGGAAAAAGAAAAGGGGAAAAAAGGAGCTTTGATAGCTGATAACTTAATTATCTGCCAGTATCAGTTTGGAAGGGCTTTTAAACATGTCCAAAATGTCTACCAAATTTTCAGCAGGAGTGACAGCAGATTTTTAAGTAAGGATAAAAATGCAGCAGTCTTTCTAGAATAAAACTCTGACAGACTATGATGAATTACCTTATTATAGTTGCTCGCATGACAAATGTACTTGATCAGTGTTTCTTCCTGGGAATAGTTGAGCTTATCCAGAGGCAAAAGTTGAAAGGAAATGAGAGCCAACTAGTAATCCTAAGTGCAATATATCAGCATTTCTAGGAAACTATTCAAGAAACCTTATCAGTTACTGTTTATAGCTACAGAAATTACTCCCCATTTTCCCTCATTATTATAATAGCTTATTGAGAATTTACATAAGTGACTTTTTAAAAATGAGGATATAGATCACAAGAAAGATATTTATGTTTTCCTTTAAAAGTCCTGTCAGGTATCCAAAGTTAAAAAGATCCTCAGAATTGTTTCCAGCCCAAGTTTGGATGATAACATTATTCACATATATTTAATTATGTAATACACACACACGTATGCATGGATGTATATATGTACATATGTGTATATGTATATAATCTCCAAGTATTTTATATGAAAAAATGGGAAATTGGAAAAAAGTAATGGAAATAAGAAAACTAAGTGGATTGCTAGAAATAGTTAAATCATATAATAATAGGTTTATTATTTAAAGACAATTCAAAATATGTCTGCATTTATATAACCTTGCATATTGGAAAATGTAATCAGGAAATAAAGGCATTGTCAACATAGTTGCATTCATTTTTAAGTTACTGTATAACTTAAAAGGGTTATGTATGTATAGACATAGGTTGTATGTATGTCTACTAGGTTTCACAATTTTACATAAAGAACGATGTGAAGCTCAGATTTTCTTATAACTTAAATTAATAGTAGGTTAGATTTCATTGTTTTGTACATTTTCTGCTTTATTTCATGTGAATGTAACACAACATAGATCACTCATTTCTTCTGTCTTTGAATTAATTGTGTTTCCTGAATAGCCTGAGTTTTTTTTATCGGTAGGCAATTCATTTATAGTTGAACCTGTAATCGTGCATGTCCAAAAGCTTGCACAGTCCTTCACACATCTATTGGCATAATGATCGGGTCAAATGATAAATATGAAGATCCTTCATGTTCTTCCACTCTGCCTTTAAAAAAGTGTGATGTGTCCAGATGGTACATGCTGTATGGTCATCTGACCATGAAACTGTCACAACTAACCGATCAATACACATGTTCATTGAAGCTGACTTTGTGAAATATTATGTAGATAAGCAACACAGTGAAAGACTATTCTGGAGTCCTCCCTCAAACACATAATTTCTTCTATAATTTGCTAATTTTCTTAGAGTACGCAATGTTCAACTAGAATGTTTTTCATGTAAGTGAAAATTAAGCAGTGATTTTCAAACTTCAGACTGTGACCCATTAAGAGTCATGTTAATAGTTTAGATGTTTATAACTAGCATTTAAAAATAAAAAAAGAAGAGAAAATACATATTACATGAATGATTTTGTGTGTGTGTTTGGACCTTGTGTTTTAGTTAAATATCTTCAAGCAAATATTTTCACATGGTCACATCACATAAAGCTTTTATTCACTGTGGACTGCAATGACTGAGAGATCCTTTTGTAGTGACTAGGAGAGAAATCAGTGATTAACATCAAGTTAACTGAACACATACTTACAAAGGTTAAGGCTTTAGTAGAACATTCTGATCTCATTGTTCATTAGCACCATCAGAGACATTTTTGAAACATGCAGATGTTCTCTAATCAGATCAATTAAATCCCAAACACATGATATGGGACCATGTCAATGTGTTTTGTTTTTGCTTTTAGAGCGCTCCTGCCTATTAGGTGATTTCAATAAACAGTTACAGAAGCTCTGCTGAAGACTAGTAAACATGATTTTTTCATTTTGTAATTTTCCTTTTGCTTTCATTTCATGATTTTTGACAGCTGATATCATAGGGCTTTTAGAATTTTTAGACATTAGACCAACAACTAAATATTAAATGAAAACATACTTGGAACAGTGTAAAATTAAAGGATTTTTATACACATCAAATATATTAAATTCAATGCTCATGCAAATTTGTGTGTATCAAAAAAGATAAATAAATAAAGGAGCATCCTAGAGACAAGACAAGTGGTACAGCTAACTGGTAAAGATTGAAAACATTAAGAATGGGGTAGTTGATTTTCCATTCTCTTTCAATTAAATATATGTTGGTTGTGTTCAAACAGTAACTTAAAGACGATCTTTTATGGTTTTATTTGTTTATTTAGTTTTTTAAGTTAGTAATTTCATCTTTTTTACCTGAAATTTAACTTTCCTTTTATGAATTTTCAATAAGTATCATCTTCTCTTTTGCCTCCCATTTCCAACAAAATCTGCTAATTTTTCTCATTCAAGATTCACGACAACTAAAATGGTTATTTCATAATTATTAAGTCTCTAACATTAGTGTAGAGATATGCTGAAGTCCAGTGCCACTGAGTCTCTGTGAGAAGTAAACCCATCGTCTTGCATTCATCCTTTCTGTTCACTACTTGCTACCTGTGGTTTTATGCATTGGGTATCTCATATTGAGAGGGAAGAGCAGCGGCATATGCTAAGGCAACAAGTAGATCTGGGCTTAAGTGTTCCTTTCTCTTGCTGCTGTTTCTTTTGTTCTGCTTAATTTAGCTGCTCTTTAGCTTGTAACTCTCAAAGTCAGTGGAAAGTCAAATTCAAAGAATATCTAAATGATATGAACAAGTTTGACCAGATCAAGTGATGTGAATAAGTTTGACATCTATTTGTAATGTGTGAGGACGACCAGGATATGCAAGGCTAACTTTCCAGCCTTAGTCTTGATTATTTTCAGTGAGGTAAGATGTCAACACATGCTGAAATAAAAATGAGGACAATACAATCTTGAAATAATTTTGAAGTTCTAGTTTCATTTGAAAATTAAAAAACTTTTGATATTGTACAGCCTAGGATTTGTGTTTTTGCAAATAATTAGTTTCAGCTAATTATTATTATTATTATTATTTTAAAGATTTATTTATACAAGCTGGGGTACAGGCCAGAGGCGTGGGGCAGCGAGAGGGTTCACCAGAGACAGAGTGGGGAGCAGAACAGGCAGATCAGAAATACACTGCTGAGGGGAGCAGCGGGCGAGGAAGGAGAGGTCTGCCGCACCATGTGGGAATCTCCCAGGCTGGGCATCGAACCCGCATCGCACGCTGCTGACAGCTCCACAGCGCAGCACTCAACCGCTGCGCCACCAGGGAGGCCCTCAGCTAATTATTTTTAACTAATATATACTTCATGAAATATTGCCATATTTCTATATTAATATTGGGGTGGTTATTTTAATAATAGTTTTGCAATAATTCACCATTTTAATTTAAAGTAAACTATTATAGAATTAAGTGCTAGAATTATTATTTATTCATTTGTTTATTTCTTTATTTATGGCAGAAAAGTCAGACGTTTATTGTCCAATAAGGAGAAGGGCAGGAAAACACTCTGAGCAGAGAGGGATCCTGATTGGGTAACCCTTGATTAACATTTTCAAAGTAACAGACCCAAGCACACATATGCTATCACTCAAACTCTTTATTTTAAAATACTGTCAGATTATTGTTGAAACATAGTATTAAGTATGGAAAATACTAACTATGATAGTCAAAGAAATGCATGCAGGTAGCCAAAGGACTTTCTTCCAGGCTTATGTATGACTCCTGCTATTCAGGGAAAAAAAATGTAAATGTATTACTGTAAAAAAACAAACCCATATTTACTTCCTTTTAAATAGAAAAAAGTAAATATTAACTTTACACTGAATTATTTTTACACTCAAACATTGAAAGGAGTAAAGGGGCTAAAATGTACAACTTACAGTTATAGAGTAAATAAATCTGGGGATATAGTGCACAGCATAGTGACTATAGTTAATATTGTTCACATATTTACATATTTAAATATTATAAAGAGTATATTTTAGAAGCTCTTACCACAAGAAAAAATTTGTAACTATGTATGATGAAAGTCAACTAAACTTATTGTGGCATTTCACAATATAGAAAAATATCAAATCATTATGCAGTACACCTCTAATATGTTTGGTTTTGTTTTTTATCATTGTTTTATATCATTGTTAATGTGTTGATAGTATAGAATTTCCCCCTTCAGGTATCCTCACTGTAGCACTCCCATCACCAAAGCCTCCTTAGTTATAAAACACTCCACTGTGCTCTCTTGCAGACCTGTCCATTCTCACCCATCTCCCTCCTCCTCCCCTTGTGAAAGTCACAGGTCTTTGGTTTTAAAATTTGTATCTGTCCTAGCATTTGTGTGGGTTTTCTATATTCCACCTATAAGTGACAGCATCTAGTATTATATCCCTCTTTCTGGCTTACTTTGCGTAGCATAACCCCTTCTAACTCCATCCATGACGCTGCAAATGGCATGAGTTTATCTTTTCTGATTGCTGAACATTATTCCATCGTGTATATATTCCATGTCTTCTTGATCTACTTATCTATTTGGGGGGTACTTTTTATTGTTTCTATATCTTGGCTACTGTAAAAAAGTGTTATAATAAACACAGAAGTGCAAGTTTCCATTCAAATGTATGTTTTTGAATTTTGAGGGTATATACCTAAAAGTGGATTTACTGGGTTGTATGGCAGATCCATTTTTAATCTCTTGAGAACCACCACACAGCTGTCTATTGGGGCTAGACCAGTCTACATTCCCACCAACAGTGTAAAAGTGTTGCTGTTTTTCTCTACACCCTTGCAAGCACTTATAGTTTCAGGTCTTTTGAATTGGACCAATGTTACTTGTGTGAGATGATATGTCATTGTGGCTTTGATTTGTATTTCCTTGATAAATGATGGAAAACATTTTCTCTTGTGCCGTAGGACATGTGGAATGTCTTTTTTGGAGAGGTGCCTATTTATTGACTAGCTCCTCCCCTCATTAATTGGTTGGGTTGTTTTCTTTTTGTCGAGATAAATGTTTTTTGATATCAGTCCCTTGTCAGATGTATTTAAGCCTGTATTTGGTATTAATATTATATCTCAATTATACTTCTATAAAGAAAAATCCATATGATTTATCATTTTACTTGTTAGAAAATATTTCTGTGCAATAGAATCTTAGTCAAGACAGTTGACTCCATAAATCTTGAGTCTTCCTTGGTGTTTAAATAGTGACTGATATAAAGAATTTAGTCCTTTATTTTCCTCAGCAATGTTATGTTTGGATTTTTGCTTATCAATTGCTTCCAATGTATAAAAAAGTTAATAATTATATCTGTCTCTCCATGATAATTTAACCAGTAGCCAATATACTCATAATACCACCTAATTGTGCTATTAAACAATATCTCTAGCATTTTTAAAAAGTGCTATTGTTTTTTCAAGTTGTGAGATTTTTTAGATATATGTTGAATTTATTATGTAGTTGTGCTTCTTTTTACTAAGGATTGATTCTAACAATAGTAATGATTTCTAAGATTTCCCACTGTATCTGTCCCAGTATGGAAGATCTTTAAAGTTATCTAATTCATCTACCCTCAATATATAGATCAGGAAATAAAGTACAAAATTATGAGATCCTGGAGTCACCTTCATGACCACACCCAGTATAGATCTTTATAAGCGCATATTGCTTTTTGTATCATATGCTTTTGTTACCAATAGCATATTATTTCACTTGATACTCACAATATCATAAATTGGTAAATTAACTCTCATTAGGTCATTTTTTCCCAAAATGACTAATAAAAATGGTCGATATACTATGGCCTTTACAGAAATAGCTTGTTGATCCCTGGTTTATATTATGTTCTAAATACTGTATAATCTATAAAGAGAAAACTAGGTTAGCTGTGCACAATGAAATTTGCAAGCAAAGCTTGCTCAAAAGCGGTCTGATTAAAAGACAAACTGACTTTCAACTTCTGTTTATGCAGAAAGGTAACTAGACGTGAATAGAATGAGAGTGATAATAAAGACCTCAATTAGAGTGAAAAAGAAGTGTTTTTCAAATAAAGAATTCAAATAAGAAAACAAAATAATGAGAAATGATTGAGGCTGGGGGTCTAGAATCTCTTTATTTGAGAACACAAGTTCAAAGGGAATTGGCTAAATGCGATGTGAATAATCTCTTGACTTTGTTTTGCACCTAATAGAAGGTGACTTAAGTCTTACAGTTTAGAATGTAAGAAATTTTAATACATGAGAGCAAATAAGTAATACAGTTGCTGAGCAGCGTGAATTTTCTGAAAAAAAAAAAAATGAAGAACCTGATCTTGAAAGAATACTGAATATAAATATATGTTTGTCTTTGGGACTGTGTATGCATGCTTCCTAGAAAGAGTGTCTAAAGATCAATGTCAAAATTACTTTTATTTAAATTTTAATATTGAAAGTATACATGTCACATGAACAATGACTTATTAAAATATAATTGAGGGCCTCCCCAGTGGCGCACTAGTTAAGTGCTGCGCTGTGGAGCTGTCGGCAGTGGCAGCGTGAGATCAACACCCGGCCAGTGAGATTCCCACATGGCGCAGGAGACCTCGTCTGCCTCTCCCACTGCTCCCCTCAGCAGTGTGCTTCAGTCGATCTGCCTGTTCTGCTCCTCACTCTGTCTCTGGTGAACCCTCTCGGCGCCCCATGCCTCTGGCCTATACCCCAGCTTGTATGCATAAATAAATAAATCTTAAAAAAAAAAATTGATAGTTTTATTAAATGTATTTCCTTTGATAAAGATCCCTGTAGTAAAGTGAAAAGACTTAATTAAATTTAAAATCAAGAGTTAAGTAATACTAGGAAAATCATTCAACCTGTCTAGATGTTACTATTCAATATTTAGAAGACTATTTTGGCTCCATATTTGGAACGTCTAATATTTCTTCCAATATTACACACACATATCTATCCATGCATTCTGTAACTGGGAAAAGAGGGGAATACAAATAAACTCTAATGAAGGAAAGTGGTAGTCACTATGAACTAACTACTGGCACAAGATTTCCGAAAGAACCAAATAGTAGAATATGTTGGAAATATAATGACTGACAGTATCATTACCATTATTATAGTACAAACAACATTGTAATTTATATACTGGGAGACGACTGTGTTCTGGTTAGGAAACTGATATACTATTTATCTTTCCCCCACTTACTGCATTTTAAAAAATAGGTATAGGCACAATTAGATGGCTTGCATTTAAAGGATTCAAGTAAGATTGTTTTCAGCTTTTATATTATACCACATACCTGTAATAAGAATTTAATTATGGTTTTTATCCATGAGAACATTGCTAGCTTCTGTACTATATTTTAAATGTTAGTTTGTTAGCAAGCTCATATTTTTAAGAGAAGCATGATGGAACTATGGCAATAATGAATATATCATAAATGAAATAAAACCGATTTATAGGTAGACTTCTGATTTAAGACAGTAGTCTGATAGAATTAAAATAATCTTGTATTCTGGACATAATCTAGATGTATCGGCAATATTACAATTAAAATGCTTTACTCATAAAATCCATCATTCCTAAAAAAAATGTTTAATATTTAACTTATTATGAAATAATGAGAGTATCTTCTTATAATCTCACAGAGTGCCAATCTTCCTATAATTATGGTAATAGTAATTTAGACTATTCCCTTTCAAAGAAATCTAGGGCAGTCTACAAATAATAAACAGAAATAAAGAAATCTGGGCTCATTGCCCAGATTATCACAAACATGTATAATGGAGCAAAGAAAGAAAATAAATACTTATAAGTACAACTAACTCCATGAGGGGGGTGGGAATAACAGTAATTGGTCAACCTATGATAGGAAAATAATTATAGGCCTGTCATGAATCTCCTTTATAAAAAGCTGTGTGCTCACGTGTGCACATTTGTGTGTGTGTGTGTGTGTGTGTGTGTGTGTGTGTGTGTGTGTGTGTGTATCTAAGAGTCTTTTTCTTTAGAATCATTGAGAAGTCCCTTTGAGATAAATACAAAGGAAACAAAAAAAACATGTAGGAGAAATATGACCCAAGGAAACTGTAACTTACCTAAATGTACAAATGTACCTTTACTATGCTAATTGGAAAATCATCATATTCCAATTAGAAAGTCTGCCTCTCAAAACACACATAATATGAAATGAATTACATTTTTACATGTAAATAGCAACTTGGAATTGTTCTTTTACATATCTAAAATTGCCCAAAATGGCACCCTAATGTTTTCTAGATGTGACACTCCAGTTTACTGAACTGCAAAACAGTGTTGCTTTTTTCAGTTTTAATATTTAAAAGTTTAATGAAATTTTGATTTTTAGCTTCAGCAAGTAAAAACTAAGTAACTAACCAAACATACTCTGTGTGTGCAGTATTTAAATATCCTGTATTTTACTGGAAAATAGCTTACCTTTCAATTTTTAGCTTTCTAAGTGATAAGATCGTATATTCTTTGTTCATCAATTTATTATTACTCAATTAAAAAATTAAATTTCTATTACTGTGCTAGAAATTAGAATCCAAATAATGAATATGATTTCTTACCAATTGGCACTCAGAGACGAGTAAGTAAAACTCAAAAATTACCTAAAAAGGGTTCTTAAGCTTTCCTTTAAAACAGTCAATATAAAACACAAATTTCTAGGGAAGGGCCTCCCTGGTGGCGTAAGGGGTTAAGTATCAGTATTATGAAGCTATCAACAGCCACTGTAGCACAAGTTCAATTCCCAGCCAGGGAACTGACCCACATGGCACAGCAGACCTCTCCTGTCTCACCTGCTGCCCCCCTCAGCAGTGTATTTCAGTAGATCTGCCTGTTCTGCTCCCCACTTTGTCTCTGGTGAATTCTCTCACTCCCCCCCACACACACTCTGGCCTATACCCCAGCTCTTATATGCATAAATAAATAAATCTTTAAAAAATATTCCTAGGGAATATATGAAGATAAACAGCTAATCATTTCATAAACTTGATTAGATTTAGTTTTGTGTATCTTTTTTTAATTTATAACCACAAATAAAATCCTGATATTTCATACATTAAATGGAATGTCTAACATCAGAGTTCAGAGGATATATACTACCTCTGGCTAAAACTACACTTCAGCTATTGGAAGTGAACAAGATGCCCCATACACAAGAGCCTGATTCTCATTTAGAGTTGGGTGGGATGATGGGTATGTATCAACTGTTAAGGATTGTGAAGACTTTTTTTAATGTATTCCAACAGTTTATATATTACATCTAAGTTTATTAACATAGATATGAGTAGCATTTATAGTCATAGATATAAATTACTTTTAACTCATAAACTTATGATGTGTAGTATATAAAAGGTAGACAATTCATAGACAGCATACTTTTTAGACTCCTTATTAGCTCTACTCCATTAATACTAATCATAATTTTATACAGAACTGTATTCTAAAGCTTCCCAGGCAGGTAAATGTGGATAGCATGATTGATACTGTAGCAGACAAACAGTGAATTTGTAGTAAGGATTGTTCTAAGATCTTTTGGGAAGTGATACACTTCTACACCCCCTTTGTTGATGTTTTTTATTTGCTTTGTTGTATGCTTGTTGCAGAAAATTGACAAAAATAGATGTCTTCAACTCAATAAAAAATGTACTTGCCACTAAGTCATCTGTTAAGGCTCTTTTGCCTATGCAGTTTTGGAAGCAACTTTTTCCATTTGATTTTGTTAAAACCATATAGATCTCTGGGGTACATAGGAAAATAGAGTTTGAAATGAGAGTTGTGATTTTTTTATCAGTTATATCTTATTTTGTCAACTGAAAACTTAAGAGAAATATTCCTTTGAAACTTACAGCATGTTTTGTTTTTCTCTTTTAGGTAAGAACATTCCTAGTATAATCAGACTTCGTTAAGGTAAAGTAAAATAAGTGGGACATTTATATTTTATACCATGATCAACAATCATATATATATATAAATTTTGGGGGGAAAGTGTTGCAACCAAAACTCTTTATGAAAGAAAAAAATGAAAATGCCTGTAGAAAATGTCAAAGCTTAGTTTTTTGGTTCTATGCTGATGCCAATGTTGCAAACTTTCAATTTTTGAGATTGTGTATCATATGGGATATTAAAATATTTATTAACCTCATGTTATAGGGGCATTTCTGACTTGAGAACTAAGAAATGCAAATCAGGGTAGAGTTTTAAATACAAAACAATTTTAGTACCAATATGCACATTAATGTAATTTGCAGTACATTCTGAATTCAAAACCAAATTGAAATGAAACAAAAGTGATTTTCAAATTCTGAACGATACTTACACATATTATATTTAAAAGAGACCTGCTTTTTAAGTGTTATGCATATAAAAAATAAAGTATTAGTGATTGATATTACATATTGTTCTGAAGATTAGTTATCAATATAAATGAGATAAACTGAAAAATCATTTTGTGGAAAAAATATGAGCTATAAAACTCTTCAAATTGCTTTTTCTGTACTAAATTTTTTAAGCATGGTGTTTTGATATTTACAAATGAAAGAGACAATTATAATCGTAGTATGAGTTATATGTTTGAAAATTTTTTAGAAATACATGCTATTGACATGAATATATTTTAGTTTTCCATTTCCAATTTTTTTATTTCAAAAAAAAAACCAAAAGTGTGCTTATAATTCCTTTAAATTTAGCTTGTTTACTTACCTTTACTTACCTTTGAAAGCAGAAAGAATTCAAGTTTGTAGAAGCATATCCTATAGAGTATAGGATAGGCATGTCTAGTTTCTTTTGGAACAAAGACAGCATATGTTCAAGTATCTGCATCACTTTAGAATTTAGTACTTTTGAGCCCATCAGGGCTAGAAAGGGAGATGAAGTGTCATTATATCAAGATATGACAAAGTACTTCTTAAGGTAGAAGATTCATTATTTCCATTATAGTGGTTTGGAAGTAAATAATATTTTAATTGATAATAAGGGTGTTAGCTTTCCTCCAAATAAATACTTTGAGTAGAAGCTAAATTTTACTTCCATGTTCTCAATTATAATGCCAAAAAATATAATTCATTTTTCTGAATGTCATAATTGACACTTATTTTAAATCAAAATACTATATAAATGTGAACCTGATGCAACTAAGTCTTTCTATCAGTGGACTGAAGAGAAAAGATTTGTTTGGCTATTGTTTTCCTCCTTTTTTGACCATACTCTGCCTTTCCTCTATTGTGTATCACAGTGATGCTTTCCTAAAAGTTCTTTTTCTTAAAAGTAGGAACTAATATTTAAAGGATTAAATTGAACTCTTGGTTATCATAAATAAGTGTCTACAATGTAAGCAAGTATGAATGGCTTTCTAAATTTTTTTCAATTGTGTGTTCTAGAAAGGTTGAGTGATAACTGGATGACAATTGTAGTTGTACTTGAAATCATAACATTTCACTCAACTTATTTTCATTCAAATTAAAATATATGTTTAAAAGTTCGTAATTTTTATCAATGTGACCACTCTTTATAATGAAAACAGAACAGGTAATTCTATAGAAATAGACATTAAAAAACTGTATGAGGTCAAAATGAAATGTTTTTACCTATATTTCCACAAACAAAAACCTGAAATTCAAGTGAGGTAGCTTATGTTTTCAATTAGATAAGCAGAAAACAATTTTGTTTTAAATTTTCGTTGATGAAATACTTTAAAATTCACTTATACAGTTATCTCTTTACAGGATTAGCATTCTTTGAATGCTGTGAATTATTCAACATTTATTGCAGTAAATATTCTAATAAAATATTATAGGTGTGAAAGATATATGTATATTTTACCAAAATGAATATATAAACAAAAGTAGAATGCCAAAATAAGAAAATATAACATATATCAACTTATTTTGCTGTCATTGGGCAGTTTCTCCTAAATAAAAAAACCAGAACAGACTTTTTGACGTCTATTGTTAGTTGGATTCCAACTAGTACAAGCTTTACTTACTGTGATGATTTCAGACTACTTAATATATGTTTGTTGTCCATTTGAGGGAATATTTTGAATGTGAACACCCAACAATGACATTATGAGTATAAGATTGATAGTTATTTGATTTAGCAACATCTGTTGTTGTTTAATGTACTCCAAGCAGATGCTCTTCCTTGAAATTTAGCATACAATTTGATTTACTCTCATGAAATATAACCTCAGAAAAGAATGGTATTGCTGTTTATGTGCAGGCATTATAATTAACAACTGTGTGTGTCTTTGGTCAAGCAAATGTCTGTAAATTGGGCCAAACATCATTAAATTTAATAAGGGCAGCAATGGTCGAACTCCGAATCACTTGCTCCATAAACTGACATTAAGTTTGTTTGTTCATGTTTCAGGGCATCTAGAGTCATTTTTTCAGTTAGCAGTTCTTTCTTTTAATGTTCTTGGAGAGTTAATGAAAACACAATATATGTTATCAGAGTGATGTTCATTCTTATGTTTGCTGTTGTATTTCAAACCTGTCACATTATACAGAGTCATAATGAGAAAAAAACCAAGAGACAGACACTACTGTTTATTTGATTCTCTACTCACGCTTTGTAATACGCTGGAACACAATAAAAACCAACATAATTGTAACTGAATTATACTCTTTCATGATTTATATGAGGACACGGAGGGATTTAGGATGAATGTAAGAGTGATTGTGCTGAGGAATAAAGTTCTGATCAAGGGTTTTATGGACCAAAATATATGTATGAAAACTAAGCACAAGTGTGTTTGTTCTAGAAAAAAACATGGGGATTGCATCGTATCACAATAGTAATTATATGTGTTGTAAGAACTGATGTCCCATAATGGAATATGTATCTGATTCCCCTTTTATGAGAAAGTCTCTATCTTGTGACCTTTTTCTATGCAAATATGAGCAATTTGAGGCTATCACAATCTCGTATGCATTGCTCCTTAAAGGGACAATCTTAATTGCTTTTATCGTCTCAACTTTATTTTAACCTCCATTGCCTATAATATCTTCTTTGAAGCTTGAAATTAACTTTTTTCCCCCTCACCATTTTATCCTTTTCTATTTTGGTAAGCAATGACTTTACTTTTTCTCTGGAGTTCTAGGTTTCATGCAGCTTAGAAATATTTAATCAATATAATAAAGTATGTCTTTATTATGTTATTCTACTAACCAGAATCACTTCAAGAGAAGCATGCATTCCGTTTTATGGCGATCATTCAAATATATGCTCTTCTGTTGCTTGTAGAAGCAAGACTAATGATTCTGTGATAGCAGAATATACACTTTGTTATTGTTTACTGATAATGAAAACGTTTTTGTACCTCATCTATGTTCTTATTAACTCAGTCTCATTGTGATCAGCAAATAGACATCTATTTAGAGCCTGAACACAAAATCTAAGCTGTGATCTAGTCTTCTCAGAATAGTGCTCTAAACAATTCAGTAAACCACATCTAGGTTTATCGTTAAAGAGAGAAAGAATGAGGGCAGTCAACAAAACTAACATTACCTCTTGGGCTTTCTTTTTATAAGTGTTTCTTTGGATGTCATCCCATCTTTAAAGTTAAGTGAGTCTCCTAGAATTTTTCTTTGAATCATAAGCATTGGATATATAATCACCTCATTTAAATATGCTGCTATTGCTACTAAGTTATAAGGCAATAAGAATGCATATTTCCTCATTCTAGAAATAAGGCAATTTAGTCTTTGTTCTCATGTAATTAGAAAATGGCGAAAACTTTAATTTTTAAGCAGCACAAGCTTGTCATCCTCATTATGGAAAGGAAATCAATGTAATTTTAATAAGAAATGATTAAGAATTTTAAAATTTCAAATGGGTGGTGGGTATGAATTCATAAGAAAATGTTATTGTTGTTTCTGATCATGCTGTCGTCATTGCCACAGTTCTCAAATGTTTGAAACAAACTAGTGTGTGAAGCAACTGACAATCAAATTTAACCCATGGCGTTAAGATGTCCTCCAAGTGGAGAGTCTATATCCTGTTCCCCTTTTTGATCCCCCTTTACTCGAATAGTACTTAATACATTTTTAGGTACTTAGGAATACTTGTGCTGTTACTATTGATATATTCATTTGTTAAATGATTTTATAGACAAAAGCTCTGTATTGACTCCATGCCAGAATATACATCACGAACCTAATGGAATTTCACAAATTATTTATTCCAAACTATCCAACTTATACTCTTTCTTAAATGCAAAAAGGAAAAGTAGATGGGTTGGAAAAATAGATAGATAGATAGATAGATAGATAGATAGATAGATAGATGGATGGATGGATGGATAGATAGATAGATAGATAGATAGATAGATAGATAGATAGATAGATAGGGAGCGTACTTCCATATGTACATACATATATACCTAGATGGGTAAATAGATGAAAAAATGCTTTTATTAAAAATAATTGTGCAATATGAGGGTTTTTAGATAACCAGAGATTTTAGAAATACAACCATTAGTATCATACATTAGTTTTTCTTACTATGCAGCAAATATTGATTGTATCCTTTATTTCCTTTCCTAGAACCTTTGCCAAATTCTTCAGCTATACAAGGGAGACATCGTGACATCTTTTCTCAAAAAGTCACAATCTAATTATACAATGAAATATTTAAAAATAACTTTTTACTAATACAAGGATAAAATAAATATAATCCTACTGGGGCAAATAATTTTCAAATAGAAAAATGCAGTATTTTTAAGTCATACTCTCAAAATGAAATATTTGAACTACTTCCTTCATTGATTTGATCTTGGCAACTGATTAAATTCATGCATAAATTCTTAAAGTTAGAGGAAAATTATATCTTTAGCACCATTTGTAGTATGTGTTTACTCAAACCATTCTTTTCCTTTCATTCTTCTAACTCATATTGCAGCATTCTTATTTTCTATTATTCCTTTGGTCATTGGATCATTATCATTCACCCAGAATTCTCTAAAAATATATTAAGATGTAGATAATCTACCACTCTGGTTATTCTAAGCTCAAAAGAATGTTCCTAGATTTTTCCTTTGGATGATAAGCATTGGATATATAATCACCTCATTTCTAAGCTCAAGAAAAGAAAATGATTGTATGATTATTAGTTTTTTTAAGTATTCATACTTACGTTACAGGTTTACTTCTTTTGTTCTGCATTAAGCAATTTAAGAAAATCTTCCAACAATGTTCTTGCTATTACCATTACTTGTAGCTAGTTTTAATACCGAGAGTTTTAGACACATTTCAAATGAATTGATTGTGTTATTTTAGAACAAAGATTATTTAAATATTAAGATATTATTTTGAATCCACTCAAGGATTGGTACTGAAACTACTCAAAGCTATACTATTTTCAGTATATGCTTCTTCATTGAAAACAAAATATGACAGAATTCCAGTATTAATTATTTCTAATTCAAGTGTCACCATCAATGAGAATCTACTCCAATTTCCATTTCAAGCTCAAATGAAAATGTACTCTGTTTCAGTATAAGTTACTTGGTCATTTTATATGAGGAATGTGACCAAGCATTATTTTTTTTGTTACCATTTTACCCTGATTTATTAAGATTTTAAGAAACATTATATCAAATTCTAAGTGTTTTGAGAAGTTGAACTTCTATGGAGAGGATGGGCATAAATGTGATAAAAAATTCAGTATAAACACAAAAACAACAGTTATAGTACACCCATAGTTAATGTGATTTGAAGGAAATACCTTCAAATATTTAAATGTTATTTAAAACACTATTTTAAATAAACGATATAGGAATATAAGTTAGGAGAGCAATTCATTACAGGTGTTTTTTTTATGCCCAGTGAATTTGGAAGGAGATGGCATAATGAAAGAAGGTTCTACTTCACTGAATAAAAAATGCAAAGTATGTTCTAAACAGAACATGTATTTTTATTAATAATTAATATTAATTTTCTCAATCATATGTACTAAAATCTGCCAACGGAGCTATTGTCCCAGAAGATTTATTTGAAATATCCATAGTTTTATTCATTCTGATTTTGTATGCATCATATACTTAGTTAGTGTGTATGGTTAATTAAAGGACATTGTTACAGATATAAGTCTTAGCACTTAGATTTAGAACTGAGTGAATAACATTATCTTGAATTTTCTGTCAATATAAGTTCCAGAGACTTTTATCAAAGTCTCCTTTTAAAAAAAGGATTTAGATATTATTAGTGGTGGTTGTTGAAAATGGCCTGTATTTGATGTTCATTGCATTTAATATATGAATGAGACAAATATAAATAAAATGCATTTTATCATAATTGACCACATTTTTCTTTTGCCAAGAAAATTTATGAATATATATTAATCATTTTACATTAAAAGTATAATGCAAAGTTTATATTTTCATTGACAAGAAGAAAACTGTTTTTTTTTAAACACCTACTCTGCCTCATACTATGACATAGAAACTTTGTAGAAACTTTGTATTATTTCAGAATCCTTGCAATTATCTTGTTACATAAATCAAAAGACCCAAATTTTCTATTCAAGTTATAGCTGGAAAGAAATAAGCATTTGTATAGATTCATCTTCTCTGTCATACATCACTCTTGTCCAGTTTAGGACAGAGAAGAAAAAGATAGAAGTTAGTTCAGCTGTCCTAATAAGTAACTGTAAATGCTATATTAACAACAACAAAAAAAAAATCATTGATTTTCAGAAATTTTTGGACATATCAACTAGAAAAATTCATGCACTTAAAAAAAAATAATAATAACCTATTTTTCTTCCAAACCATTGGAAGAAAAATCAGATGTGGACAGCTTTGCTGTTCTTACAGAAGAGTTTTGGTTTGGCTTATTGACATGTTAAACTGATAGGAAAGTTAGAATGAGCATTTTTGGTTTCCAATGGGAATTTGTGCTAGTCCATTAAAAAAATGCGGTGCAACATAAATTATTTTCAAAAAGTATTAGCTCTCATCACCAATGTACATGGCATGAGATATGATTTTTTCTTTTTAATTTATAAAATTATTCAGTGATCTACTGTTGCGCATGTAATCAGTTTTCCATTAGTAAAGTGAAAATGAAAGCAATTGTCTAGAAAAAGCCAGTGCAAATTAATTGTTCCTCAAATAGCTAGAAAATTTAAGAAAAGTTGGTAGTTTAGGCAGGTTTCTGCATGTTTGTTTGTATTTCTGCTTCACTTTGCACCGCAGTTATATATTTTTGTTAATTTTTCTTAATTTTAGGCAAATCCATTATATAGCAAAATTAAAATATACTATTGATAAATGGCCTTTTTTGAAAAATTAGATTCCCCTCCCCCCATAATTATATATCCATATAAGAAAACCCTAGATCTTAGGAAACTACATATATTTTTTTTAACTTTAGTGATAATCAGTGACTTAAACCTATATACTTATTTATATCATTTGTATTTAGGTGCATTAGGTCATTCTTTTATATTTGCAACTTTGTTAATTGAAACAAAGCCTTGTTTAGGATTTGTTTGCTTTATGGTTATAAGCATGTGACTTTCACTGAAAGTAATTCCATTCTGTAAATGAATATTTTGAAAATGAAAAGTAATTAAAGATTAACAAAAGTAATCAAATGGATTTTTAAAGTTCCTTAATTATTATTTAAAACACTATTGGTATTTAAGATAACCATTCTTATGCAGAAAATTTAAAGCCCTGTATCTAATTTACATATTCAGTGAGTTCATAGAATTCATTTACAATTGACAGGTAAGGGAATTGTGGCAGAGAGTTTGAGATTTATAGAAGGTCACTCAGAAAATCAGTGAGAGCAGGAAATGACATAGAAAGCTCTGTATTCTCTTGTGATATTCAGTAGTTGAAAAGAATCCTGCTTTGAATGACTCAGCCTGATGGGAAGGTGAGCTGTCCCTTAGGAAAGTGGGCCCGGAAGTAGTGAAAGTCACTGTTCCAGGGTATGCTGGTTAACAAACGATCTTTATTGGACACTGTCTAGTGAATGCTTGTGGGCATATAGGATTATTCTTCTTTTGTTAAAGAGAGTATTTCTATTTGTCTCCTTTATATTCCTTTTTGTAGCTAAATCCCCTACAAGTTGTACATTTCTCATTTATTCCACCCTAAAAATCTTTTCTCCTTTTACAACTCTGTTCATTCATTCTAGTTTTACTGCTTTTTTCTTCCATGCCATGAATTTATCAGTCAGTATCCAGTGCTCTCCCTTCCGTCTCTCTCTGTATCTCTGTCTGTCTGTCTCTTTCGGTCTCTCTCTTATACACACATACACCCCTTGCACAATTATATGTAACTCTGTATAACAGTATTTTGATGATTATCTAATACATTTCAATTTTTTCTTTCCCTTATAGTAATTAACCTTAATTTTTAGTTATAGCTGAAGCAATTTAATTAAATAGCATTTGTAGAAGTGCTCCATATAGTCTATGCCACAAAATAGGTACAAGATAAATAATAATTTCTGTCATTCTTTCAAAGCATAGAGATATTTCCATTAAATAACCTTTGAAAGGCTACTATTATAACCAAGATATGATGTAGCAAACACTAACACTTTTAAACTCTATATGATCATTCATTGTAATTATTATAATTGAATAAATCTAGGATATGCCGTTTCATAGAAACAGATTTATGCACTATATATATTAACTGCAATTGGACCCCCTTCTGTTATGTCTCTGTTCAGTTCCACAAGAAATCAAGAAACTGGTAAATTTGCTGCCTAAAGTAGGAGCAATGGACAAATACATTTGCTATGTCCTGAAGTTCAAATAAAGAGGGCAAATATCAAGAAGTCTATATCCAAGGGACAGGACCTAATTAAGGAGTAAGAGAAAGACACATGGTGGGATCCTCAGGATTTCCAGCATGAAGTCTTCTCAGAGAAGAAGAAGGGAAAAGAGAGAAAGAAGCCACAGATAAGGTCTTAAGTCCTAGGGACTTAGAAAAAGAAAGCAAGAACCAGCATGTTAATACTATAACCCAGATATTACCAGATAAGTTGGATAATATTATTTATAGCCTATTTACCCCAGAAAAGCAAGGAAACCTGAAAGAAGTACAATAAAACCTGAACCCCACACACTAACTAGATTAAATTTTCCTTTGTTTGCGTATATCCCATTCCAGTTGCATGCCACTGGACAGCTGTATGGGATTAAGGGCAGATTCCCATGCATCTTGATTTATTTCCAATATTTGAAGCAAAGCATCCTGTAAATAGAAAGTTTCTGACATATAATGAGTTAATAAGTGACCAAACACATTAATTTCACATTCATCAAGAGAGGCAGCAATGTAGCATTATAAAAGAAATTTGAGTTAGGTGTTTCTAGGTCTGACTCCCAGTTTTATCATTTGTGCATGAACTGAGTTATGATATGTGAACTATGTGTCTCTTTCCTTATCTGTTAGAGAGTTAGTGACTGGACATAATTTAAAAGACAATTTGAATATGAAAATATAGTTACATAGATAAAGAACTTGGAATTAAATGACCTGGATTAAGATAAAGGAATATAGCTCTGTGACTCCAGAAAAATGGCAGAGCCAATCTTAGGCGCTTTTTTCTTACTGGGAAAAAAAATTAATAAATTCCAAGCTCAAAAGATCATAATGAAGACCAAAATACCAAGCACACTATATAGTTTGTAAAAAATCATCTAAAATGCTTGCTTTTTTTCCTATAAAATGGGTTTGATTCCATATCAACTTGCACAAACGTGAGTGTCCAACATGTGCAAGATATCAACAGTACTGTAACTTACCATTTCAAAACTCTGTAAAATAAACTATCGCCCCCTTTGTATAATGAAGCAACTGAATTTTCATAAATTAGATAATGTTGACTGAAAGTTCAGAATGAATAAGTATTTCCCATGTAGATGTAAACACAGCTCAATTTTGATCCATGCCTTTTTTCCCTACATTTTGTAGAATTTAATACTACTTTTCATAAAATAATTCCTGTGAATATTTTGTATTTATAGTTATAAATCTAATATCAGTATATTGAACACTCTGTGCTGGCACTTGCCAATAATATCTATAATTCCATAAGATCTGTAGTTATGCACTGCTATTTCTATAACTCTACATTGTGATAAATGTCCAAAATGTTTTCCTCAAGTGGACTTAATTTTACACACAAAATTGATATATAAACTGTTATTGTTTCCCTTAAACTATTTTTTTTTCCTGTGGCTTTGGCATTCTCAAAAGACTCTATTTAAGGTATGGAAAAATATGAAATGCACACCTGTGAGGATACAGTTTCCACTTTATACTTTATGATTCATCATTCTTTGGTTATTTTTTATATTGTAACTTAAATTTCTGTCATTAATGCTAAAAGTTGGTAGTATTAAAAAAACATCATTTTGAAGGCTTGGCAAATGTCATAACCACTCGTAAAATCACATGCTACTACTTTATGTAGTATTTTAAAATGTTTCGTATTAGAAGCACTCTGAATCTTTATACTGAGGATTACATTTCCCCCCCTAATAATAGTATTTTATGCTCTTTCAATGTGACATTTTCACTTAGTCTATTTTGAGTTGATCTCCATTTCTGTCAAATATCCCTTGGTAAAAATATTTTAACAGTCCATTTCTCACATATGATCTTTGAAACTGAATTTCTCAGTCTGATTCCGTGGCTTCCATCTACACTTAGAGACACATGCCACTTTTGTCACAGTCTCACAATCACAAAGTTCCACCTTTGTGTCACCTTTCAGAATTATGCATATTTCCACTTGCCATACTCTTGGGTATCCGTCTTACTAGTTTTTCATGTTTCTTTCCTCAGAAACCTCTCCTATCACATTCCAGTTGTAACTATTGAAAGTATTCTGTGTGTTAGACACTAGTTTTTTTTCATGCTTGGTCACATAACATTGAGGAGTAAAACTTAGGGTTGTTAATTCTAGAATAATTGTGGGAAAAGAGCAGCATTCTCAGATGTATATATGTTCACAAACATACTGACTCTTTCTATTTTAAAAGTAAAGAGCTCAGAATCTGGAGTAAGCTTCCTTGGTTCAAAGCTTCTAAAAACAACTGTGACAAAAATTGTTTAACCTCCTTGTGTTTTAATTTTCTCAATAGCAAAATGGGAATAATTAACAATTTACCTATGACTGTTACACCTAGAAGAACTAACATGGTTGTCATATAAATACTAGCCTTGACAACTGCTTTAGCTAGTGCTATTGATATTACTATTATAATGACTATTACTGCTATTGAAATAAAAAAAGCACAACATTGATTTTGATGATGCTATGAGATATATGTCTTGCACACTGAGATCAAATCTTGAGCATCAGTATTAATATTATTTATTTCCTTTTTTACTAGGCAAATTTCAGGGAAAATAAACCATTTAATCAAATAGTAAAATCAAATACAGTGTCTTTAATCATGTTTATAAATAATATATACTTTCAAAAAATCAGCAATAAACCAAACCAAGCAAACAGTTAACTTTTTTAAGTAATGTTTTTTAAGTGTTGTAAACTTTGGATATATCACTTTATTTAATCATCAAACCTCCCTGTTAGGAAAATATATCATTTTACAAATGAAGATAATGAAGTTGGGGCCTCCCTGGTGGCATAGGGGTTAAGTCTCAGTGCTATCAACCTATCCCACTGTGGTTTGAGTTCAATCCACAGGCAGGGAATTAACCCACATATAGTGCAGCAGACCTCTCTTGTCTTACCCGCTGCTCCCCTTAACAGTGCATTTCAGTAGATTCCACCTGTTTTGCTCTCCACTCTGTCTCTGGTGAATCCTTTCACTCCTCAGCACCTCTGGCCTACACCCCAATTCTTCTTTGCATCAATAAATAGATAGATAAATAAAATATTTTTTAAAAAGATAAAGTTAAAAAAATTGAATGGTTTTGTCAAAGTCAGATATAATAAATAAAGATGATATTGAATATCACCCCTAATCTTTTTGGTTCCAGAGATAAAGAGATGAAATCTTAAATCCAAATCTGGAACATTGGGTTAAATCACAGTCCATGACTAGTAGAATGGAAAGGTATTTTGAGTTGCTAGTGATTGAACTATTTCTAGTTACACCTGTAATTTTTTTGCTTTTAGTTTAAAACCTTATGCTTCTGGGCTTTTTCAAGCTTGATTAAAAAACAAGTAAGAAGTAGGTAGGATGGGATTCAGATGTATACACACACTCTTCAGGTCAGAACAAAAAGAACTGCCAACCTTTGTGTCTATTGAGTCATTTAGAAATTATTTACTTAAGCCCTACTTTATGTGAGACCTTTTCTTCTTTTTTAGTATGATGTTCATTTAATGTTATTCTAATTGCTATAAGGTTATTCTTTAAAATCTCAAGTTACAAATATTACATCATTATCTTGTTTTGGGCTGGTAAAAAAAATGCCATAGACTGGGTGGGTGGGTAACAGGGACTTATTGACCACAGCTCTGGAGACTGTAAAGTCCAAGAGGAAGGTGCCAGCTGATTTGGCTCCTGTGTGAAACAATCTCCCTTGCTGCAGACTGTTGACTTCTTGCTGTGACTTCCCAGGTGGGGGGAGAGAGCAAGCTCTGTTCACTTTCTCTTTTCAGGACACTAATCCCATCATGTGATCCCACTTTCAGGACCTCTTCCTAAACGTCATTACCTCTCAAAGGTACCATCTTCCAAATGCCATCACGTTGGGGATTAAGACTTCAATATGAGGACTTGGGGTAGGGAGAGGAAGATGCTTTAGTCCATAACAAACATGATTCTTTTCTGCTTTAAGTGTTTCATTTATAATCTACTATTAGAAA
Source organism: Scalopus aquaticus (assembly GCA_004024925.1). Taxonomy (NCBI): domain Eukaryota; kingdom Metazoa; phylum Chordata; class Mammalia; order Eulipotyphla; family Talpidae; genus Scalopus; species Scalopus aquaticus. Next base: position 190,794 of record PVIJ01000040.1, read on the forward strand.
ATTAAAGCACATTCTAACGTAACAATTTTCTGACTTGCTAATTCTATTATTGCAGCCTAACTTCGAGCCTCTCCTGCCATTCACTGCTCCTCTCCACATTGGTCTTCCATGAACTGTTGGGAGGTACATCCCACTTTAGAAAGAGGTGTTGTATGTCATGGTTCCCTCTACCAGAATTGTCTGTTCATCCTCTTGGTTCAGTCACCTTCATACGTTGCTTCTTAGAGATGTCCCCTCTGAATTCCAATATAGTATAAATTAAATCCCTCTCTTATTCTTTCTGTCAAATCCCTCTTATCAACACATTTAATTACATAATTGTGTTTGTGTAATTTTTTTCCTCAATCTGATAAACTCTATTAGGTAAGAAATCATATCTTTCTAGTTTGCCATCATAATCTTAGCAGAGTATGATACATAGAAGGCACCAAATGAATAATTATTAATAAGGCTTTTAGTATTATGTATATATGGGTTTCATAAGCAAATTTGTATGTAAATGAAATTTAAAAAAAAAGCTCCTTACAACCTTTTGTCACATATCCCTCAAAATGTTCCTCAATATTTGTGAAGCTCAGGTCCCTTGTCAGTAACATGGGCATAAGAATATCTCCTTTAGTAGAACATTTTGAAAACTAAATATAATAAAGTTTCTGACTCAGCATGTGTCACTTCCCTTTGCTTTCCAATTGAGATCTAGCACTGATGTTTGTGAGCTCTGTTCACTGGAGTTAGAGCAGCCTTTTCTTTAATTTATTTTCTTCCACTTGTTCAGTATTTGAATCATTTTTTTATCACAATCTCAGATTAAATGTGGTGTTATTATTATTATTTTTTTTTTATTTCATAAGTTGAAGAACAATGACAGTAGTTTTCACTTACTATGAAGATGAGAACGCAGGAAATGTAATGAGACTTCTTTAGGTTATAGTTTCTGTCCTAAGCAGCTTATTTTTTATTAGTCTAAACTCTGATAAACTATTTGGAGATAGTAGATGTTTTGCAGTGTGAGGATGATTTACCACTTGTAAAGTGAGTACAAAGGTATAAACAAAAGAGCTCAAAGGTTTGTAAAATAATGCATATTAGTGCCGACTTTTACTCAGAGAGCTATTTTTAAATTAAGTAAATGTTAACAATTACAAGAGTATGTTCACCAAAGTATTGTGTTTATTTGGAAATTCCTTTCAAGGACTGTTTTCTTATCAACTCCTCTCAAAATATTATATTCAAGAAAGGTAGCTACAAAAGCAAAGTACCAGCACTCACAAAAAAACAGTTGTCTTTCATTTTTATTTTAAAATACAAATATGTATTCATCATTTATTAAAAAAAAGGATATAAAAGTAGGAGATCAAAATGTATGTGAAACAAAGCAGACATTCTCCGTAATTCAGTCTTCCAGTTGCTGCTTATTGCGATTTCAGTGGCTTACAAATGATACACAATTGTGTTTTAATTTTTGTAAATGTCAAAAATAAAAATAGATAGTAAGGTATAGGCATTTTTTATTTTAATATTAAAGAAACTATATGCAGTAGTTTCCCTGTTATAACTGTAATTATTCAAAGTACCTGTTACTGTTGGCTTAACATTTATGAAATTGAGTAAAACACTATCTTCTTAAACATATGTCTGCTATCCTTGTCCCCTAGAGCAAGATTTTCATCTTTTGTTTTCTTTAAATTGGTAAGTGCATTTCACAGACTATTTGCATTTTAAATATTGTTAAATAACTCAGAATAAATCACTGTTTGTAAACTGCAGTCCTCTACTCGTTAACCTCACTCTGGTCTAGTTACTCGAGCTCATAAATCTTTACTCATGTAAAGACTACAATTTAAAAAACAGAAACATAAGTGTTGGTGGCAAATGTATGGAGACTCTGGGTCTCAATTGTTATTCAATAAACTGTAGTCTTAAGTACCCAGGCAACTGTTTCCTTGCATGGTGGCAATGTCTGTATAATGCACTGAAGCAATTTGACCTATGTGTCTTCCTCTATAAGTAAGTCATGTATTTTCTTGTTTTGTGATGTCCAAAACAAAGTTCAGGTAATCTCTTCTGATACAGCAATCTTTAGTACAACAATTAAGTTTGATTAATGATTTATATGTGACACTTATTTACATACTTAAAAATGTCCATTATTGGGGGTCTCCCTGGTTGTGCTGGGGTTAAAGTCAGCTCTATCAAGCTATCGCCAACCACTGCAGCATGAATTCGATCCCCAGCCAGGGAGCTAACCCACATATAGTGCAGCAGACCTTTCCTGTCGTGCCTGCTGCTCCCCTTGGCAGTGTATTTCAGTCATTTCACATGTTCTGCTCCCCACTCTGCCTCTGGTGAATCCTCTCACACCCTCCACCTCTGGCCTAGACCCCAGTTCTTGTGTGCATAAATAAATAAAAATAAATCTTTAAAAAATACCCATCATTGATATCAAACAGAATATAAACTTTTGAAATATTTTTGGGGAAGCAAAATTATGCTTCCAGCAAATCTGATTTTCTAAAATTTCATAAAATTTAGGTATAAATGAAAATTTGAGTTCTGTGGATTTTATTCATATAGCAAGTGGCACAAACCATGGCATTATGACCATTTTTCAAAATAAATAAAAATCAAACATTTTTTTCAAATTCAGGTGATTCTTATACGTGTTTCTCTACTTAAGTAAAGTCCTTTGATTCCAGACAGAAATAGGATGAAGAGTGTTTTAAAGAATTATTAGAGTTGAGGGTCATTAGCTATAATCAAAGGCCAGCTTAGAAACAGAACAAGAAGCAGAAGGTGAGTTTGATCTTTAGCCAGATCAGAAGCTATGCACCAAGAGGCCATCTGGTTGCGTAAAAGTTAGTTTAAATCCTGGTCATTGATTTCTATTTAATTTGGGATAAGTCCTTAAATTCAAGGAAAAGAGCAAACCTCACTACAGATAGGTTAGGAATCTCCCTTTCTTCAAATCTCTTGTCACTATTGTAAAACATTCTGTGCCTATAATTTTAGAAATGCCACTGCTAAAGAAGCTAAAATGCAAAATGATATATTACAATTCAACCCTAGTAAATATGAAATCTCCATATTTACTCAGATGTGCACCATATGTTGATATTTTCTCTTTTATATTTTTAGGGGAAAAGCTCACAATCCACTTAGGAAAATACTGAATTTATTTCTATTTAAACAGCATTTGTTGAATATGTGATACCTGATTTCTTAAAGCAATCTATTGTCTTAGAATGTTCATGTGTCCTTTTTTTTTTAAAGATTCATTTATTTATGCATACAAGAACTGGGGTGTAAGCCGGAGGTGTGGGGTGGTGAGAGGATTCACCAAAGACAGAGTAGGGAGCAGAACAGGCAGATCTACTGAAGTACACAATTGAGGGAAGCAGCGGGCAAGGCGAGAGAGTTCTGCTGCGCCATGTGGGAAACTCCCTGGCCCGGTATCGAATTCATGCTACAGTGGTTGCAGAGAGTTTCAGAGTGCTGAGACTTAACCCCTTGCGCCACCAGGGAGCAAGGAAGACTACACCAGGGAGACTACATAAACTATTTCTGCCATCAGAGAAAATGCTATATAGGACAGCATTTTTCTAGGCCAGGTGTTAGTGAACTATAGTCTATTAGGCAAATCTTACTCTTTGCCTATAACTATGATTAAGACTTAATGGGAACACAACCATGACCATTCATTCAAGTTTTATATATGATTGCTTCACTCTACAAAGGCAATGGTAAATAGTTATGACAGATAACAGCATCTCTTACAGACTCTACAATATTTACTGTGTGCCCCTTTACAAAAGACATTTCCTGAACTCTGATGAAGACCATTATCTAAAATTTTTAAGAGTTATAAAAATAAGTATCTCCTGACTTTTTACTTTACATTCTTTTAATTTTTGTGTAATTTATGTTTTGTGTAAGTGTGTGTCAATATCTCTATATTCTATCTTACATCTTCTATGCTCTCCTTGCAGAGTTATAGTCTTAAGTGCTTTATTAGGTCCAGGTAGCAAACTCATTGCAAAGAATGACTCCTTTTGTTGTTTATGTCAAATTGAAGTAATAAATTCTCTAGATACAGGGAATGCTGAGTATTACAGCAACTAAGCCTGCCATTACAACCACAAATTGTATCACCAATCTTTTTGGAGTTGGGAATATTTACAAGCCTTTTTCTTCACATCTATTTTATTATATGAACAATTCAGTTCATGATGTTTTTCAGTAATTTGAAGTTCACTTTGTATTTACAGACTCGATTGCACTTTATATGCAAATGACTCATTATACTTTAGAAAAGCAATATGTTAATTTGATTAATTTCTTACCTTATTTAAATCTTATGAAATGTCACCTGCCATTCAATCTACACACCAGTTATAACAAAACAACAAACATTACAAAGAGCTGAAGCATTAAATTTCTCCTAATCAGAAGACAGATATGACAGGATTCACTTTATGCACATATGAATATTGGAGATGTGGAACTCTCTTCTACCAGTGCCTCTATGGGTTCTAAATAACAAACTCTACATGGTAAGATTGTCCACCTAAATAGTCGTCTGGGGGTGTTGATTCTGTTTTATATGTTGTTTGCTGTAGTTTGTGAATGAGTCCACTTCTGCTGCAGTCTGAGGTATAATATAAATAAAACGTTGCCTGGCAAATATCTTTTGTGGCAACTCCTTGTATCTAACATGATGCTATACCCTTTGAAGGAGTTTGTTTCCTTTTGTCATTGCCTCTGGCCATGGGGAATGATAAGGATAATTATGTTATCTACCCCTGTGATACTTGTGCTGTGTGTCTCCCTGGTAGGATTCCATATTTCCTCTTTTCAAAGCAGCTTCCGTACCTTCTGTCCACTGTCTCTCAGCTTTAGGGAAAGGGGAAATGTACAGCATGACACTACAGGTGATAATTTATTCCTGGAAGCCACAGAAGGGAAATTAGCATGGTTAGATGGAAAAGTAACCTGCAAGCAGAGTAACCCTGTAGGTTTAGTTGGCTATCACACAGTAATGCTGTATGTAAAAGGAATGATATTCTAGGGCTGTGGACTTGTGTCCTTATGTAATTCCTTGTGGCAAAACTGGAAGACTTATTAAACAGAATAAAGCATAGGAACTCTTATTTGTCCTAGCACTGCCTTGGGAAATTGCAGCACAGGAGTGGTGGTAAATAGTATTAGAGGAAAACAGTATTGGTGAGGTAGGTGCAGATCAGTTAGAAGTGATGTTGCATATAGAAAGCAAAAAGAGAAAGGAAATGAAGACATTTATGTTTATGATATTAATTGATAGAAGGGAAGTACTAATTTGAAGAAAAATGTAATAGGAGAAAAGTTGAGAAGAGAGGATTAATGAATAAAAAATTATCAAAAACTCGAAAAAGGATAACATACCTCGGTTTGATTAGGAAAGGGAAATTCCTTTTATTGGTACTAAATAGCCAATAAAAAAGAAAGTAAGGGCCTCCCTGGTGGCGGAGCAGTTGGGTGCTACGCTGTGGAGCTTTTGGCAGCGGCGACACGAGTTCAACGCCCAGCCCGGGAGATTCCCACATGGAGCAGCAGACCTCTCCTGTCTTGCCCGCTGTTCCCCTAGCAGTGCATTTCCGTCCGTCTATCTGTTCTGCTCCCCACTCTGTCTCTGGTGAACCCTCTCAACGCCCCACGCCTCTGGCCTGTACCCCAGTATTGTATGCATAAATAAATAAATATTTTAATTAATCTTTTAATTAATAAATTAATTAAAAAGAAAGTAATAAATCATAGTAATTGTCGTGATAAGATCTTTGCAACTAAATGTCTGACTTTGTTCTTAAATTGATGGTTATGTTCATGATTGGCCTTTTTGGGAGTTCTTTTGTTATCTCTAGATAGATAGATAGATAGATAGAGATCAAATGATATTTATTCTTTTGAGAGTTTTGTAAGGATAAATTGTCATTGATTACACTGTTTTATATGAGCTATGCATCTTGCTCTGACTTGCAGTTTCTTTCACTGACTTGCTTTATAAGAAGACTTTGAAGCTTTTTCACTGAAGAACGTTGTGGTGACCTTGAGTAAACTAGGAGGGTGTAGACAGACATCTGGTAATTCAGAGATTGTTGTTTACACACAAAAGTAGGGGAAAGATTTAGTACAATGAGAGATAAATATAGTCACATTAGTAGAATATTATTAATGATTTAAACTATGGTATATATTTTAATTGATGTTTATAAATAGTTTTGTTCCCTGTGGTTTTGTAATATAACATTTACCAAACTTCTTTTTTGATGGAATTTACATATGGCACATCAGGATGATTAAAAGCCAGCAGTCTTTTCACAGCATGGCAAAAAATAGGATTTGATTTATCTTCATGCCTCGCCTACCACTTGCTGTGACTGTACTTTTGAAATTTTAATATTCTCATTTCTCATAAGGAGTTTGTTATATAAAATATTATGTAAATAACTTTCTACATTTCTAAGGACTGTTGTTTGAATCTTTATTTAATAAAATAATTGTATGATGAGGAAAAAAGTATGCTCATACTCTGTAATGTTTTCTCAAGGGATAATATCTGTTCTAAGTTAATCAAAATTGTACACATTCTAACATATTTCAATGTTGAAATCATTGCTATCATGACTTTTAATGTGTATTTAAAGTGTCTCTAAGTATTCAGTTTGTGTAGAATTATCTACCTTGGTATATATTAGCATTGTTAGAACATTGTTAAAAATTAGGATATTAACAGAATTGAATTTGCTACTCTAGCAGCAAATGTAATTCTGAATTCTATGTGGAATTGACGTGATATGTACAGTAGATTGTAGGTAAAAACATTATGTGGTTGTGAGGTATATTGGTGTTAGTGTGTGTGTGTTTGTGTGTATGTGTGTGTGAGAGAGAGAAACAGTGCAATGGTAATGTAAGGAAAAATGTTTTCTTTCCACAAGTAGAATCATGAAACTGTTTAGTAATTATAGCTCATTCATATTTTAACGTTACAGGATTATAGCAATTTAAATTGAGTGATATTCTAATTTAGGTAAAATAGGCTACAAACTTGCTTTAAGGATTTCACTCTGATTCCATATAAAGTAATACAACTACTGTGAAGAAAGAACTCATTACATATGAGAAAGTGAACATCATCTCACTTCAGACTTATCATAACCTTGAATTATAAGTAACATTTCCAGTCTATGGGTGGTATAACTTTAAATGTAAGAGTTTGATTAGCCTGAGGGCAGTCACTGACAGCCAGTGACATTGTCAAGATTGGAACCCAGGTATCTGTAACAAAGGTGATCCAAACTAAAATCAACATTGTTTTATTTAATTAATCATGTTCCCTTTATTAATAAAAACTAAGATGTGGAATATTTCTTTGAAGAACATTTTTAATTTTCCTTCCAGTAGATCCTTCTTGGGTATGGGGTTGTGAGGTGAACACTAAGCCTATGGAGAGAAGTTTGAGGAAATTGTTCCTTCAGTGCTATGAGACATAAGTCTAACAAGAACTCTCATCCATATAGTCTTATATAGCACAACATTTCACTTCCACTGTCTAAACAACTTTTCATGCTCATGGTTCCTTTTTGATTCCCAAAGCTTTCCAACAGCTCTTAGAAGTGAGTCTCATTAGACCCATTATACAGGGGGAGACATCAAGGCTCCTTGTACAATGGTATATGGTTGTGAATTGAAGGTGTTGAGACTCAGTCCAATTCTTGAGAGTAGCTGTGCCCTTTACACTTCACCACAGCTGCTTTCATGTATGAAGGAAGAAAGAGTCTGCTTTGTTCATGTTTGTGTTAATGCTTAAGAAAAAGAAAATCACTAAGAAGTTTGAGATGCTGAGAGAGATTTCAAAGTTAAAAGCTGTGAGTCTGGAGGTCAAGGTCGGATGTCACACTGTTTTGTATGAAATTTTTATCGAGAAAACTATTGTCAGGAAATTGTTGATGCAATTTCTAGTCTGCTTCTAATAAAATCATAGTGTTAAAATAATTCCACTTTCACTACTTCTGTAGAAGATATGATTCTGTCAGATGTACTTGGGTTTCTGCCATGTCAGGCTGATGTGGGAAGTGAGAGAGAGGTGATGGCTGGAATACAGGAACGAGTGCCTAATCAGCTACACTGACCTTTAAGGACTATAATGTCGTGAGCTGAATACATTAGATTGCAGAGCTATATATAGCATTATGTGCAGGGAGACAGAAGAATTTAAAATGTAAGCTTTTTAAGGCTGAATATATTTATAAGAAGTTTCTTAATACACTACATATATAAGGAGTTGCTTTGTCTTTTTCTATAAGGAAGTTTGTATTTAATATCTCTATAATAGAATCCCAAACGTAAACTTTGTGGTTTAAGTGATATTTAAAGAGTTTTTAAAGTAAGATTACATTAAAAAACAAACAAAAAAAAAAAAATGGGGGCCTCCCTGGTGGCGCAGCGGTTAAGCGCTTGCGCTGTGGAGCTGTCGGCAGCAGCGATGCGGGTTCGATGCCCAGCCAGGGAGAATCCCACATGGCGCGGCAGACCTCTCCTGCCTCGCCCACTGCTCCCCTCAGCAGTGTATTTCTGATCTGCCTGTTCTGCTACCCTCTCTGTCTCTGGTGGGCCCTCTCGCCGCCCCACACCTCTGGCCTGTACCCCAGCTTGTATGTATAAATTACTAAAAATCTTTAAAAAAAATTAAAAAAAAACAATATTAGATATTATTCCAATCCTTGACTTGTGATTTGATAACTTTTCCAAGTATGCTGACACATAAGAATATAATATATCAAAATAGCTATGATATATCAGCATATCTTGAGAGTTCAAAGTACCTAATTTTATCAATAAAATTAAAGATTTTAAGCTGATACTAAATTTGTAAAACACTCGTTTTCAATGATTCTGTCAAGTGTTTCCAGAACATGTAAAGCCCTGAATTTTTTGGAGTTTTCTCAATTTTCCTTTCTGCTTCCCCACTGTTCATGATACACAGTGAACAGGAATTCCTTTCCAATTCTATCTCAAGTTCCCCCACTCCACAGCTTTTTGGTTTTACATGCTCCAGCTTGATCATTTCCTAGTCCCATTTATTTTCATATTCTCTTTAGTTCTAATCTGGAGGTTGGAGGTTCATGAGCTAATTTACTAAATAAAATATTTGTCACTGCTACTTTTTGGGTCATAATATTCTTCCATTTATTAGGATTTTTTCCCCAGGAAATAGAAATGACAAATGAAAGTCAAATGAATTGGCATAAGAGTGGGTAGGTCAGTTAAAGATGACTAGAGCTTTTTTTTTTTTTTGCTTTAACAAGTGAATGGATGCAATAAGCATTTTTAAAGTAGAGAAACACATAATGTGTGTGTAATGTATGGACATGTGCAATGTTGTGTAAAATCAGGTGTTCAACTTGGAAAATATTAAGTTTGAATTTCCTCTCTGACTTCAAAGTGAAAATGTTACTTAGAAAATTCAATATGTAAGTCTAGAGTTGGAAAAGATATGTGATAGAGATAATGCTATCTATTCTATGAGTCAGACATTATCATCTCAGGAGAAAGTAAAAGAGACCAGGATCTGGGAGAAAGCCCTCAGGATCCTCATCTTGATAAATCTATCCTCCTATTAAATGTGATTTTAATGGAATTTTAACTTTCAAATTGCATATTATCATATTCATGTTATCATGAAAGCCTAGTGAAATCCCTTAGGATTATATTTATTTTTATCAAAATCTGTATTATAAATGTGGCTATAACCATACTAGATTGTTATCTATAGAAAACAATGTGTCCTCAAATCTCTTTAATTACCAAAATCTAACAAACTGGAGTCTCTCATTGGTGGTCTACTTGCAAAGTACTTTGACTATTTTACTTCTGGGCTCTTAATGTAGGCCTTTGTTACACATAGCACCCAGGAGGGAATCCTAGGTCAGATTCTTATTAGTTAGATTGGATACTATATTTAAAATGGCTTGAAAATGGCAATTTTATCCCTATATCTCACATGGTCTTATCTCCTGAGGTCCTAATGGATTAGAATCCCACCCTTATGATCTCATCTATTCTGGTTACATTCTTAGAAACCTATATCCAAATGCAATGACAGTTGGTTTTAGGGCTTCGATATATGGATTAGGAAGGGTCACAATTCAGTTCATCATAGGTATTTAATGCAATAAAAGAGTATTAATATATAACTTGCTTTCAACTGACCTTCACCTGGTTCACACTTATATTTTCATTATTAATTGATGTTATGATTGACATGTAACATTTTATTAGTTTCCAGTGTATAATGTAATGATTAAATATGTATATGTATTCTAGAATAATCATTTTTCTATAAATTATGCAATATAATGATTAAACAAGTAGTATGTTTAGGTAACTTCCATACTGGAACATAATTACAATTGTTTTCTCCTAATGAGAACTTTTAATATCTACTCTCCTAGCAACTTTCAAATATGCAATAAAGTAACTATAGTTACCATGCTGCATTTATACTCACATGACATTTACTTTATAGCTGTAAGATAAATATCCCTTATTTTACCCATGGTTTTGAGTGGGAATAAAAAGTGAGGCAATTTGAGGACAACAAAATGTATACAATGTTAATATATTCTCTCAGTAATTAAGAATCCAACCTCTCCAAATCTTCCATGAAAGTATAGTAGAGGCTCTCACTTAGTTGCTTTCCACTAAAACATAATCCATCATCTTCCAGAGAGATTGCATGTCTGCCCCTGCCCCGAGTTGATTTCATTATGACAGCCCATAAATTTCACTACTTTTAAAATACCTTAAGATGCCCTGCAACATTTATCCAGACTGTTAAATTGCTGCCCTACGATGTTGGTCCCGTTTCCCATCAAGGAGTTTACCTTAATTTTTTTTTTTTTTTTAAATCTTGAAACTAGCATTGTGCTACATACTATTATAGCTCTTCATAGTAAAATAGAAGATTCTATAGAGCAGTGTCTTTTCATTAACCTTTTAAATTTTTTTACCTCATAGGATAATTTGTATATTATACTTATTAGGCTTTTAATGTATCTTTAAAACTCATGTAACCATACCACTGTTAAAACCAGTTATCAGAAAATTCTTATGGATGAATAAATACCTCACTTGAAATGATATTTTAAACAGCCTTTTCCCTAACCCTCTTGTTAAAATAGATTTAAATATGTTGACATAGCTGTTAGAAGAAATGGCTACATATCCTCCACTTGTTACAGAAAGAAAGGAAAATATTCTTCCCATTCTTGACATGACTTTATTATTTCTATTAAGTGATTGATTTGGAAACATTTGAATCAGTTAGCTAATTATTATAAGAAAAATATGCTTAACATCCAGTGTAATAAACCTAACATCAATAGCAGCAGATATTCTACTTTTAAGTGAGCAATACCTTATATTTCATCTAATAGTTCTAATAATACAATGACTTAAGAGGACAGTGTGCAATTAACTCATGCTGGAGTATCAATCAAGGCAAAATTGCCAGAACCATATGATCTATAATGGACAAATTGTACCACTAATAATTTTGAACATAAAATGTACTTCTTAGGTTTACTGTAAAAAAAAAAAAAAAGTATAGAAGTAAAAAATGTGAACAATTTTTTCGGCACAAATTGTTACATTCTCAAAAAAATAATTCTTCCGAATGGCAACAGATATCCTGTTTTTCTACTTGAAAATAAAAAACAACAACACATAGCAAATTCAAAAATTCCAGTGCATGTGTACTAAAAACATATTTAAAGTTACAGAATTTCTTTGGCCGTAAGCATAGACTATCAGAATATCATATATTCACTAAAAAATATTGTATTCAGGTGTCTTAATTGCAGTATTTCTCCTCTCTAAACTAATCCTTGTCTTTTTCTATTTATTATACTTATTTTTTTTCTTTTTCAAATTAAACATCCTTTTAGCACAGTTTAGATTTGAAAAACTGAAACAGAGAACCATTAAAATTATAACTTAAATATTCTTACTATATAATACAACTGAATTACAATACAAAATTTTAAAACAACGATAAAATTTTGAGTAATGCACAGGCAAGACAACATATTTGTGTTCTTGTTAAACGTGTAGAAGAGACAAATTCAAAATGGAGTCAATGTGTCAATGCAAAGTACACGGACACCTTTAAGGAAGCTCACTGAGTAGGATCAGTATATTTTGAGAGCAAATAATAGAGGACATATGTTGCTAACTTAGAACACTATGTAAGAAAAATAGAGAATTTCAAGCAAAAGATTAAAGAAGTGAGGCAAGTGAATGGGTCAGAGAACTGTGTAAAGTGATTGCTGTGATATTATTGCCAAAGTGGAATTACTAGATGAAACATAATAAACAATGGCCCACTTTCATGAATTTAGCCATGTAGCATGGCTAAAGTCAAATTGTTGATATGTGTGTCAGAAAAATAAAGAATGAAGAAGAGAAAAGAAGGAGATGAAGGAAGAAAGGAAGAATCTGTTACACTTATTTCCCCTTCTGTCTTAAAGTTCCTGTTTGCTATGATTTGACAGGTTATTTTGAGGGGGTGGTAATACTATTATCATATACTTACATGGACAGTTTTTTTTAGGGTTTCCCAGGTCTCTGAAATAATTCATTGAATCATACCAATTATTAGTTTTTTTTTTCTTTCAGATAGTTGGGGAAACTGGCATTCCACAATTCAATCCCATACTATCTATATCTTTGCAACTTGGTCTTTTTGTCACATCTAGATTGAATACATACAGTATTGGCAAAACTGACGTGGGAAGACCCATCATATCTGTTGCACATCCCAATTTCAAGCCATAATTGTAACTTGAGGATCAGAACTATGAAGTTTAATTCTTTCCAAGCAATTTTCTATCCGGTCCACCTTCATAAAAAAAGAGCTGATGTCTCACATTTTATCAGTTCAGGTAATCTTAGGATAAAAATGTGCAGATAGAGTTGTCTACTAATGTCAGTCTGGTTTCTTTTCCATCCAGTTTCCTGGTATAACAACAGAAGACCACATATGGAAAAATTTGCACTTCTTATGTTTATATTACATTAAACAAACAATAGATATTAGTAGCATAATAGTAGTAACTACATACATTAAATCTATCTGAACATAGCCACTCATAATATAAGAATAACTCTTAAGAATGTCTTAAATTATAGTACTCATTTCCTTGTGTACCCAAGAAACTGGGGTATAGATTATTTTTACATATCTAAGAAGAGGATCTGATAAGGATGTTCTTCAAAATTCTAGCACCATGCTGAGCAAATCTTGGGTAGGCCTGTTGTTTGTCAATCTTGACATCTCTTTCATTTTTTAAGGCAATTAATCACCTGCAGGGATACTAAGATTTGCCATGAATTTTTACATTTTGATTTGTTTCTTTGATAATATCATCCAGATTTTATTTAAATGGAAATTCAAATAAACAATTAAAATAGCTATTCATGCAACCACCCTCTCCTCCCCCTTGATAAGTGCAGGAAGCGTTTCTGTATTCTCTCTTTTTCATCCTTCTCCCCTTGTTCTTCTTTTGTGTTTTGCAAGCTGACAGAAGTAAGATATCCTAAGATATAAAATAATAGTATTTGCTAATATTAGAGTGTGTTTACAGAAATGAAATACTGATAACATTTAATTATACAAAAAGAAAATTAATTGGATAAAAAGACCAAAAAGGGAAGAGGTAATAAACTGAGTTGCAGAATATCAGTTAGTTTGCTAACAGACATGCATAATACAAAAATGATAATGATAACTGTTTCTATGAGGTTATTTACTGCTAGTAAAACCTTCTTTACTGGTGAAGTTCAGATCACAGCCAAATAGGAAGAATTATATAAATCAAGGAGTAGCTGATGGGGAAAAAAAAAAATTGAGACATACAAACCAATATACTGCATATTTACCAAAGGGAAATATGTATAACGTCATCTTTTCTATCACAATGTTTTATATTTGACATTATATCTATATTCTTTTTTATTTTGTATGCTTTTTGTGTTGAAATGTAAATGAATGGGTGTATTTTTTTACTTATGAATTCTAGGTAAGGTTTTGCCTAAAATATATATTTTGTTGAACACATATCTATATACATATATTCATACACAACTATCAAGTAAAATTAATTATTTGTTATTTTCATGCAAAATTTTATTTGAAAACCTTTTTTTAACTGGTGATAGCAGATCTGTAATAAAATATGCAGTGAATGACTTCTTCTTTGCAAATATTTGCTCAGTGCTAAGCACTTGGAAATTTTGGCATGGTGATTTTATAAAATTCAAGCTGCTATTTATGATTGTTTGAATTATACAGTGCAATGGATGGTAGCAATTAACCAAGAAAATATGAAGTGAATTATCCAAATAATTAAATCAGAGCCTAAGCTGTAATTACATATTGAAAATCCACTTGCAACATTTAATAATTCATCATGACCTGCTTTATTTCTTTTTGTCACAGAGAAGTCTAATAGCACTGGTCAACAGTGAGATCATCACTGACTTAAAAAGGCCCTAATTTGTAGTATCTCGGTGTGCTGAACATGAATATAACCCTGGAAAGTTTTTATTAGCTCTCGTTTTGAAGATATTTCATAGAATCCATTTTATATGTTTCACCGTGTAAATGTATCCAGTAGGATGCAACAATATCCTAAATCAGCCTAGAATGATGTAATATTGCATCACATTGCGTAATACCATCATGCACAAATCATCCAGAGTTGATTGCATCATTTTCTGATGCAATGCAATACTACTGCTAGGCAGCTGCTGATAGAAAGCCCTTTCGGAAAGGTTCAGCATTGAAAATATTTCAGACTTTGTGTGAGACAGTTCAAGCTATTGTTCCATAGAACTGGTATTATTTTACCATTTAGGAACAATACAGAACAGTAATGCCTCAAAAGTGCATTAATAGCATGGACAATTTCTGCTGTATTTGTGGGGAAGTGACATTTGCCAACCAGAAGAAAAGTATCAGTTCTCAATTGAAGAAGGCTTATCATCTTTACTTCAGATGCAAGGTTGGTAACCAAGACAGGCCTTAGGCCCCATATCTATGCTGTGCTACATGTACAACACAGCTTTCACAGTGGTTAAATGGCAAAAGACTATCAATGCCGTTTGCAGTCCCCGTGGTGTAGAGAGAGCCAAGCAACCACATCAAAGACTGTTACTTGTGCTCGGTTCCTCCTCTTTCCAGTGGAATAACATAGCAAAAGAAGTCGAGAATAGTCTACCCAAACATTCTGTCTGCATTGAGATGACCGGTTCAACAACTTGCTACAGGGTGATGCGAAACAAGCATGGAATGCTTTTCGCCTAGTGTCTACAAACTTTCTTGGGAATGTTAGGGCAGAAAACTACAAGGAACTAGTAGAAGACATGCTGATTGCAGTATTAGAAACTGCTGCACTATGTTTCTAAAGATCCACTTCCTTCATTCCCATCTGGATTTCTTCCCTGAAAACTGTGGTATGGTTAGTGATGAACATGGCGAATGTTTTCATCAAGATATCGCATCAATGGAACAAAGATACCAGGGAAAATGGTCCACTACAATGCTGGCTGACTACTGCTGGACACTCCCCAGAGATGCTCCTGAACAGCTGTATAAGAGACAAGGGAAGAAATCTGAGAAGTAGTCTATAACTTGATTTTTTACAGGTATTAACTATAGGCCTATTACTACTCGCATGTGTTTCATGATGTAAACATCAATTTATTCCAGATTATAAAAAAAAAAAAACTAGAGCCAAAATTAGAATTTGACTGTCATATTCATGTTGAGCACATACCAATTGATAGGAAATGACTAATTTTATTTCAGTAACATGACTTTTGTAAAAATTTGTGGACCGGTGTATTGTGGAACAAAGTTTGACCTAGCAATCAGGAACCCTGTTGAGCTGTCAATTCTGAAAGTAATGTACTCATTGTCCAATCTTAACACTTGTTCTTTGGATTTAAAATAAGAAAGGAATTAATGATTGTTCATGTCCTTTCCTGTTCAAAGAAACAACCAACCACAAGATTGAAGTTCTAATTTGTCCAACATGTGATATATTATTCAAACTTTTTGTAAGGGTACACTGGTACCCATTATAATTAAGATAATCAGTCTTTGGATAAAACATCAAAAAATCTAGCAAAGTTCTTATCATAAAGATTACAAGTCATCACCACAATCATAAAGTTGGCTTTGAGGAGATGTTGGTAAAAAAAAAAAAAAATAAGACAACAGCTGCTCGTGTCCTTGTAGTGTCCACAGGTAAATATGTGCAGACAGTTGTTACATAATCAACAGATAAAATAGAGTATGTAGTGCCATCTTGATTTATGAGCCTGATTTCTAATATAATTTCTATGTATTAATCTGCCATTTTTTTATTGTATTAACTAGGCTAAGTTATTTTACTTTTAAAACTTAGCTTCTCTATCTTTAAAATGGTTCCTACTTCATAATGTTCTAGAATTCTAAAGAAATAATGTAAATATACTGAATTTACCATAGGGCTTACCAAATAATAAGTACTCAAGAGCAGAATTCCACATTATTATAGAATGTTTTGGTTGTGAAGGGAAAGACAGATGAGACAGGAGTGGATGACATGGATAAATTAATTCACATCCTCTCCCAATCATATTCCCTAAATGATTGCTTTACTGTGGAGACTGAATCCCTGGAGTTTCTATATTTTCTCCCAGTGAATTGGCTCATTTCCATTTGTTGTGTTCTATGCGTTCACAAATATTCAAGAATAAACTCTTAGAGCCTGGTAGGTATGTGCTTAATCGAGCTGTATGCATTTTTTTAAGTTAGACTAAACAGCTTATCTTTGTTCCGCAGAACAGCATACAGTACATAGTGTTGACTATTACAGAGAAGCTTCTAATTCTGCTTGGGAAGATTAAGGCACTGTTGAAAAATGAACCTTTTGTCTAACTACAGACTAAGGAGAACATAAGCACCCAAAACTAACTTCTTCCAGCTGCCTTTGCTATTGCTCTGTGGCCTGCCCGAAGGGCACTGCCACTCACTTACTGTGGAACACCTCTTTGTGTCCGGGAGTGGTGCTGCAGTTTAACGATAAGTCTTTACTATTCAGAACGGAAGTAGACAGCCCACAACACCTTTTGCGTCTGTCTTGTGGGAAAACCTACCAAGAGAGGCCCCTCTTATTTACTTAGAGTCAGTATAGAGAGAGTACAAAGAGTTGTAAAATAATGTCAGACCCCCCTTTCTCCAGTGCCTTTTTTTTTTTTTATTAAAAGGGATCATAAAAAGCATTTCTAAGATTTTGTAGGGGTCTTGACAAATAAACCACCAAATATCTCTGCTCACTTGGAACATTTTACACAATGTGTTGTGTGTGATACTGTGGATCTAGGACTTTCTCTGTGGCACTGTTAAGCATGTACTGCCTGGTTAAATAACAGGTGATTGGGATTTCAAGTAGCTGACAGCTTACTTGGAACTCCCATTTAATCCTCACATTTATCCAGAAGCTCTACTGATTTTACTTCCTTCTGCTGGTGTTGAGTGATTTCATGTTATGACCTCAGAGATAACATGCCATAGCCTAAGATGTCTAACTAATATGAAACTGTTTTAGCCCATGGCTTTGCCTACAGATAAATGTGTGCCAACCTGGCCAACATGAAGGGAAATTTGCAGCACTGAGAGCTCGACAGTCTAATTAATTATTTAGAGGTTTCAAGGGGGAAAAAGAAGTCTAGAGTCCCAGAGTCTCCATTTGCAATGCATTAAACAATCAGAATAATAATAAGAAAAAGCAGAGAGAGACTGTCTTGGCTGTCTGGAATGTGTAGGATGTAATTTGATGGCCAAGATTAGAAATAACCTAGGATCTTAAAGACAATTTTAAGGCTGAAGGTTATAGGAAGGGAAATCCTTTTAGAATTGCAGTACTATTTTTTCCCTCCTTTTGTCTTTATTTTGTATCTTAAAATGTCTGCAGAGCTTTACTTTCTTGCTTCCTAAATTGCCTTCATGCATAAGAAGTCTGAGCATATAATTAAAGAGTCCAAATGTGAACACTGGGGAGAAAGGTGTCTAGTAAAGAAAGTGGCAAATGTGAATTTATTAAAAGTAGGTCATGTCATACATTGTAATAGCATTCTTTGGCATATCTCCTAACTTAGGAGATAAAAGTAATAAGCGGAAACAGCATACTTAGGTTTGGGAAAGACATTTCTTTCTCTCCATAATAGATGTCTATAAATTGATTGTATAAATACCTGATAGAAAACCTAGTCATATAAAGAACAGCATAATCAATAAATGCAAACCCTCTAAGTGGAGAGCTCCAGGAAGAGTCTCAAGGGGTCAGTATTAGCACATGTTAAGTATTTTGTTAATGACATGCTAACATCTGTGGAATACATTTTCTGATACCAGAATCAAATTAGCCAGGAACCACACAGAAGGGCAAAGCAACCTGCAGAGTTAACAATAGTGAGATGAAAGTCATAATGAATATAAACTAACATTAAGATGGAGAATACACAAAAGAAAAATGTAATCGGAGAACCTAATATGAAAGAAATAGGATTGGAGACACATGCATGATGCACACAGGTGTGGGTAGTTCTTTATAAACCATTCTTACATTTAAAAAACAATTGCATGCAAATGAGGAATAATAAAACTATAGTTAGCTATAATTCACTTAACAGAGTGTTTCTGTATACTTTATATTAGTTGCATGGGTTGATGAACATAAAAGAAAAGAACAGATGCTTGAAAAAAGAGGGGCAATAAACATATTTAATGTTCACACATTAGTTCAGTTTTTCAGGAAACTAATCAAAATCCTTTTTTTAACAGACAAATTATGAAAATAAAAATATAGGTGATAACAATACTAGCAAACATACATATCAGTAACCATTTACCAGGCATTGCCCTAAAAGACACATTAACTTATTTAATATAATCTCATTATGTTAGGAGTCAATTATCTTAGCCTTTCATGGTTGAGGCAGGAAGTATTGAATGTGTTCCCCGAGTATGTACAACTAGTAATGATGGGTAGTTATGATGGAATTTAGAGCCAAAGAGCCTGGCTGCAGCGTTTTTGTTCTGATTTTTTTACTTCCTAGTTAAAATCATCCACTTTCTAGTTAAGATTATCTATAAATTCTGTTAAAAAGATGGCTGTGTTATGTATTTTTGATTCAGAGGCTAGGATGTGAACTGGTTCTGATCTTGTAAATGAGAACTCTCACAAGAATCTGCTGTGAGGGAGAAATATAAAACTTTGTTTCCACTTTCCTTTCATCAAAATTAATGGTTTTCTGTGTGTGGTTGCTTAAATAGCACAGCAGCATCTGAGATTTTTCTCCAAGTGCAAAATATTGGGTGCTAAACCAGACACATTGAATCAGAAATTTGGAATTGGGGCCCTTCAAACACTGTCTTTTACAATTTCTTTGGGTGATTTTGGTGTATTCTCAAATTTGGGAATAACTGATCTAGATAGTACAAGCTCTTTTCTGCTAGTAAGTTGGATCCTCACAAATAAAAAAAAGACAAAACACTTTAAAATTTTCTATGCTTATATGCACAATTTTAAAAGCAGCTGGCTGTGTTACCACATCTCTATACCACCAAAAATCTTTGCATTATTCTGAAGCAAAGGACACATTTTTTTAAGTTGACATTAAAAATGTTGTTTTGCTTGTATAGGTCTTTACCTCCTTTATTAGTTTTATTGTCCGATATTTTTGTTTTGGTAAGATTATAACTGGGATGGCTTTCTTAATCTCTTCTTCTAGTTCATTCTATGTACATAGGAAGGCAATTGACTTTTGAGTGTTGATTTTGTATCCTGCTACCATTGGCGGGAATGTACACTGATCCAGCCCCAATGGGAAAAATTGTGCAGAATCCTGAAATGACTAAACATGGATTTATCATATGACCCAGCAATTTCACTCCTAGTATCTATACAAAGAGCACAAAAACACTAACAAGAAAGGAAACCTGCATTCTTATGCTTATAGCTGCCCTGTATATAATAGCCAAGATATAGCAACAACCTAAATGCCCCAGAACAGATGAGTGGATCAAGAAGATGTGGGGGCCTCCCTGGTGGTGCAAGGGTTAAGTCTCAGCATTATGAAGCTATCCACAGCCACTGCAGCATGAGTTCGATCCCCGGCCAGGGAGCTTCCCACATGGTGCAACAGACCTCTCCTGACTTATCACTGCTCCCCTCAGCATCGTACTTCAGTAGATCCACCTTTTCTGCTCCCCACCCTGTCTCTAGTGAATCTTCTCACCACTCCCACACCTCTGGCCTACACCCAGGTTCTTGTATGCATAAATAAATAAATTTTTAAAATAAAAAGAAGATGTGGTACATATACATTATGGAATACTACTCAGCAATCAATAAAGATAAATTCATGCTATTTGTGGCAACATGAATAAAACTGCAAGGGATTATTCTAAGCAAAATGAGCTAGAAGGGGATAGATAAATACTGGATGGTTTCACTCGTATGTGGAATCTAGAGAAATCAAAGGATCAGAAAAAGACAAACTGAAAGACAGAAACTTGAAAGTAGACAGTAGATCTGAGACACTCAAATGAGGTGGGAGAAGATGAGGGAGAGGAGGAGAATAGAAAAGGGTAGGTGGGGCCTCTAGGCACTTTGGTGGTAGGTAAATATGGTGACTGCACCTGAGGGGAAAAGTTTTATATTGTGGAAAAAAATAAGGATTTTTTTTTTTTTAAGATTTATTTATACAAGCTGGGGTACAGGCCAGAGGCATGGGGTGGCAAGAGGGTTCACCAGAGACAGAGTGGGGAGCAGAACAGGCAGATCAGAAATACACTGCTGAGGGGAGCAGCGGGCGAGGCAGGAGAGGTCTGCCGCACCATGTGGGATTCTCCCGGGCTGCGCATCGAACCCGCATCGCGCGCTGCTGACAGCTCCACAGCGCAGCGCTCAACTGCTGTGCCACCAGGGAAGTCCAAGGATATTTTAAAACAAATTAAAAGAATAAAAGTTTTTTTTTTTTTTTTTTTTAAGTCTTGGTTTTCCCCTCTTCTAGTTTCCTCTCTAGGCTCATCTTAAATTAAACTCCCCTTTGCACTCTTTATTCCAGCCACACACTCTTCAGTCTCTTGGGCCACATCATTTCACTCTACAGAAATTTTGCACATGCCTTTCCAAAATTGATAATAACATTTTTTTAAACTTTTTTAGTAGACTCCAACTCAATCATAGGTTTGAATTTAATTATCATTTCTTTGAAAATCCTTCACTGACCCATGTGATTAGAGAGTCTTTAATTTTTGATTTTACAGCTTTAAGGTCCTCTCTCTTTTGAAGCCTATAGTATAGTTACACTTTTGTAATCATAGATACGATTAATATTGGTTCATCCTTGGACTGTGAGCTTCATTTGATCATATGGTGATTCATTGACCGAATGAATGTATACATCCCATCCATTATATTTCTTTAAGTTCCAAGCATAGCATGATTTCTCATGAATTAGAAAGTTAATGCTTTTTTTTAAGACTCAAGAAAGGATTGTCTGTATATTTTTTTAAAAAAAATGAAAAAAATACTTCACTGAAAGTATTAACCACAGTCGCATCCCACCCTTCCTATTATCATTACTCACACAGTATTTTTGCAGTACTTTTTCTGAAAATCTTGATAACATCTGTAACAGAACTTCAAAAATGTTCCTGCTTTTTACATATAATTTCAAAGGAATCATTATCTAGTTTAGATAATTTTGTTTTATGAATGTTCCATTCTGTCCCATTTTGAATTATGTTTTAATTACAGTTATTAATTTGGACAACAGGACTGTAACTCCTAATTGAATAATATAAAATATTTCATAAATAAAATTGAAAAATATAAAATGTATAAAATATAAAATACATATTTTAGTAATTTTTTGTGATCTATATATCATCAAACGCATTTATTCACAGAAATGAAATATTTCATATTTGTAGTATCCTTCAATTGTAAAGACAAATACATTGTAATTCCTATTTTATGATTTTTATCATTCATATAATTTTGTCTATTTTATTAGGGTCAGTCAGCAGTGTTACAGGGCAACCCCAATGTGAAATGGGTTGACCTGAGTGTGGGTCCTCACTGGTGCACTTAAATGGGATTTATAATAAGACTGAACTGCAGGCACACACAAAATAAATTAAGAAAGGTTTTATTTACTAAAAGGTAAAATGAAGAGACAAATAACCCAGGGAGAAAGAGAGGAAGAGAGAAATTGGTAAATGTGCCCTATCAGTTTTGCTGAGCTGGGACCCCAATAGCACACTGAAGGCCCCAATAGCACCACCAAGTCCCACATGTCTGGTTATATATGAAGCCTGGCTGCTTAACTCCGCACTCAGTTCCTAGCAATCCCCCCTTCAGTGTTGATGATGACGTTATGGGATTTGCAGTCCTTGGTACCTTGGATCTCTTTGGCCTGGGGGGGTGAGGGCTGAAGTCCATAAAACCTGAGTTTGTAGATTTCGTTGAGGACATCCTCTCCCCCCAACAGTAGAAGTTGTGCAAAAAGGGCATGGTAAAGTAAATATCACTTGTAGAACTCTAAAACTTTAAAATACAAAAGACTCAAAACATTACCTATACAAGTATTTTACTTATAAGTAATGGACTTGAGAATTCCATATTGTATTTTCCTTTAGGAATGCATCTTTTTAAAAGTTTTTTTTATTTGTTTGTAAAGATTTCATGTTTTGTTACATATAGCTAATGTTATATTCTTAAAAATATAATTTATTTTGTGTAATTAAGGTAACAGTATTGACCAGGATAATTAACAATGTTAGAGGTAGCCAGTTGTAAGATAATTAACCTTAAGAAAAGAAAATATAGCTGTACTTGGGGAAATTACTTAATTTGGCCTCAATTCCATTTAAAACATTAGAATTCATTGATCCTACTTTACTCTATATATGAAGTATGTAAAGCACTCCATAATCCAAACCACTTCATCTATAAGACAGATTCTCAAACTCAAGTGTACATAGGGTATCTAGCAAGCATTTTGAAATGTGTACTCCTGAACATTTGTTGCATGAGAGTCTGATTCTGAACAAGCATGGAAACCAGATATCTGCATTTTTATATGTACATATAATACTGTAATTTCAGGTTTTCAGTTCTGGGAATGGATCCCAGGCTGCAGTAGCAACGCTGAGTCCCAACCACTAGACTACAGGTTGGTGTCTCACAAAGCCACAGCAGTAACTTCACTGATGATCAGGCAAGCAAGTGAAAAGAGGCAGATTTGTTTAGACAAAGAGTTTATTAAGGATGAAGAAAATAGAAATAAAGTGGGAAGCCCAGGCCAGGAACTAGGTCCTTGTGGGGCAAGGGCAAGGGAGCTGAAGTGGAGTCCTGCCTCAGGGAATATATGCCTCCTTTCCCTAATTATTCTAAAGCTCCATCAGTCTCTTTGTGATTGGCTAGTTCTTAGTGGTCTCACTCACTGCCTTAATGTCCCTGTGCCCAAAATTAAGTCTCTGTATTCCAGCCCTTATCTTAGTGTGCTTTTTCTTTGTCTTTGATCCAGAATGTCCTCTTGGCCCTAGTCCTGGGGTGCTTGATTAGCTCCCTTTGGAATTTGTTGCTCTTATCTCTGGATCTTCCCTTATTCCTCTTGTTGCCCTTATCACAGAAGCTTCTTTAATTCTCCCAAGGTCCCTGTCTGCACTGTCCCTGTAGCTGCCTGATCACCCTAACTTGCCCTAGGACTCACATCCAGGAATGAAGTTGGCCCCAATGTTTTAGAATTTAGAAAACCATTAGAACTAGATTATTGAAAGTATTGAAGCATTTGATATATTATAAAAAGATTCACTTAATTCAGGAATGAGTATCCCATAAACTCATTCCTCCACAGGCAAGAAACAGTTTTTTCGCACAGCTATTTGATTCAGAAAAGCTCCAGAATATCTGTTCTAAGTAAAAAGAAAAGTTATGGTATATGTGGAATAAAATCTCAGTGTGGTACAAGGTAGTAAATTGATCCATTGTTTATATCACTACTTTCAAAGTAATGTTATCTGTGTTCTAAGAAGTCCCTCTGTTATTTTTGAAACCTCAGTAAATGAGATTTTTTAAAAAGTGATGGAAGTTGAACATAATTTATAAAAGCCTTATTATTCTAAAAGACAACATTACGTATAGGAGAAGTAATTTCATATTTGTGCTAAAATATGCATTTAAAAGTTTGTGGGTCAATCTTCCTAAAAATACCAGAGAGGCTTTTCTCAATATACTCCCAGCAGGACTCTTACAATAAGTGTCATGTTGAAGTCAAAGGTCAACCAAGACCTGTGAGCCTCTGGAAGTCTATTGCCATTACATAAAGAATGGAGGTTATTTAAGAGCAGTAAATACCCCACAGGCTAAGAGAAGCTTTTTCCTTGTCTCAGTCGTTTGTCCTTTTCCCAATCTAAGGAAAAAATCCCTGCTCTATCTAGTGGAATGCAGTATGGGGGGGGGTATCATGTAGGTGTAGGTTATTTGTAAACATCTTCTCTGAGAATCTCATCTTAACTCTGAGAAATGTGGTTATCCCCGCCCCCCATGTCTATCATGGGAGCCTTTCCTTCTCTCTCCTAGATGCCCCAGATCCTTAAACACAAAATAAATATCCTAGTCTGCTCTGTTATTGTTTAGAATTTGCAACCACATAAATTCTCTATATGTATATTGGTAATTTTTTGTTTTTTATTCCCTACTATGCTGTATGATGTTAATTCCTTCCTTCCTCTAGTTTCAGAAGAACCCAGGTGGATTTGGGAATTTTCCCTTGTACCTTGATAAGGTGATAAAATAATTTTTTTTTCATTTAACGTACTTTATAATATAATAAACTTTATTCTAACTCGCCTTTAAAAACAATTCAAATCACTCTATTATTTAACTTAAAATCTGACGATCTTATTAAAAAAAAACCTAACTGTATAAGTTTCTGCTGTGCTTTTATGTGTAAGGTAAAATGTGGTGTTGATACTGGCCTCAGCTTCCCTCAGCCAATAAAAGGAAAGAAACGGTTTGAGGCAAAGGACAGTGGTTTAATTTGTTGACAAACTAAGGAGGCAGCAGACTTTTGTCTGAAAGTCCACTGTCTTGCTCTCTGGCAGAGTTCAGGGGTATTTGGACAAAGGAGTAAAAGAAAAAAGGGAGCTGTGCAAGTGTCTGCAAAGGGGAGATAGGAAGAATGGCACATCCTTTTGATATAGACATATATGGAAATTTCCATGGGCTCCAGCTTGTTTTGGTAACACCTGCTGTTTAACTTCCTTATTATCTTCCTAGGTATAGCCTTCCTTTTCCTTAGAATGCAAGAAGACAAACTTGTTAATTGCAAGAGATAGGGATGCTTATCTGGTGGGGCAGGAAGAAAGACCTACCCTGTTTCACTGCATCAGTGCTAGTCATTCCATAATAATAATTATACCACTGTATGAATATTTCATATACAAGGAAAGTATTTTATACATGATTTATACCATAATGCATTTGATCATAGTCTTAGATAATTACAGTTCATTTGAAGCTTTCCAACAATTTGAAATAATCTGTATTGCTTCCATAAAATTCCCTGTTTCCTAATAGGCATTTATTTACAATGCGAGTAATAC
This sequence comes from Scalopus aquaticus, assembly GCA_004024925.1. Taxonomy (NCBI): domain Eukaryota; kingdom Metazoa; phylum Chordata; class Mammalia; order Eulipotyphla; family Talpidae; genus Scalopus; species Scalopus aquaticus. The sequence goes on from PVIJ01000040.1 coordinate 216,553, forward strand.
TTTTTACATGAGATTTTAGATGCTAGTATTTTTTATTTAAAATAACTACCTCATTAGAGAACTGGCAAAAATAGTGAGAAGGAAAAGGAAGATCTAATGTATAGTAGTGTTTCTCATTTTTCAATGTGATTCAAATAGTTTTAATTTAAATATACTTTATGTAACCAAAAGCAAATATGTTGTAAGATGATTTCATGAATGTAAAAAACTCCCTTAAAATTTGGTATTATATTTATTTGTACCCTAAGAGTATATCAACTTTTAAACTGTTGTTCAATATGCTTGCTAGAGGAAAAAATAGTAAACAATATGAGACACAGTAATACTGCTGTCATTTTGGAGTCCATGGGTTTGAGAGCGGGGTCCTTGGGTTCACTCTGGAAAAGTTTTCACCAGAGCTCCCCTTCGGCGGCATGTGGCAAGTTTCTCCAGGAGACAGAGACTTAGTTATACTTAAACAGGTTTATTATGGAAAGTGGCAGGGAAGTGAAGGACGCTTGCATGGGCACAAGCGGGCAGGAAGAGCTGCCCCTCTAAGGGGCAGGTTTGCTAAGAGAGAGGCCTGCGTGGTGCAGGTCACGGGCAGGCAGGCATCTGCCCTGTGGAGGGACAGAGCTGGTAAAGGAAAGCACCAGCATAGGCACAGGTGGGCGGAAGGACTGCTGCCCAGTGCCAGAGGCAGAGGTCTCACTGATACAGTCTTCTCTTTGGGAGGGGCTCATTCCTTCCTGGTGTGGTTTGTTTGTTTTTGATTTTGAATAACTATGTAGAATTTGGAAGGGGCCAGAGTTTCTACAATGACCTCAATCTCCATATCTTTACCTCCTGTCTGATCTCCTGACTTTCCCTACAGCATCTGATACCTGCTTGGGTCTTGTGCTTTGTGATCCAGGCTTTGGTGCCTGAGGATCTTAGTTCCCACAGCTGGGTTAATGACTATTCATCCTTCTTGGCATCGTGTAAGCCAGGTGTCTGATCTTGGGGTGCCTCCTTTCCAGTTTTTCTATCTTATCCTCAGTCAGAAACACCCTCAGTCTGTCCTTTGTTTCACAAGACATATAAAATCAATTCCCCAAAGTTATGTGTAGGACAGGATTTATCTATTTCATTTCAGTAATTCATTATTAGCAACAACAACAAAAACAACATCTATACATACACACCTAGTTTATAAATTAGATTCTAACTTTCATTTTAGACATTGGAGAAATTTTACACATTTTTATGTTTAAAATACTAATGTTCATTGTTTAATATTAAATGTTTAAATTTATTTCAATATTTACCGTTTGAGATTTACTATTTTTAATATTTAAATTTGTCTTTAAACATTTTTAGATTTAATAATAATAATTGAATGTCTATGGAATTTTATTTAATAAAACCTAGAGTAAGCCTAAAAATTAACTAAAATGTATTGTCAGTGTGTGTGTATATATATATATATATATATATATATTTATATATACATATATATTGCATTTATTTATATATTTTAAAAATATAATCTCAAAAAAATAGTGTAACCTTTTAAATGCCCACATAGCTGCCTTAAACAATGTGTTTACTGTTCAGAATGTTTTAGAGTAAATTAAAAACTGTTGAATAAAAATGAATTATAAAATTCCATGTAATTTACAACAGTAGCAGTAATTATTTAAATCTTGAAACTCATCTTAAAACATCATTTTAACATTCATCAACTCAGTTGAGAGAACACAGATTGCTCTAGGTCAGCAGAGATGATTTATTTCACAATTGTAGTTCTCTGAATAACTTTGTATTCTCTCATTAAGAAGAACAGTACAGGAAATCATTTACTGATCATTTTACAATGCACATAACATCCTGTACATGCTTAGGCAACTATATGGTGATTTACAAATCAGGACAGGCATCAAAATTACTGAACTTAGAAAATAATTCACAGTGTCAATGTGAATAAATTTTTAGATTTTGACAATATATTTAGTTCAATAAAATAAGATTCTTTATTCATGAACAAATTTGAAAGGTATTCAAGCAGGACTCCTAAGCCATTTACTCTGAATTATTGGCTTCATTATTTTAATACCATTTCATGTCACTTTGTGGTAACCTTGTGATTGCATAACAAAAACTAGAAAAAGATAAGTATGGAAGGAGGATAGAGAGTTATAAATCAACAAGTATTTTTTTTTTCCTTTTAGAAAAAGTAGAAAATTATAATCACATTTGACTTACTGCCACAGTGTTTCCTACAAAAATGAATGAAAGTGACAAATAAAAATTTATAAAATAAAAATGGTGTTTAAAAAACAATATACATATGTTTACACACATGTGTGCATTTATGTGTGTGAGTTTGTACATAATTGCAATTAAGAGAAAAATATATGTTACCTATGGATATGAACAACAGATCAAGGAACTGAAATAGGAATGAAAATAAACCCTCAATATTACAATAGTAGGCTTAATTTTTCAAAATAACAAAATGTTTAAATTGGTATTTACTGTTGATTTTATTTCTTGAAATATTCCTTCCATTTATGAGTAAGATTCCTTAGCAAAAACAAACATAATTACTTCCAGTATAAAACTCAATTTGTTGTTCTATTTAAGAATTAAATAGAAAGTGCATCCCTTTCTATGGTTTTCATAAAAGGGAGTGAGATCATGCATACAACTAAAGCACACTATTGTAAAAACAGTAGTTTTGTACCTTTAAATGAGTATATTGACCCACAAAATGAGTCATTTAGTTGTAGGAAAGTCAATCCCTATTACTTAAAAAAAAAAAATAAAGGCCAATAAAAACATATGCTTGTTCTTTCTCTTTTAGACAATTTTAGAACACTTAATCTATTATTGAGTTCATTCCTCATTTTGCATCCCATGTTCCCTGGTGACAAGACTTGATTCTTCATAAGAAGTTATTTCACTATTATTACAATATCAGTAGTTGTTACTCAAAATGCAATTCCATGAATATACTGTAAACACAAAGCCAGGCTTGAGACAAAGCATTTGAAGACTAAGAAAAACGAGTGGATGGCAAGCCTTTCAGGTAGTTCTCATATTGTCTGCTCATAAAACCAGTTCGAATTACTCCTTAAGAATGCAGACCAAAAAATTTTCTAGTATGTATGCATCTATGTGTGTGTGTGTGGGGGGTGCTGAGGGGGGGGAATGCTTATTATGTATTATGTTCTCTTTGTCTCTCAATCCCACAGCATTTTAATCAGAAATTTATAAGTGCTCATATACTGCTCATTGGATTGAATAATATTATTTTAAGACATATCAATTTACTTGAATGAAAAGGCCTACAATTTTGCTTCTAAATTTTGTACCTTAAATATGAACTAGTTTCATAGTTTATAGCAAGTACTAGCTAAAATCGGGCTTCTCTTTGGGGAACAGAAAATAAGAATAGTAATAGTGACTTTAACTGTCTAGAATGATTTTTTTTTCCCAAATGGCTTTCAAAATGTCATACAAGTATAGCTGGTATGATGATCCTATTTTTCTCAACAGATTCAACTTTTAAAATATATAATGAGTTAATTCAAAATTCTGCAAACTTAAATTTATGTTTCTATTAACCACAAATTTTCCCAAAAGAACTTTTCCTAGAATATATTCTGTGTCAATCTGTGAATATTCGTACATCATGTCCTTGTAGCTACCTGGTAATAATACCAAGTTTCTTAAATCAAATTTTGAGTATTTGTTCCCTCAGCTTTTCCTTTGGAGAAGCATTGATTGGAAAACTATTCTAATATTTAGTATGTATGAGGTTCCATGCAGGGTGCAGATGGCATCCTAACCCCATCCATATGTTTAAAGCATCTCCTTCATTTGGAAGTCTTACAGACACCAAAACAATCATGGAGAGAAGTGGTCTTTAAATTTTAATTTTATCAAAATAAACCAGATCTCTTGTGTATAAAACCTTTGCCAACAATGGATTTTCTTCAACAAACAACAAGCCAAACCCATTTGTAAAGGCCAAGGAAAAGACTGATAAATATGCATTTGATTATATGAGACAGATTGAATCATCTTTGTTTTGAGTATGCTATTTTGCGTTTGCATTTATTTTCTAGAGTATGCTATTTTGCGTTTGCATTTATTTTCTAGAGTATTTTTAAATGCCTTTCAAATAGCCCGGGGTGTTTTCTGAGACATTTTTCTTTCTATTTATTTAGTTTTCTGTATTGTTATATCTTACATATTATAAATCCATGAACATATAATAGATACCAACATATATAATTACTTTAAATCCTAAATAATAATAACTTCACAATTAATAGAGTGACTTATTTGTTAGATTTTGTTCTTATGTGTGAAAATAGTATCTACTTTGATGAACATTGTTTCTGTTGCATTTACCAATTCAAGATCTCAGAGGAAATGAGCAGAATGTGGTTTATATTTTATGGTGACATTGATTATTAATGTTTTATTAAGACCCTAAATTAACAAATTCATAAATCACAGCTTATTTCCATGATACTGAAATATGCTGAGGAATTACAAAGTAAATGATTTTAGCTGAGATTCTTTTATTTTAAGGGGAGCACTAGACATTCAGAATACACATAAAACTTTTGAGGAAATTATATTTATTAGTTAAGACTTGATTCTCCAATAAAATTAACACTTCTCTTGAATTTAAAAATAAGCCAATAATTTTGGAATTTGGGTAGCAGGAAACTCCATTTAGTGATGAAAAATTTTTCAATGATACCATCAATATAAGTAGAAATTTTAAAGAATGAGGAGTTCCAAACCAGAGTTTCCTCTCTCAGAGAAATTTTGCGCCAAATATTTCCTTTTAAACTTTCCTAAAGAAAGTAATATAAATGGTCCCATGTTGACAGCTAAAGTATCTTCGAATGAGAAGAAATTCTTTGAGTCATCTTTTCATTTTGGAGATTTAACTCACCCTCTACTAGCTCTAAGATGCAAAAACAATCATTTTAGATTGCTTGTGGATTAGGGAAATGTAGAAGAAAGGTTATAGAAAAACGTTCTTAGGCATGTCTTCTCTTTCCATGAAACATTCCTACATGCCTGAGGCTATTTTCAAAGCTCAGCTAGTGAACCATGAGGGATTACAGTTTTATCAACAGCCTGATTCTGCACCAGCAGCAGGTGCACTGGCTTGATGACCAGCAAGGCCACTGGTGCCACAAAACCCGAGTTCCTGGCAGTAGGCACTTTGTGTTAACACCATTCTTGATGGTGGTCCAAGCAAGATAGAAATTGCCAAAGAATGAGTTGAAGTACTAGATGTTGCTTTAAAAACATAGAGGAATGAAAGAATGAATGGAAAAAAAGGTCTCGGATTCATACGCTTGGCTGATTTCTTATGCTATGACTGCCAAATACAGTCAACACAGAGCTATGGGGGCTGCTGCCACTGGAGAGACAGACACGCGGCCAGAGTGGAAGAAGTTGGAAGGAATGAAAAGTCAACCTGAAACTGAATTTATGGGGTGCCAATACAAATGCTGAATTGTGCAAGTACAGGATGTTTATCTTTCCTCTTTTCATAATGAGGAATTTCTTTTTCTCCTTTCTGTTTTGATCAAAGACCAGTATTCTCAGTTCTCAGTTATCATATTGCTTTAATTCTGCATCTTATTTATACAATAATTAAAAATAAATAGGGTATTAAATAGTTGTACTTGTAAAATAATGGAAATTTAGAACATATTAAAAAAAGTGTGGCAGCTACTCACAAACCTAGCCCCAAATGTCAAATGTAAGCATTTTGCCATATCTTCTTGAGTTTTTAAAAAATGGAATAAACTTAGCAACATCCATCAATGTGTATCTTGGCAGTTTATTGCATTAAGATGCATCCGTGATAATATAGACTATTTCAAAATGTGTATTGATGATTTGGTTTACTGCAGTTGCCTAGAACAATAGCTCCTGAATAAAAGATTCTCCAATAAAGAATGCAAATTTTTTACTGACAGTATGCAAACACTGATATATTATCTTTTTACAATTTTCTTTTTCATTCAATAGTATGTTTTGGTATTGATTCATGTTTAAACTATCCAGATACTAGATAGTACTCCACTGTGTGTTATATACTAGTCTATTTAATCATACTAATGTCCATTTAAATATTTCAGTTTTTTTTCATATTACAAATCATATCCAATGATACTAAATAAAAAACTCTAAGATAATCATCAATACCTTGATACTATATTTAAGATATGCAGTGTTTTGTGCTCAATTATAGGCTTTTAAATTCCTCAGAATGACAAATATTAGTTTACTTTCATCATTACCATCAAAATTGTCATCTAATTAAAAGTTAAATAGATTTCTTGAGTAAGGGAGCTCATTCATTTAAAATAAAATTAGAGAACATAATTCTACCTACCTACCAGGAGAATACATATTTCCTGATTTTATCCTCTGTAATAATAAGACATTGACTTATGTAAGGTTGTTTAGGAGTTAACCACAGGAGAAAATGAAATGTTTTTGAAGCCAGCTATTTGCCTGCTATTGTTCTAGGTATTGAGAGTACAGCCATAAATAAAATTACCTACATTTGTTCAAAATATATGTTAGGCCTCCCTGGTGGTGCAGTGGGTTAAGTCTCAGCACTATGAAGCTATCTATCCACAGCCACTGCAGCATGAGTTCGATCCCCGGCCAGGGAGCTTCCCATATGGCGCAGCAGACTATTTCACCCACTGCTCCCCTCAGCAGTGTACTTCAGTAGATCCACCTGTTCTGCTCCCCACTCTGTCTCTGGTGAATCCTCTCGCTGCCCCACTCTGGCTTATACCCCAGTCCTTGTATGCATAAATAAATAAATCTTTAAACAAACAAACAAACAAACAAATATATATACATATATATATATATATATATATGTGTGTGTGTGTGTGTGTGTGTTATAAGGAGAAACAGTGGGAAGATATCTAATGCTTTATCTTTTTTTAAAGATTTATTTATTTCCGCATACAAGCTGGGGTACAGGCTAGAGGTGTAGGGCGGCGAGAGGGTTCACCACAGACAAAGTGGGGGAGCAGAAGAGGCAGATCAATGGAAATACACTGCTGAGAGGAGCAGTGGACAAGGCAGGAGAGGTCTGCCGCGCCATGAGGGAATCTCCCCGGCTGGGCTTTGAACTTGCGGTGCCGCTGCCGACAACTCAACAGCGCAGAGCTTAACTGCTGCGCCACCAGGGAGGCCCTAACTCTTTCTCTTTATATGTGTCATATATGTCCTTCCTTGTGATAGGCTTGTTGAGTTCTAAAGGTTTAAAGGCAAACAATATACATTTAAAATTTAATTTAAGACTTTACTCACGTTTACTAAATATCTTGCTTCTGCTTATTTATGGCAGTATCATAAATTTAGATAAATGGCACTTCTAACTGATTAAAAGTAAGAAATAAAGGGCCAAACCATTTGATAGGAAAGAGACAATTACGTGGGAAAATCTGATGATAATTTTTATAAAATGACATCAAATTATAGGTGAAAAAAGCAGAGGGTCAGTAAGGCTAAGACATTCCTGGATAATTTATGTCAGCCATGGTATTTGAAACTGGGTACTTTCCCTAAACGTAGGATAAGTTCATTGTTTATGTGCTGTACATGCTTTGGGATGAAAACATGGAATTAAAAATCTGGATTGAAACTGACTACTATGAATGTTCCATTGACTATTAACTGTAAACTTAGAATAATAATAATTTGCATCCAGAGGACATGTATAAAGTGTTTAGCATAATTCCTAACACATAGACATTTAACAAATGCTTATTCTTTCATTGATTTCCTAAGATAAAACAATTCCCTCCATATGTTATACCCTGAGCTAAAATATATAATACATACTGAATTTATTCCTTTATTCACTTTCTTTCTGAGACTAAAGAGGAAACAGATATACACAACAGTTAATAAGATGTGTTAATATGCTTTGTTCCAGTTATATTTGCCCACATCCACATACCCAAGCCATTTTAGAGACCTGTCCATATATGCATATGCTACAGTCTCCATTATACTAATCATTGCAAAGTTACCTGGTATCCAGAAATAACTAATTTGTGACTTAAAAACATTTATTCTAAGAAAGTTATTGTACAAGAAAGGTAATAATGTCCTTACATTTTCTAATCATTTTCCTTGAAATGTGAACACAACACCGTACTGTAACATTGGTTTCTATCATCTTTCTCAATTTCTAAATTGAAACTGATGCTACAATATCACATGGGAAAATAAGATTCTATTTATTAGAAAATTATTAGACAGCACAACTGTGCCAGAATGGAAAAGTCACCTAGCGAATGAACTTAATAAATTATTAAAAACATGAAATTCTGTTGGGGTTAAGAGAAGGACAGTCAAATAAAATTCATTCAAACAGTAGCAAATATGGCAGAGTACCTGCAGTAAAATCTGCTTATAGTTATATTGATTTTCAGGAGTTGAGCGAGTAGATTGCAGTAGAAATTTAATATGAAATCAAATACCTACTATCTCTGCCACCATTTTGGAGCTTTATGACTTAGAAAATAATTCCACATATTGCAAGAATAGGGGAATTTTGTAGGGTGAAATGTAATTCAATCAAAACATGAGACAAAGTTAAACTAATCAATTGATGTTATTCAGTCATAGGAGACCAAAGAAAAGGGAATAAGAAGCACTGGGGTATCATAAGGATATGAAATTATGCATTCCATAAATATTTATTTTCATGTATTTTTAGAATTGAGTCATGTCTTTTAAATCCACATGAAGTTGCATTTAAAAAAGGAAAAATAAGAATACTTTTTTAAAAGGCATGTGAATTTAAATTAGTCAAGTAAAACATTAATAAGGCAAACCAGATTGTAATAAGACTAACTTCTGGAAATTTTAAAAATATATGATTATACTTGAATAGCAGTGTTTTAGGTTTTATAAGATAAAACAACTAGTTTTGTTTCTCCTTAAAAGTACAGAAAGTGTAGTTTAAAACAAGTGCATTATAATATAGAAAACTTTATTTTCAATTTTCATGATACCTATATATAAGCCAGGATCATCAAGTCCACACTTGAACAAAACCCCAGATCTGTGTGGAACAATTAGAAGTCATTAGTCACCAGGAAATTGTAATGATAATTCTCATTTTTCTAGAAACTTAAAAATAAGTGAACAGAATTTCAAGGTTTTCAGTCAAAATATGTGTTTATAAAAGGAGTCACAGAAGACAGAGGCAATAATTAAAACGCAGTGCCAAAAATAAAAAATGCAGAAATATCTAATTTGTGGCTTATTTGCATGGTGGGGAGGGTGTCTTATAAACAAAATGAAGCAAGTGAATCAAATCTTCCACATAAATCTTTCATTATTATTATTATTATATTTTTTATTATTAAGTAATTGGTTTACAGCTTTCTTCACGTGTATGTTATCACACCACACCCGCCACCAAGGCACCCACAGTCTTCCACCACAGTCTGTTGTGCTCTTTTCCCCTTCCTTACCCACCCGCCTCCTCTCTTTCTGGAGGCCTCAGTTTTACAGAGTTCTAGGGTTTGGTTTTGTTTGTTTTAAGTTTGATTTTGTCTAACTCTTTTTACAATTCCTCTATATTCCATGTATGAGTAAAACCTTTCAGTATGTCTTTCTCCTTCTGACTTATTTCACTTAGTGTAATTCCCTCCAGTTACATACATGTTGTTGTAAATGGAAAGATCTCATTTTTCATAGCTCAGTATTTGTGTGTGTGCATGCGCGCGCGCGCGTGTATGTGTGTGTGTGTGTATGTGTTCCTAAACTACTCATCTGTCTTTGGACACTTAGGTTGTTTCTAAGTTGGCTGTTATACATAGTGCTGTAATGAATGTAGAAACAGGAGTGCATAGATCCCATCCAATTATGGTTTTGCATTTTTCTGATACCTAGGAGTGGAATTACTGGATATTACGGTAGATCTATTTTTAATATTTTGAGAAATGTCTACACTATTTTCAGTATAGCTCAGTAAATTTTGATTTACATTTCTACCCATTTAAAAAATAATCTGGATTTTAATGAAAACAATTGCAGAACAGATACCTTAGGATGAGATATAATTCAAGTCCTAGGGAAGAGTCCAGCAAGGGCATCACAGTGTCCCATCTTATCAAAAGATTAGCATTTACTCAGACAAGGATATCTCTAAAATTCCTCAGTTCTGTCCTCCTATTTATACTCCTAGAACCTATTGTTTTACTTTAAAGGTTTGATATAATATTTATTCTACTCTCTAACTGTACAGTGTTAGTAAGGCATATGAAGGCTTTCTCTTCAAAACATCAAGTTATGTATTTATGTGTGCGAGCTTGAGCGAAATAGTTTTAATGTAAATACTTGCCTGATATTCCTTTGACTCACAAGAGTATATTGATGGATTCTTTATCAATATCTAGATGTAGAGTCTTAACTATTATAAATTTAACAAGGTAGGAGCAAACTATATGCAGTACACTGAGGAATTTCCAATTTATGACTTAAAAATGAAAACTAACTTAGGATGTTAGAAATAATGCACCTAAAGGTGGACTTTGAGATATGTGAGGTATATGTTGAGTAGATATTTTACTGAAGAATGCGGAGATAGAAGATACATACTTAAACTTTTTACAGGGATATAAAATGTACAACTCAAACTTTCACATAGATGTTAGATCTAATTTATGACCATCAGGTATATCTAGCAATTTCAGGAACTAGACAAGGATTCACTAGCCATCATGAACAAAAACAATTAGCTAGGTTATGGTATTCTTAATTGCAGATGGGATCATGCCAATTTATTCATACCTCATGGAGTTCTTCTGTTTAAGCTCATTGGGTAGCTCTGCTTATAATTGCTCATAGAGTTGTTTGGCTTCATAACATGTGCATGTATCTGCCAACAGGTTTTTCTAGAAAAAAATACTTTGAAATATAATTTGAAATTTTTAGGTTATTTGCATTAACCATCTTTAAGACAAGTTTAGAGTATTTTAGGAGACTGACATTTAGAGTGTATAATATTTTATGTAAGAAATTTCATTTTTGTCTCCTAAGGCTTGTGTTTATATATGAAGAAAACTGCAGTGTGACATTTGCTAATAGTGTCAGCTGAAGGAATATACAGCCTCAGTGTAGCTCTTAGACACATAAATCATGGCAATCATTAATGAACCAAGTGAAACCATTTTGAGCACAAAGCTGTTTCTTAAATGAGTAAACTCATTATATTTGATGTGTACTAAACTTTCTACCTTAAGAAGGATATATACAAAATTTCCATGTTCTTTGTGAATATTATCTCTGTTCTCCCTAAAAAAACAATATGCAATTTTTAATTTACACTTACTTGGTGCATAAACTTGGAGAAGACAAACTTCACCAATTTCTTCACAGCTCTAAGGAAGGGATAATCAAATATTCCTATTTTTGCATATCCAATGAGTTTGTGTACAGGAATATTTTCATAAAATTAAATATTAATTAAAATGTTTTCTTAGAAGTATTTTATATAAAATAATTCCCAGACATTCCCTCTTAAATTTTAAAAGGTTTTTTTTTTTTTTTTTTTTTTTTTTTGGCTGAGGGACTCCAACTTGTTTATGAGTAAATAACTGAATATCCACAAAAAATATATGCATATGAAAATTGACTTAAGAGGAGATGCTGGAAGGCTATAGGAAACCATCTCTTAGAAATCTCATTTGGTTTGTGTAACATTTGAATGCAAATGAGATACCAGTACTTTTAGAAAAATCATTGTTTAATACATTGTTTGATACAACATTTTGCTAAAAAATCAGCATTATTGCTTGATAAAACATCTCAAGTTTTATTTCTACAAATGGACAACAGACCCCTAAATAAAGAATTTTTGCTTATAGTTTCAAGATATATTTGAACAGATACTACATGAGATTCCATCAAAAACTTTAATAATACTGGAGTGTTATATTCCAATCTATCTTCCGTGTTATTCCAGTTGCACTGAGAACATTGCTATAATTGATTGGGGATAGAAATAATATGTCTTTATTGGTTACTAGTAGATGGGAGCAAGAATTTGTCAATGTCACATTTTCATAACTGTTTGATTTTATTTTATTTATTTATTTATTTATTTATTTTTAAAGATTTATTTATTTATACATACAGCTGGGGTACAGGCCAGAGGTGCGGAGTGGCGAGAGGCTTCACCAGAGACAGAGTGGGGAGCAGAATAGGCAGATAAGAAATACACTGCTGAGGGGAGCAGCAGGCGAGGCAGGAGAGGTCTGCCGCACCATGTGGGACTCTCCCAGGCTGGGCGTCGAACTCGCATCGCTGCTGCTGCATCGCTGCTGCTGACAGCTCCACAGCGCAGCGCTTAACCGCTGCGCCACCAGGGAGGCCCTGTTTGATTTTAAATTATAATTTAATTTCATAAGTTTGTCACCTCACTCATTTGAGTGTGAAGTAAATTTTTGTGATAGTTAAAAAATGTTTAGTGATAAGAGTACAAAAAAGAAATGATGTACTGTACTTTATTTAGTGGTCTTAAAAATGTGAATAATGAATTATCCATCTTCAGAATTGAGAAACAATTTATAAATTTAACAAATTCCCTGAAGCATATTTTAAATTACTGAAAATAATTACATTCTCTTTCCCCCACTTAAAAGATATCGCCATTGAATGTACGCACAGATATATGACAATATCCTCATCTTAAATTTTATTTAAAGTAGGTGGTGTCAGACAATCAAAAGGCAAGTAAAAGATAATTCAGGGAAGTAAAATGTAAGTAACAAAACATTTTCAAACATTAATGACATAAAGGGAAATTTGCTGAAAAATAACTTAATCTCAGAATCATTGCTCTCCATTGTAAAAACTGCTTTGATTTTGAACAATCATTTCCTATATTTTGAGTATCTATAAGCTTATCCCCGCCTAATTAGAACAATTTGATAACATTAATAACAAACAGTACATTCTTTTTAGAATATATGTAATGACACTGAAATGAAATCTGCTAAAAGGTAAAACTAATTCATATTAAAATATGTCTTTGAATTGTGTATTTAGTAACTGGGAAGAATGTGGAAATGTACTGTAAAGTACTTTCTAGAAATGTACTTACACTTATGTAGTTCAAGCAACCTACAGAATATATTACTCAATTAGGCCAAGTCTTCAAACAAATAAAATGTCTTGTTGAGCATGGTTTCTTCTTTGACCCAAGACAATGATTAGAAAAGGAAATCTCAGCAAGTGAAGATTCAGCATACATGTCAGACTGAGGTTTTCAACTACAGTCAGATCAAAAGGAGACTGATTTATGAAAGCATCTTACTACCATGACTCAAAATTTGGAAAATCTACACAGTATGTTAGAATCCAAATATGTCAAATGTTGTGTTTTTTAATTCACTTAAAGAGGAGGTCACAAACTTTTGGTATTTTAAGGTATCTATGTAGCATCATTTGAAAATTCAGTAATTGCAGATGAAAATAGCAAGGATTATATTGAGGACCTGATCAGTGTTTTAATAGTGTTTTAATCATTTCTATTAGGAAGAACAGGCAGAATTAATCCATTATCAGTTTCAGGAATATATGTGGTTTTCATAAACAACTGTATTCTACTTGCTGACTTTTTAAAGTGTCTATTTTCCTCTTTGAATTTTTTAGAGCCAAAGTGTTTCCTGTTTTTCATGGAGTTAGAATCAAGTAGACTTGAGTTTGAATCCAAAAAGTGTTAATACCACCTCTGAAGCTGAGGAGGAAAAGGAGGTAATAGCTATTTCCCCCAGGGTAGTATTGATGACTAAGTGGGCTGACAGTTTTAAGGCACATAAAATTGCGGTTGGTACTAGAAAGGCTGTAAACATTGTGTGTAAACCTCAGCAGAATGCAGTATGATCACGCATGTTATAAATAACATGCCCCAGCAGGTGAAAAGTGTGCAACATATAAGCAACATTCCTTTCCTCACACTACTTTTTCCATCAGCACATTTTTCTTCTTATATTTAAAATTGCTATATTGTGTGTGTTTTGATACCAACCCTAAATTTTTTTTGTAGTAAAGCACAAATAATAAAATGAACAAATTAAATTTATTTCCCTGTTACTAGGTTATATACTGTACCTTAGAGAAAAAGAGCTCAGTTTTGTATTTTTTCTCCTTTCCTTCCTGGTGGCTGTAGCGCAAATGTTTTTTCCTTTTGCTCAGTGACTAATATTACATGGTAAAAAAATATATATGTGTATGTGTGTATTTCCTGAAAAACCTAGGATAAATAATGTTTAATCATTCAGTCATTGAAGGATATCTAGGGTTGTTTCCAGTTTGGGGCTATTATGGATAAAACTACTATGAATATTTGTATATAGGTGTTTGTGCAAGTCTGATTTATTGCTCTGGAATGTATGCCCAACAATGCTATCGCTCTTTCACATTGTAGCTAATGTTTAGTTCTATATGAAACTACCAAATTGTCTCACAAAGTGGCTGTACCATTTAAATTTCCACAAACAATAGGTTCCATCTGCAAAGAAAAGAAGATTCCTGTCTTTCTGAATCTTTTTTAGCCTTTTGTTTTAGTCATTCTTATAGTTGTGTCATGTCATCATTTGTTTTCAGTAGTGTATGGCTTCATTTTCATCAATATTTTAGAAGAAATTTTCTGAAAGCAATAATATAGACGTTGGGAAACTCTTGAGTCAGTAATGTTACTTAGAAAATATATTTCATTAATTTAGGTTAAAGAGAAAGACCTAATTCCAGGCAGAGCTATGAGGCTTGACAGGAATTGCTTGGATAGTCTTACAGTTTATAAAGTTATTATTTCAAAATTTGTAGATAATTCTATGTTGGTAAAATGAATTGACTTATTGACTTAAGTTTAAAAAATATTTTCTTCAACATTCAGTGACAGAGTAACCCTATTATATTAGAACATACATATGTTTCTCTATGACTATTTCTATATGGATGTTATTGGAAAAAAATCTTCATAATACTGATGCTTAGTGACCATCTTATAAGTTAGACAGCTTTTATGGATATAATTTAAAGATTTGAAGATTAATCTAAAAACTCTGGATAATCAGACACTGATCTATCAGTATACATATATATTTTTTAACACTCAGCCTGTTTACTAGCTATCCCTCAAATATCTGCCCAATTAATTTCTATTCACTTTTAGGATATCTTTGTAAGCACAATAGAAGCCTAAATAAATATGGATTAGTGGTTAACATACCTAAAAAATCCTATTGGGAAGAATGCCTAATATTACAGAGGAAATGATTTATTAAATCCAACTAGTTCGTTTATGAAACTCTAAGAAATAGGAATTAATATGAAGAAAAAAATAACAAAAATAACCCTTTAAGGAGCTGAATTAATGTTTTACCCAAAGCAAATGACAGTAATTTTAGTTTCATTCTTATAGACACATGAAACAGTCAGTGTCTATATTGTAATATTAATATTTTCCATTCTCTAAAGTGATTTTTTCAGGCATACAGTATTGTTGTGGGCATAAAATTAGCATTTTTAAAAACATATTTTGAGAATTAGAGTATCAAAAATACATACGCTAACAGAGTGATTGGATATACCATGCATTATTAGAAATGCTTGTCTTATTATCTAAGGGGAAAATATGGAATTCTGGGTTCTTTCATTACAGATAGACTCTATTGCCACAAATCTGAAAATCAATAAAACTTGTTTGGGGAGAGTGAATGATTACATGATAATTTATCTTCTACACCATCTTCCAGTGAAAGAATTACCAAGATTGTGAATCTAATCAAGTGTGGAAGGCTATTGAAAACTAAAAGTTGTAGCTTAGAAAAGGTAGACTTAAAATGAGTATTTAAAAGAAATGAAAATTTCTTATTTTACTATAAGATTAGATAAATATTAGCAGCATAATCATTGCTATTCTTATCCTTGTTAATTATGCATGTAAATCTGATGGTAAAGTGTGGGCTCGTATGTAGAACTGTTGATAGGCTGCACTAGAAAACAGAATTCCCATCTATTGCACACAATCTGTTGTTATCTGAATTTTTTGCTCCCTATACTTCTGTTTATACTATTTTAAAATAATGATTCCATACAAAGACTTTCAATTGATATAAAATTCTAATAACTTTACTGATGAAAATGCAAAGTAGGAACAGTAAGCTAATAAATTATCCCTATGAATGTTCTTTCAAAATGTTAATATTTTATACTGAATATTCTCATTTATATAATTCCTTTCCTGAAAATGACTTTCTTCGGCTGAGTCAGAAAGTTTAGTGATATAGAATTATGATTTTGGATATTTATACTTAAGGATATATGCAATATAATTCTCAAGGATTTTTTTTCTGCTCAAATTTTGCAGGCTGCTCATTAGGAGAAATTTAGCTTGTAGTGCATGTGTGTGCATTTAAATGGGGAAAAAATAGAAGTCTAACAGTAATGAATTGGTGGGTTTAAATTAGTTAAATCTTATAATGATGATTATAAATGCACATTTCTGTTTTTTACACTTACAGGTAAATGTATGTTGCATATTGAATTCTTACATCATATTGTAGATTAAGATTTTTTTTTCTTAATTTGTTGAGAATTCAAGTTAATATACTATAGTTTCCAAAGATGTTTGGATTATGATTCTTATCTCTAGTTGTTGATAGATTGTATCATCAGTTAAATGAGTTTCTGGCATTGATGGACAAGTCGATGAAAATTTTGTCAGAGAGCTCTGTTTTCCAGATAATATGGAACTTACATCAGATGGTTCATCAGTCCTACTTGCCTAAAGTTATGAAAGGCATGGCCCTGAGACAGAGAAGTTGAGTTTGTAATGTGCTCTGACATCACCTTTGTCAAATACAAGGCCAACTCCAAGTCTGTGTTAGTCATGTGACAATAAAAAGCCAGTTTACTGGTGCTCTATTTCAAAACTTTGTGTGAATATATTACCAAAGTTTATTTTTAATATATAAATTAAAATAACTTTTAGATCCATTCACAAACATAATATATGTATGTGGTGTACTAACACAATGATTTTAGTAAATGAAGTAATTTAAGTAGAACATCTTATTGCTAGAAATTGGAAAGTATAGTATTTAGAAAAATAATAGTTTATTGAAACTCTAAATGTCAGTAATAATGTAATGTAGAAAAAGTGTCTTGTTAGTGACTATGTATCTATTGTCTGCAGCCAATATAATATAGTGTATGACATTCAATTAGAAATTTGTTGAATTCCAATCCAGCTATGATCTTGCAAACGTATGTGATCATGAAGAGGTAATTGATCTAATATGTATTCTGTCCTAAAATGAAAAATTTGGATTAGGGCGCAGGTCTGAGATATCTGTAGTAAAAGTCTGATTCTCAAAGTAACTTCCTGACATCTTACAAGCTGACCTAATCTCATTCATTACGTGCTTTACCCTTTGCAGAATCCCTGTCACTATTATGCTTGATTGTTTTACTACTCGGCTACATATGACACTTCTACCCAGTCCTCACTGTTACCTACCACATTACTGATGCCAATTAAGAATCTTTATAATCTCTACATAGATTATATGAATATATGTTATCTCTATATGAAATATGTGTTTTCAATTCAGTTTCTGCGGTTCCCAGCTGTTCACGGTGCTGATGGAAAATTCCAGATTATGCCACAGATATCCATTTTACCCTCTATGCATCCTCTACTTCACTTTACCTAGTTTCTCTGTTTGTTAAAGTTTAAACAAAGATTAGTTCTTATCCTCAGTCCTGGAAAGTATTTTAGTTTTAGATACCTCTGTGCTCTATCTGTGGTGACTAGAATCTGGATCTTGATGCCCACTGCTGTCATTCAATGGTTAATAATAAACAAAGGATGAATTTGCTTTAGCTACACAGTTTATCCCCTTGTCTAATTACTGTATGTTTGGCTGGGGTGCTGCTAAGGTAGTAAAAATTTGCCTTCCAGTTTTGTGCCACTAATGAGGAATTTAGTCTGCAAGTATGCTTTGCCTATAGCAACTTGGTTTTTCTCTTCATTTTAGGTCCACTTATTGTCAGTCCATTGCACTATTCCAATTCTGAAAATGATACAGTCACAAGAATGTCTTCCCTTGTCTCTACGGTAGAATCATCCGCAAATATGTTCCGTGGCAGAAACAAGGATAGACCCACAATCTGTTTAGTTTCCCATGCCATTAGTAACCTTTAAGGACTTAGTTATTTCATCTCTTTTGGCAGCATAGGAAATTCAAATTGTCTCAGGTTAAACAAAAATTCTAACAGTAAAATATATGCAATGGAAAATATGTTTACTATGAAATCCGTTTTGTATATTTCTTTAGCTATGCATCTAGAATAGATATCTCTAATTTTCATATTAGGAGCCCCCACTGCATTGGAAAAATTTTCCTTGTTTCCTTCCCAAGTGGCCCTGATGAAATTGTCCATTAGTGTCCTTTGCACACTCTCTGATCACAGGTGGGGTCACCGGTCCTGACCTAACCAGTCACGGAAACTCATCCTTTACTTTAACTGGAGAGCCCATTACTCAAGCTAAATCAGAATCCCTCACTGAGATTAAATGGGTGCTGGGAAACTGATATTTTCTTCTTTAAAAAGTATCTTTCTGAAAAGAAATCTAAGTTCTTAAAAAACTTAGTGGTTCTTTTTGGTGTCAATCTGGGTTGAAATAAAGATGGTGATGAAGAAGGAGGCATGGATATCTGAAATTAATATACTCCTATAACTTCCATTCACATGTCTCAGTAAGTTTTGCCACTCTTGTTGTTGTTGTTGTTTTCAGTCCGTTTGACCTATTTTCAATTTGAGTTCCTCAACCAAGATATTTTAACTTACCAAGAACAATACTCTTTTAAAATGGTTGCTAATAAATTGATAATCTAATGGTTTGGTAAATGTTCATGCAAGATAAATGGAGAGAGTAAGGCATATAATATAATACAGGTTATATTGGTTATCTGGTATTGTGTATTTGATAATGTTATGGAAAATCATAGTTTAATAGAACTCTATTGAATGTAAGTTAATGATTATGTGTACAGGATAGGGTTCTCCACAGAAAATATTTATGATGATACTTATAGAGATAATATAAACTGTTGAATGAGGGAAAGGTAGAGGGATAATGAGTGGAAATGTATTATAAATGTATAATTTTAAAATAGCATACACAAATGAGATGAGAATTTTCAGGAAGTTGAAAATAACTCAGCATGGCATGAGATTAGGACTAAAGATGGCACTCAAAATATAGACAAGATCAAAAACATCAGTGCTCTGAAATTTTATGCTTGATGAAGCTTAGTTGCCTCATTTATAACATAGAAATAAAAATAGTATCTATGTATATATTTTTTTAAGTCTTAATACAATTTGTGAAAAGTGATCATACAACAAAATTGTTCGGTAAGAGGCTTTCATATTGAGAACCTCCGAGTATATCCCCCAGGTTGTCAAGTTTGTTCTTAAACATAATTATATATTATAAAAAGGAGTTATATTAGCACTATATGTATCTCTATTGTAAAAAGATGTTTTCACAGTGAAAATCATCTATTTCATTGTTAGCATTTGCTTGAGTAAATAGGCAAGGTTGTCCTCTAGCGGTAATATCCTAGAAGTACAGGCATATAGCTGAGAAAGGGTGCTAAGTACCTGTCAAACTCAAGCCAAAAAGGGCCTCATTTGAAAACAAAGAATGTATGGCAATTGCTGGAAAAATAAAATCTGAATTTTTACCAAGTTCTGTCAAAGTCCTTAACTTGACAGATTTTTTTAAGACTAATTAAAAGCAGTGCTTGCCAGAAGCTACCTTAAAGATGTTAAGATTCCATGACAGAGTTTATATATGTACACATATATAACCATCCATAGTGTTGGTTTAGCATTTATTTCTTGTCTTTGTAGTTCTGTCATTTATATATAAAATGATAATGATAATACGTTGTGACATTTTTTATTTGTACATTTGGATTTAATGGTCTAACTTTTCAAATTGAGGAGTTGGCCATCCTATTTCAGTCACCATGTTTTCTTTCAAATTTGTGCTTTACTTACCAAATTCAAAATTTGAAGCTATTTTATCTCTTTTCATGTAAAATGATGCAGTTATGCACTACTTAACAAAATTTTGGTCAACTCTGGACTACATATACAATAGTGGTCCACAAATTCTTATTGCCTAGTAAGGTCATAACATTTTAAGCTGTTTACTGCACTCTTAATAGTATCGTCTTTAGTTGCGTTATTTAATCTCACATTGTTTTGTTCATTAGAGCTCCTAATTTTACTCTGCTAATATTGTCAATATTTTTATATACCTTTTCTTTGCATTAGTTATGTTTAGACACAAAAGTACCATTTTGTTACTATTGGGTACACTACTCAGTACAGTAATAAGCTGTACAGATTTGCAATTTAGAAATAGTAGGCTCTGCCATATAGCCTAGGTATGTAACAGGCTATGCCCTCTAAATTTGTATAGATATATTTCATGATGTTTACAGAACAAAATCGCCTAATGACACATTTCTCAGAACATATCTCCATTGTTAATTGATGCATAGCTGTAGTCCTTTAGTGTTCACCAAGAGTGACCAAAATAACAAAAACAAGGAAAAGAAAATAAAATATACACATGAGCAACCAAGAAAAGATAGCAACAAATGGAACAGAATTGGAGATGACATCCTATTGTTAGTTAACCAAAATGAAGATGAAAAAAAGATTTGTCTCTTTCAATCAACTGATAAATTTCCTATATAGATATTATCATCTTTGTAAACCATCTGAATGTTCTATCAATTGTTTCTCCATTTTTGCTGATTTACAATGGGTTTTCCAATTCATGTTGCAGATTCACCATTCATAAACTACTTACAGATTTGAGTTCCCGTTAGCTGCTTTTTAATGACTTTTTTAAAAGCAAAAACACATATTTAAAATGTCTTTAATTTAGGATTGTAAATTGTGAAGTATATTTTTAAGTTTATTTAAAAATAATATTTCCTACATATCTTGCTATAATTATTTTGTAAGCAGTTCTGCTTTGCTCTTATATTTCTTATATAAACAGTTCTGTGGTGGATAAATAGAAGAAATTTCTAAGAAAACAATATACGGTCTGTATGGAAAACACATAATCCATTCAGTCTCACAAATAAGGTACTCTGTTCCTCTGAAAAATCCTCCTCTAATATGCTAGGATTTAAACAAACCTTCTTTATTAATCTCTCCTCATTTTCTCTTTATAGTTTTTGTGTGCTGACAATAAGTCAGCATTGTTGACGCGCTGATGATTACATAGTAGTTTCAAAACAAAACCACAAAAAGTGTATTCTAAAAGATAAATCAGAAGACACAATACTCATCCTCAATGCTCTGTCATAGCAACAAATAGATTGTTTGCAGTATCATTTTGAGATTAGGCATTGAGTTTTCCTTTAAAATAGATTTTTTTTTGTACTGGTCTGATCGAGATGTTTTGTAATGAGAGTTAAATGAGGTTAAAAACAGGGCAAAGGCCATTCATTTTTTTATTACACTTTAAATAGATCAAGACTCCAGAGTTCTTTTGTTTAACAGCCCTTCCAGAAGGTAAATTTATATGCAGTTCAAGCGCTTGAAACCATAATTTATTCGTCAGCTTCACTTTCACTAGCTATTCTTCATGAAATAGCATCATGATACTTTGCAAGGGAATGTGATTGTGTGACCTGATATTACTTCTGTGCCCTGATAGAGGAGGAAGTGATGATTGTCTTCTTATTCTTTTGCATACAATGAATTTAAATTTCAATTAAATCAGATTGGATATTCTGTTCTATGCCATCTTTATTTAACATTAGTTGTGATTAACTTCTAATTTCTGTTGCTATTGATATCAGCTTTATACCCTTCCATCTGCGAGTATAAAGTCAAGACATTCACACATTTCCATTATATTTATTTGTATTTTGAGTTTACAGGATTTTAAAACTCTTAAAATGTAAGTGTGAAATGCTTCAAATTAAGAACCACAATTTTATAAGCATTAAAGCACTGTGAGATGTGGAAATCAATAGCTGATAAAAGTTTTAAGCAAATTTCACGTTGTGTATTATTTTCTCCTTAATATAAATGAATAAGTAGGCAAATAAATAAATATTTTCTAGGAATATTGAGATTAGTACTATTATCTAAAACAATGAATTTGGAAGGTATTTATTTAAAATTAACTAGATTTGAGCCAATAAATTTGAATCTTGAACTTTATGTATAGTAGTTAAAATCCAATCTTTTTAGTCTGTAAAAGCACCCTACAAACCTTCACTCTCCCTCCTTTCTTTTTTCTTTTTGTATTTGCTTTACAGCCTGTTGAATCCCAGGCATCCAACGCATGTAGGAGGCTTTCTCTACTTCTCTTCCTTTCCTCTCCCACGTGGATTTGATTCCATTTTCACAGCCTTTGTCTAGGGCCTGAGCATCTCTGACTTGTGCCTGCAACAACTTCCTGGATCATATTTCTGACTGGTAAATTCATCCTCCACAAGACTGCTAGAAAAATCATTTAAATGGTAGTCGATGTGGTCCATGACTCCCTATTGTTTAACGGTAGTCTAGTTTATGAAAATGGAATGAGATAGCTATTGATTTATTCCAGGTAATTATACTTATTTTGATTTTCAGAATAGTATGGTAAATTAAAATTTAGAGTTACTGAAACAGTGCTTTTGGCCAAAGCATGTAGAAGTTAAATATGGAAGTGATGTTGAAATTAATTAGATTTTGACTCTTCCAAGAAATCAGCAAAGGTCAAATATCTTTCTAACTGAAACATTAGAGTAGAAATCTATTATCAAAATTGTTAAAAAGTTCCTGGTTGGCTCCCGTTTAGTATAAGGCAACTAAGAGCTTGCTGATGATCAGGACACTGGGTCTTAGACTGACTCTCTTTTGGTTTTCCCCTTAACCAGGTAAGTCCCTACCTTAGTGTCTGCCTTTTGACAAATGGGAATAAGGCATTGCCTTCCTCCTAATCAAGAAAATGAGAAAGAGTTGTCATATTACTACACATCTTGTATAAAACTAAAATTTATAATCACTGAATGAAAAAGTGTTTTCAAATATTTTAGGCCATTTGATCATCATCAAAAGGCAGTAGTTAAAACCCTGTCAGTTGCTAGACAACTGTTATAGAAGACATATGTCATAATGAATGATTCTGTTTACAAAATGAGCAGATAATACAAGTTCAATACATTGAGATTTTTTTTAAAGATTTATTTTATTTATGCATACAAGAACTGGGGTGTAGGCCAGAGGTGCGGTAGGTGAGAAAGGATTCACCAGAGATAGTGGGGAGCAGAACAGGCAAATCTACTGAAATACATTGCTGAGGGGAGCAGCAGGCAAGACAGGAGAGGTCTGCTGCACCATGTGGAAAGCTCTCAGCCAGGGATCGATCTCATGGTACAGTGGCTGCTCATAGCTTGATGGTGCTGAGACGTACCCTCTTTCACCACCAGGGAAGCCCCTACATGTGAGATTTTTTTTTTTTAAAACTTATCTGTTTGTTTAAAAGTTACTAAGATTATTAGTGATAGTGTAAAGTATCATTTTGCTACTGAAACATATTGAATGATTGATGGCTTGTGCAAACAAAATGAGAAATAGACCCAATCTATGACTCTGACTTATTTAAATGTGTGTGTATTTGTGTGTTTATGTGTATATATGTATTCTTTAGTATATGTATAACTTTACATACACATATAGGAGAAAGTCATAAATCAGATTTCTTGGTTTACAAATTACCTCAAGTAAATATTTCCACTCAGTTACATCACTGTAAATGACTTTGATAACAAAAGTTTGAGAATGTAAAAAATGCAGTTCCATGATCTTTTCAGTTTATACCAGTTATTTGAAATTGGGGTCATTCTTGTTACTTAAACTGGGAAGCTTTGAAGTTTAAGTTTTTTATTGACCTATTTAATCATTTTAACTGTTTACTACAATAGCATCAACCTATAATTAAATATAATTTCCTATTTTGTGTGTAGAACAGTATCAAACTGTAGAAAGCATCAAATTGTCATATGTCACATGTTTTAATATTTCCTTTGTTCCATTTAGGTAAAATAAAAAGAGAACTTTTCTGATGCATCTTATTCTATGGGAAACTGTGGGTGGTAGTTTAAAAGGTGGTTAGAAAATTATCCCCTAAAGACATTTTAGGTTAAACAACTTTCAGAATAAGTTGGAACAACCCAAAGGTATTGGAATGAAGGGGTGATGTGGGTGGTAAAGGTGGCTTGTGGCTAAAAACTAATTAGCATTGCATAAATTACTAATCAAATTTCATTTTTCAAATATAGATATGATTTATTCCAGAGAGGGTCTTGATATAATTGACCTAAATATTGACCTATTTTTGCTATAATTCCTGGTATCAAATAAAAGACATTTGATAAATGGAAATTTGCTAAGTGACTTTCCTAATTTTATTTCATTAATAAATTCATATTTTTGTTAAACTATGCTGCATAGCAATTCCAATTACGAAAACCTCTCAAAATACTCTCTAAATTTATTTTATTATATCATGTTTATGCCATATGTCATTTGTAGGATTTAAGTGAGTTAGCATATGTAAAGCAATTTAGAACAAGATTTGGCAAACTGTAAGTGGTCAGAATATGTTAGCTATTATTTTTACTGACATGTGTACAGTCATTCCTACATATAAATACAGATTTCTGTAGGCAAAAAATTTAAAAGTATAGTTTCTTACATATCTAATATGATTTTTTGGGGGGTCTTGGTTTTACTTGTTGAGACTATTGAACATAAATTAGCATTGTGAAGAATATTCCCATAGATTATTACTTTAAAAACATATCTTTTTTAAGAATGACTTCCATCACATTAATTTACATTTCATATTGGTCTGTTTTAGTAGTAATTGATATCTACAATTGAACGTTCTTTCAAGCACTTTCAGACCATTATTTCATTCATTATACCATCCAAGAAACAATAGAGATATCATATATTGAACACTAGGCCTATGCACAAATATTTATAGCATTTCTTTTAGGAGAGAATAGCTAAAGTATGTCTTACATGAATAAAAATAATTACCTCTCCTCACAAATGCCAAGCAAAGATGTATAAGATTTAGAATAAATCCTTCCTAAAGAAGTGTAAAGATGTCTTCAAGAAGGAAAGGTCTTTTTGGGTAATTTGAAATTTATGAGGTGGCAGAATTAAAGGATCTGTGATAAATAAAGCATATTTCAAGAAAATTAGCCAGTTTAAAAGCATACTTTTTTCTATATTTGCAACACAATTACAAACAATCCTTTGTTAAATTGCCTTTCATTTAAGAAGGTTTTGGAGTTGAATCCTGTAACACTTGAGAACTTGCCCAATAATCCATGGAGCAGAATAAACCTGCTTATATGTGGAAGGCTGAGCTATCATGTCTTTATTTTCCAGTGACTTGATAATTACCTGGACAATTTCTAGACAAAAGTAGAACCAAATAAAGACATTATCAGATTTTGCAAGTGTTTAGTGAGCTTCATGAGTATTTAGGCTTCAAAGAAAGGAGAACTGCGGGTTTTAAGACATATCGTCTAATTTAAGGTGAACTTTATTTTTTTTAAGATTTATTTATTTATGCATACAAGCTCGGGTGTAGGCCAGAGGTGTGAGGTGGTGAGAGGATTCACCAGAGACAGAGTGGGGAGCAGAACAGGAGGATCAACTGAAGTACACTGCTGAGAGGAGCAGCTGGTGAGGCAGGAGAGGTCTGCTGCGCCATGTGGGAATCTTCCTGGCTGGGAACGAACTTGTGCTGCAGTGGCTCTGGACAACTTCATAGTGCTGCTCTTAACCTGTTACACCACCAGGGAGGCCCCTAGTTAAGATGAACTTTAGACTGTGGCTTTTAATTTGTAGTTGTTGTTTTTTTTTTGTTTTTTTTTTTTATAATATATATTTTTATTGTTATTTATGTCTTTTACATTTTGCATTCCCCTTGGGTAGCCCACCACCAATTCACCCGCGATCCATCTCCATGGTCCCTTGTGTTCTCCTCCATTCCATTCTGTGCCCTTTCCCTTCCCTCCCTCCGGCTTATTTCAAAGATACTGGGTATTATTTTGAGAAAAAAAAATCCAGTAAGACACAACAAAGCAAGAGAAGTAACTGTGAACCAGAAATAATAATTACATAAACCAAACAGATGAATCCAAAACTTTTTAAGCAGATGATAGATGATTAACTTGACATGCCTGATAAACAAAGGCTTTTATGACCATTTGTTGCATAGGTAGTCTATGAGCAAAATACTGCAGACTAAGTGACTTAAACAGCAGAAATTTATTTTCCCACACTATTGGACACTAGAAGTCCAAAATCAGGGTGCTGATGATGTCGTTTTTGGAGTTGCTGGGTTTTGAGAGTGGTGTCCTTGGGTTCACTCTGGGAAAGGTTTCACAAGCGCGTCCCTTTCAGCAGCACACGGCGAGTTTCTCCATGAGACAGATAATTTAATTATACTTAAAAGAACAAGTTTATTAGAAAAGGGGACAAAGAATTAAAGGACACTTGCACAGACATAAGCGGGCAAGAAGGGCTGCCCTGAAAGGGACAGGCTTGCTGAGAGAAATGCCTGCATGGTTGCAGTCAGGCAGGCAGGTGGGCAGGCAGCCTTGAAGAGAGCTGCCTCTGCTGAGGGAGGTCATGGGCAGGCAGGAAGGCCGCTGCCCCTGCAATGGGACAGAGTTGGTGAAAAAGACACCTGCATAGTCACAGATGGACAAAGAGACTGCTGCTCTGAGCCACTGCAGAGATTGCACTGATGTAGTCTTCTCTTTGGGAGGGACTCATACCTTCCAGAAGTGGCTCGTTTGCTGTTGATTTTGAATAGCTAGCCAGAATCTGAAAGGGTATGGGGAGGTTCCACAATGGGCTTAATCTCCATATGTTCACCTTCTGCTCAGCCCTAGGCACTGCAACCTAAGGATTTTTGGTTATCACATGGTAAATGGTTATGTTGATTCGTTCTACCCCCACCTCCTTGTGTGAGTCAGGTTCTAGTCTTGTGATTCCTTTTTAATATCTATTTCCTCCATCACTAACATGGTTGGACTGTGGAAATGAGCTCTCCTGTTTTGCAGATGGCTGCCTTTTTGTTGTATCCTTAACTAGATGAGTGAGAGACAGACATCAGCATTTCTATTATCTCTCCTTATAAGGCTATGGATACCTCATGACTGCTCCACCCTTATGAATATAAATACCTCCCCACAATTTCACCTCCAAATACATTCACATTAGGAGTAGGGCTCCTATATATATGAATTTTGGGTGACACTGTTTAGTCTATTGCAAGCACTTAAAGTAGTATAAGCATAAATGAGCTAGTTATTTTGGGAAGTCTTTGAACAGATGCTGCAGAGCTAGTAGAATGAATTGGATGGGTTAGGGAAATCTATTTCATCTGGGGTCAATGGTCATTGGCAAGTCATTTGTTTATTTTCTAAGCATTAGTTTTCTCACTTGTAAAATAAAGTTAGTGATACCTACCCAAAAATATGCTTAGGATTGAAAAGGATCTATGCATATGTTGCAGAATGGTGATGAGACAAGGGCAAGTTAGAATAACTAGGCAGCTTCAGGGACAAATAGGCAAGGACCTAGGAGAATTAAGGAAGGACAAAGATAGGGAAAGTGTGCAAAGATGGGGGTTGTGATACAAGAGGCCACCTAGCAGATAAGGTGAGATACTGAGAACTAACCAATCATAGGGAGACTGATGGAATTTAAAATAATGAGGGAAAGAAAGTATATAATCTCAAACCAACTCCATATTGGCTTTTCTCTGCCCCTCCCAGGTACCTTTTACCGGGGAGTCTTTACTTTTTGTCCTTTTTTTCCTAATAAATCTTAATACTCTTTCTTAAACGAAATTTGCTTCTCTCAGCTTACTTATTCAAACATCTGTGAATTCCTTTTTACGGCTTCACGAGAAAAGAACTCGTGGTGGTTACCAGGGTAAAAGACACCAGCAGCGGCGGCTGTGAGTACCGTAACAGCACAATGCAGCATCAGTGACATGGGAAAGACCAAGTGGCACTTAGGAACATGGTGAACATGGGAGATTTCTTATGCCAGTGGTCCCAGGAGAAACCGGTGGGCCCAGGACACCTCTTAGTATATGGGCCCTGAGGGAGCAGGAAGCTTTAATAGAAGATAGCTTCCACATATCTTTTGGTGGATTTCAGAGAAGGATGATCTCACTGGGGAGGTCACTCACAGGCAGGGGCCTTACCAGTGATTATGGGCAGGAGTCTTATCAGTAAAGGTCACGTTCATCCTTGGTACTCAGCGCTGTGTTTTTCCTGTTTTCCTGGTTCACAACATGTCTGGGACTTACTGATACATAAGTAGAACTGAATACATGTGTGTAGTTAATTATTTTTCACTGTATGTTAGGAAATTAGTTAAAAATAGGTTCCTGAACTTTGTAAGAACTTTAACCAAAACACTTTCAAAGCCCTTATTATTTCTTGAGTCTCTGTGTCCTCATGTCCCTGACACAGAACAAACAGCAATAATAACTCTAAAGAAACTGAAATTTGGATAGTGTTAAAGATTTGGGCCCTCCTTGAATTAATGAAGTCTTTGTTCATTTGGCATTCAGTTTTATATAAATAGTCTTTGAGAATGAAAATTAAATACCTTACTGAATTTTCATTGAAGTAAAAGTATAAACACAACTGTCAGTAAACAAAGGCTGATTTAATTACATTCACACAATTGTTTTAAAATTAAAGATTTTTCTTTTGGAAGCAAACTTTCCTATGAAAGCAATAAAAAGTGGCCAAGGGAAGGAGTAAGTTAAAATAATACCTTTGCCTATTTCAAATAATTAAAATATCATCACACAAGCAATAAGCTTAAAAGATTAAAAGCTTTCAAGAAAGAGTAGAAACTGAGCAAAGTTTTCACTTCAGTCATTCCATATGATTGAACCTAAACTTTTAACAATTTGATTAGGATTATAGAAAAAGATGTTTATTTTTTAAATATTAGTATTGAGATATGAAATTAAGGGCAACTTTTCAATAATACTTAAAGTAACAACTGAACATTTTAAAAGGGTAGTACATGTATGAATATAGTTTCTAATCATTTAGAGTTATTAAGACTTTCTTGAAATCAATGTGTTTAAATGAGAAATATTTGCATTAAAATGATATTTTCCCCAAAAAGAAGTATTCAGAGCCAGGTAGAATGCTTATCAGAATCAAAATATTATTAATACTGGGACACTGAAATATGAATTTGAAGATACCAGATATAGAAAATTTTCCAATATATAATAACTACCAATGACATCTGTTATGCTTGTATTTATTTAAATTATTTAGTCTGTACATGTGGAGATCTATAATACCACACAGTTTCTTTTTGTTTCTAATGTAATGTATATATTTGAAATCATGAAAGAACAGAATTTTTTATTTGCTGTTATTGTTGAAAAGCTGTATTTGTTTAGGTTAAATTTAGTTTAATTATTATCTAGTGTTTATATGTACATATATACATATAATATGTACATGCTTTAGTTACAGTATGTAATGATCTAGTTTTAATGGCCTTACATTTTAAATTTAAAAATAAGAAAAATTCAGGTGTCAGGAAAGCAGTCTGTACTATACTGATAATATTCTACTGGGAACATTCTGTATATTTCAGTCTGTAGGAAATTAATCCCTCTACCTTAATCATGTCTACCAGGGTTCATTTTTATACCAAGATATAAAGTTCAAATTTAAATACAAATAGTATGCAAATAATATGCCATCCATTTATCTACAGTAATGCAAAGAATTCCAAGACTTAACTACTTAGTTTTATGCGTTTATAAATATCTGTTCTGGTATTTGCCATCAAAAGGGGATAATTGGATTTCCCTACTTTTCTGAAATGTGACATTTATTTAAGTTGCTCACACCAAGTGGTGATACCTGGTGATATTTGTGTGAAAAAACAACACCCCCTTTTTTGTTCCAGATGGTCACATGGACAAAGGTTGCTTAAAAAAAAAAAAAAAAAACAAGCAAGAGAAACAGGGTAGTATTGGAACATGCACTGTTCTTAGTGAGGAAAATCTTTATAAGAGAATAATCTTGAAGAAAGATTAGTCAAATCAAATCTAGTAGTTTCAGAATTTTATCAAAATTTATAGTGTAGGTATCTCTATTCACAATGCAACTGATTTTAAAGATGGTAGCAGAACCAAAATAATAAAACGTGGTGTTTAGAGACATGGGTTTGGACCCAACTTGGAACATAATTTGCTTAACCCAACTGAGTGTCATGATTTTATAATTTGAGGAGAAGAATGCATGTTTTTTTTTATTCCAATGGTCTATTATATAAAATCAAATGAGATTATACATATATGAATGCTTTTAGTAAAACTTTTCCTTGTAAACATAAAACATAAATGTTACCACTTACGTAATGGATATGGCACTGCTTAATGATTCACATCTAAAATCAAATTAAACATAGCTATATTTCTTCTGGGGCTTTTGTTCTACAACAGAATGTGTGATTTTGTTGAGTGAGGAGTCACGACTAATTAATGTGTGGTTGATGTTCATGCTGCTCACATTTGTCCGGTTTTTACCCATCATCTATGATAATAACTCATGGACATTTAAAATGTACGGCAACAGTCTGCTCCAGCGTGGCTATCTCACGTCCCCCAGCTCATGCTGGCTTTTCACAATGGAGCCTGCTGAGACAAAACAGTGTCACAGTCTTCTTTGGGTGAATTACTTTCCATTTATCAAGGATTAACAGAATTCTAAGCAATTCATAGCAAAAGCCTCATAAAAGGAAGTAAAACATAAGAATTTGTACGCACAATATGTTGCTCTAAACAGAAATGTGAATGAAACAGGGTAAGATAAAAGAATATCTACAAACACAGTATTTTATAATAAAACTGCTACTTCCCATTGAGACTTCACTAGGAAAGATGATATGAAAGATAAGTAGTTGCAATATCTTAGTTTCTTACAATAACTGAGAATAAAATTTACTTTTGGAAGTAGAGTATCAATTAAAATGAGGCAAAAATTACAAGAAATACAGATATAGCTCCCAATTCGCCCATACAGCTTCAATATAACATCTTAAAAATTCAAATCTAAGATTTTTTTTTGAAAAATCAGTGCTAAAGCATCATCTTTGATTAGCTGTTTATTTCAGTATAAAAGAGAAAACTTATCCAATATGCTTTAGCAACTGAGTACTCCAAAATAGTGTCCAAATTCTGGTACATAGGCCTAATGACTTTCCACTATGTCAGGAATTAGGTTTTAGCCTATATGCAATTGGGAGCATGATCCTATGAAAAGTAGGAAGTTTGCCACATGGAGATTCCAGTATATGGAAAGCAAAATGAATGTTTTGTAGCCGTTATTGTGATAAAGTAATTTTGGTACCAGGCAAATGAAAATTCTAATCTTATATCTACCAATCTTAGTGAGATTTGGTTTTCTAATCTGTAAATGGTTATAGTTACTCCTAACTTATTGAGAATATGTAAGAAGTAAAATGATTTTATATATAAAGTGGCTGAGATAGTGACTGCAGACAATGTGTTGTCAGTGGAAGCTTCTGAGTGGTTAACCCTGGAGAAGGTAGGAAGTTAGATATAAGCCAAAGTTAGGATGCAAAAAATGCAACTATTCCTAGCAAAGATTAATCCATCATGGAAAACTGAGTATACAAGAAAAAACGTATTTGTTCAATTAAAAAGTTCTAGTAAAAGGATTCATAAGTTCCAAGGATTAAAGAATCCAGCTAAGTTTCACCTCATTTATATATTAAATGGTGTGTCTTAAGAATCCAGACCTCTTATTCTTAGGAAAACTGCCTTCCTATAATCTACCACTGTATAGATACTTAAGTGACAATGCTAGAATTCCCGGCGAGTCACAATAGGTAGTCAGCTCCTATGATCCTTGAGTGTACACAGATCTCTTTGCCTCCCTTGCTCTAACCTCATACCAAGTGGCTGTCCCTACAACATGTGCTTAATTGACAACTATGAAGTGCTTTTTCTGGGGGACAACTACAATGACAGCAGGAATCAGCATGTCCATAAAATTCAGTGGCAAAATCTTAGGAATGGATAATTTGTAAAATCCTAAACTGATTCATTTCAGAAATAAAATATGTTCAGTAAATAATGCCCCCATCACTTATTATAATGTAATTTTCTATTAATGCACTTTCCACAAAATATTACTAAAAAGCATAAATTCACATTTGTTAACATTTGTTTAAAGCTGAACACAGCTGATGATGCATCAAAAAATTTCATTCTAAAACTCTGGCCTTTTAATTTCAATAGAGCTGAAAGGTGACCTGTATGTGGTTATGGAAGCAGAGATGATGTCTGAAAAGTATGCCTGCTAGTTGATTGGAGGGAAAATGCTCACTCCACACTGACAGTTAAGTTTATGATACTAGTGTTGCAAGAGGGAGGACAGGAAGCAAGCAACAACAAGCCAACAGATCTGCATTAACATTTTATACGTTGAATTTAATAATGTATTCTTCATGCTAAATAACTTTCTGAAACTTATTTTATCTGATTTGAGATGTGATTTGAGAACTGCCAATATGTTAGGCAATCTGCTCCAAAATTGTCTGTTTTCATCTAAGTGCCTCTGCATCATTTTTAGCTTTGCTGTGTACCAATTGTTTCTTTCCTTTTCTTTTTTATTTTTATGCAGGCCTACTCAGCAAATAAGAGAGCATAAACTTATGTTTCCAGGGGCAACAGTATGCTAGAGGGATTATTTTAGCTACATTTTGAGGCTGGTAAGCAAAGGTAAATGTCAGCATTAGGGCAAACACTAGGGTATGTGCAAATAGTGCAGGATGCAGAGAAGCAATTAGATGAGCTGTAAGCACAGGACAGACTGGGAGGTAACTGCCCACCTGGTAGATTTCCAGAATCTAGGGAATGCAGGTCCCTTTCAGCTACTGCTAGCTGATTCATTAAATACTTTATTGGTAAAAATTTATTATTTCAAGTTTTATGTTTCCCAAAATGCTATCTGTACTCAAGTATGAACACCACAGGGAGAATTAAAAGGCCATCAACTATATTAGACAAACACAATTGGTTGTGGATGGGCTCATCAGAGCCAGTCCTGAGAGAATATTTTTATTAAGGAAGTGGTAGGAGAATACTCTAAAAGGAGAAATGTATTTGTGTGTTAGTGAGTAGATATGAGTGTGTTGAGTGTGCATAATGAACGTTTTGCTACTTCACTATTCAACCAACTGCCCAGAAGTGAACGTTACAACTTCTTTTGGGTACTCCCATGTGTTCCGACTTCACTTGCCATAATATTTAATGTTCCTCACTCTAAAAACTGAATTATTTAGATGCAATATTTTGGAGTTGAATCATTTCACTCTGGAAAGCAGTTGTTGTGCAATGGAAAACAGAACAAAGTAATCCGTTTTGCTACTGACTAGTTACAAAGCCATTTAACAATTACCAGTCTGTTAGGGTGCTCTGGTACTTGACTCCCAAATCTCACAATTATTCTTCGCTATGTGCCAGGGCTGTGTGCTTTATCAGGATCTAGTGCTCGTTTGCCATTGGTCTTGATCCTCATCTGAACCTGCTGAACAAATATGACGGTAGTAACTGAATATGCACATTGGAAATTCAGATTTTAAAAAAGTTGAATATTGTCCTTTACATCCAGTTTTTTTCTTTGTGCCCATTAAGAAAAATGTGGTAAATCATTTTGAAATCCATTGCTACTACTTCAAAAATAAAAATGGGAACAATAATGACTATCAGGAAAATTCTGACCAAATTACATAAAACTTTGTGTAATTATGGTTAAGAATTTATAAAATTATTGTGACTATAAAGGTCTAAGAACATATTATTGAAAATATATTAATGGAAGGAGTGAGTACAATGTAGAAATGGGAATAAACTTCATGGATCTAAGGCAAATATCATTGGGTTAGCCTAGACCAAGGTGGAGATCCAGGAAATAGGAGCTTTGCTCTAACACTAAGTATAAGAATCAGGGTACAAAGTAAATCTTGAGACATTTCGTGAAAGATATGTTTATGAACAGGCAGAGAGAGTTTATATTTTATTTTGATGAGAATAAATTTGATGTACAGCCATTAGCTTAGTAGTCATTTATGGTTAATATAGAAAGGAGCTTTTCACCAGAATCCAGATTTAAACTCTTTAAGAACCGTCAAGACCCACCAGAGAACCTAAAAATTATACAGGTAAATATATTTTTGTGGATAATATCTATACAAAAATAACCTTTGACATATCTCCAAAGACCTTCCTAAGGTACAGGAACAAGGTTGTCATAAATATCAAGGAGCGAAGGCCTGAGACATCAAGTGTGGAAGCTGTTAGTAGGCAAATGATTCATTGTACTTGACCGCAGTGAACTCATTACCTCAATGACTCAGACTTTCAGAGTGAAAGCAGGAAAATCACTAGGATAGGTAAATGGACTAGAAAAATAAACATATGGTATGTTAGAGTGAATTGAAAGAATATTTGAAAGAAAGACTTACAAAAAAAAACATACTTTTATTTACTGGGTACTGTGACAATAAAACAGCCAATTATATGAATTCTATTTAAGTAAGAATGAATGTTTTCAGAATTGTTCTAGAAGTACAAAGACACTTGTCAGGACAAAAATTAAATGAAAGACATTTAGAAAAGAATGGGTGAAAAGGGTCTGGAACCTAGGTGATAAGGAATTATTTACTAAGCACAAAAGGAATAAACTTTGTGGAATAGAAATTGGTCTGCTGACAGTGTCCTAGAGAAAGCTGAAGCAGTTGATCTTCAACAAAATTAAATTTAATGTCAAATGAAAATCCCATTATACACAAAAGAGAACTAGGAAGAACTTTTTGTTTACACTGTGCTCAATTTCTTTTAAAAAATGAACATCAAATTAAAATATTTCTGAACTTAACATTGTTTGCATTGTTGTTTTTGGATCATTGGTCGATTGATATTTTGGAGCGCTTAGGGTGATTCCAGTTTGTAGAGCCTTTTGTGAGGGGAAAAAAAGTGTTCTGTGAAGTGGTATAAACTGAATTTGCCTACTTATCCTTCAATGTAAGTTACTTCCCTGAAAATCAACAATTTGATGTGGGACATGTCAGAGTTTGTTTTGATTGTGTTATAGTTCTAAGCAGATATTTTGTTTTACCTTTAATTCCAATGAAAATGAACGTTTACTAATGCTAAAATTCTGTGTACTCTACAAATATGTGAAAATTAGAAAGAATTGAAGATGGTCCATTTTCTTAGCATATGTACTTTTCGAAGTCTGGACAAGTAGGAGTATATTTAAAATGCAAATATTATAGTGAGATGCTAAAATAATTTACATTCTGAGGCTGCAGTTTAAATATAATTGCATTACATTAAAACAGTTGGGCTTATCGTGTGATATAAATTTGGTTTATTTCTTACAGATTTATGGTGACTAGGATTTTGTTTTGATCTTGGAGTATATACGGAAATTTCACTACAATCTCTTATAATTTGTGAAGCTTTTGCAGCAACATTTGTAAACACAAGGGGATGTTTTCACTTTTTAGTAGGGGAAGAGCAGATGGTTGGGATTAAGGGAATCACTCCTTCGTGTTTAATAATGCAGCAGGGAAGGCAGTGGCAAGCTAACTTTTCACCAAGAGAGAATAATTTTTCAGAGCATCAGCTGGATTGTTCCTAGTTAGAATAGAGCCCCTTCAGATGTGTACCATCTGCATGGGAGTGAGTCACAGAAAAGATCTAATAATACTTGTAAAATACACTTTCTTCCCAGCGAACTCTATATAGATAAAATAACCTCTGTAATTGATGGAAAGGACTGGTAAGGGGATATTCACATGTAAGGAGACTACTGGTGGGTAGAAGTTCAGTAGATAATAGAAAAGACATAGATCCAGCAATTAGATATACAAGAAGTCAAATAAAAATATTTAGGTAACTTTTTAAATCTACTATAACATATAGAAAGTTTAAGTAGAAAAATTAATGATTTTAAGAAGTATTATTCAAGTATGATTTTAAATATATTGAGGGGCAATCTGGGACCCCCAAACTGCACTCTAAATGGGTTTTGCCATGATGGCAAAGCACATTCTTAGTGTGTAAGACCTTTATTAGAAAAGACTGTAATAGACTTAGTGTGCATAGCATAGAGAGAGAGAACAAGTCTAAGGCATCTTCTGGTAGGGAAGCATGGGAAAGTGGCAGAAGGGGCCAGGCAAATCTGGAGGGAAAGTACAAATCAAGATAAAGCCTGCCATTATCAGCCTTCCCATGTGTCTCTCACCCACATCTCTTCCAAGTGTCTCTTTCTATGTGTCCCAAGTCCCTGCTGCAAGTCAGAAAGCCAATAAACAAGCTCAGTGACTTCTTCACTTGTCTCTGCTCCATGTGTTTCCTCCAAGTCCTCTTATCTAAACCCCTTCCTTAGTTACCCCTGTCCTCCCCCCTTCTTAACTCTACCCTTCATTAAGTTGGGCAGGGAGCCTGGAACTTCCCGGTCTATAGAGATTATATTGTTATAATATGATTTGAATATTCTAGAAAACTTGGAAAATAATACATTTATAATGTAAAAAATTACAAATTAATTGTAATAGAATATAATGCTAATATTAAAACAAAATATCAGTAAAAACATACTACCATGTGATGCAAACACCAAGACAAAAGAAAAAAGCTAGATGTTTTCTTAAAAACACAGATTTTTATTGTACTTGAGCATTATTACAAGGAATTTGATATATTGAACATAAAGTGATTTCTCAACACTTAGTTTTATTTTCACTATTTTGAGGAATGCAACACAATGAACCCATTTAGTGGTTCTCTCAAGATCAAACTCTGAAGAAACTACTTTCAAACCATAAGTGCTATGAATAGAAGGGCTAAATGTAAACAGAAAATTATTAATAAAAAATTGCTTTAAAGGAATCATAATTTGGAGGATGGAATTTAACCATTATTCGTAGCATTGGGTCAGCAATTTTTGTATATATAGGCCTTCATGTAAAAAGGAAAAAGCCTGTATTGTGGAGGCTATGATAGTCTGATAGCCTTGGATTTAGGGAAGATATAGAGAAATTAGTTTCCTAAGGATTTAATGATTCCTGGATTTATAAGGAACTTCTTCATAAAGACAGTTTTCCATTCTCCTCTAAGTGCTTTGCCAAGAGTCGGTGTCATATAGCTCTTGGCTTCACAGCACATTTTGTCCTATTCCATTTGAACACAGCTCTAATATTTTTTAGTTTTTCTCTCAATATACAGTCTCAACCTAGTTTTTAAAAAAAACCAAGATTCTATTTGTTGGAAAGTCTAAGCAATAGACTGAAAAGAAAAATAAAATCAGCATTTCCCCCTTGAGTACCAATTCTACTTATTAAAATTTCCAAAGTGTAAATTTCTTCATCTATAAAAGAACAGAGTCGATAAGATGATTATCAGTATACTGACCACTGCAAAAGTTGCATTGCTATATTCCTGCTTTTTGGGAGGGAATACTGTATAATGTCAAAGCATTTGTTTGGTGTGAACAAAGGAGTTGTTTCAAGCGATGTGCAAATGCAAACGTAGAGACGTTATGTATAGACAGTATTAGATGCACATCAGCAAGACTATAGGTGCTACTTTTCTTAATAATGTAAAAATGACTAAATTCTAAAATGCCTGAGGGAAATTAACAAATTTTGGTCTCTGTCAAATTTCTGATATTAGAATAGGGATTTTGTGTTTAAAAAGACTTAGAATTTTTACATTTTAGAGTGCTAAGCAGGAAGGAATCAAATGAGAGAATTAACTGGGTCAAGGACTCTTTCCAAATACTTTGAAACCATTCTCATTGTCACCCCATTCCTTATATGAACAGAGGGAGACACAACTGCAGAAACACAATAGAGACTTATGTATGTTAATCATTAGAAAAATTAATATAGGTTAATTGAAGATTAACACTGAAGTTGTATCAGTCAAAGAGTGGGGGAGGAAAATATAACGTAGATTATAGTTAAGTATCTCGAGGATGTATTTTATATCTTGGCTCTTGCTGCTTACCTATTGTTAATGTGAACTCTCAAAACAATAATTATATTATCAGACTTCACAACCAGTTCTTTAAAATATATAACCTATATAACCTTTGAAATATTTTGTTAGTGGGCAGACTGAGGTGCACTCTGGCACCCCCAAGCTTCCTTGCTCTAAATGGGTTCGGCCATCTGCTGCGTGAAGACAAAACGTACTCTTCGCGCATAAAAAACCTTCAATAGAAAAGAACTTTAATGCAATTAATGTGCAATAGAGAGAAGAGAAATAATATAGTTAAAATAGTTCCCTGTGAAACACCTGGTTACCCATCCCCTCATGGGTAAATGTTCAGGTAAAGAGGGTTGACCCACAGTGGGGTCACTAAGGCGCAACAGCCTGCCACAAGTCTAAGGTACGGCCTGGTGGTGGGGAAACACAGGAAAGGGGCAAAAGGGGTCAGGTAAGTCTAAAAGGAACAGAGCAAAATCAAAATACAAGTCAAGATAAAGGCCAACATTATCTGCCTTCCCACGGTTCTCACCCACATCTCTTCCAAATGCATCCTTCCATGTCCCTCTAGTTTCGGGTGCAAGTCCAAGGCTGAGAAACAAACAGTTTGTTCTTCACATGTCTCTCTGCTCCACATGCCTCCTCCTCGTCCTCTTTCACCTTCCTTTTTAGCTTCTCCTAGCTGTTCAGCGCCACCCTTCTTTTAGGTGGGGCAGAGAACCTGGAACCTCCTATTTCTGTGGGGATTACACTGTTACATTTTCATTATTAACTTGAGAAAAGTTTAAAGGTAGTTAAAATGTTCAACAAAAATACACACAGATAATGAAGTATCTTTTGTAGATCCTCCACATGCCGGGCTCAAAGGCTAGAGTTTCATGTTAGTTTTTGTCTTAAGTGAAATTGGGAATAGTAAAATATTAGAATTCTTAAGACTTAACTAAAATGATTAACTTGTTTTATATAAATATAATATAAAATAGAAGATACAGGGAATTCAATGACCATATTAAATATGATCAGTACACTTTTCATGTTTTGGAGTAGATACAGTAGGTAATTGTTTTCTTGTTCAAAAGTGGTTGGCAGGGATGTGAATGATTAAAACTAGGAATGATTTTGGAAAGTCAGGATAAAGCAATGGAGAGAGAAGGAGAGGGAGAGAGAGAGTTATTGAAGTAAAAATATGAAAGAGAATATATTTCTGTCAAAGCATCTGTTTAAAGAAGACAGGGGTATAAAAATATGTGACTAAAAATGCAAAAATATAGAGTAATACAAGTTATCAATCTGTTATTAGGAAAATATTCTTTGTGTTTTCATAAACAAGGCCTATTTAAGAGAAATATTTTGTTTATAAAATGCAAAGACAAAGAGCCTAGCCTCTACATTCTGTTGTATTTGAAATATTATAACCTGGGGCTGTGGGTTCATACATTAGCTATGCTTGAAGTCTGCTTGTTACTACTTGGCACCGTCAGTTTTAATGCAGCTTTTGTTGGCTTTAAACACTGAAACAAATAGAAAACAATCAGACTCGAGTGGCTTGGAACCTGGATAGCAGCCCAGCTTTCATTTATTAGGACCCTGGGAAAATAAATTTAAAAGGGGAAAATTTTCAAATCTGCTTTCAGCCTATATTTAACAAGTACTTCTCCCAAGGATCTCAAAGTCTTTTTTACTTGTACTTGTTCTGCTGGTTGATAACATAAATTGTAGTAAGAACTAATGTGCCAGGACTGAAGTATTTATTCAAATCATTCTCGGGTCTGAAGAGAACATCAGTAGTTACAGAGCGAATAGCAGGGATTTGTCTATTAGAACAGCAGCTGAAGTTAGGTATGGAGGTCTGTACCCTAATACTCACTTTTTAAAATCTTTGTATTATTTAAGAGTATGTTCATTGTCTACTTTGTGTACTTAAGATTATTCTGAGAATTGTCCAGTTGAAAGATACTTAGACTGGCAAAATATGCAAACAAAATATGACTCAAATATAATAAAAATGTATATGATTGCTGTAGTTTTTCTACAAACCTATCAATATTAGGGTATCTTAATCTTACCATTTTGTGTACTCACAAATTAATTATTCATTATAGAAATTAGTCAGTATCCTGTTAGTTGAGTAATAAGAATTTTCCTGTTTTAAATCATTCAGGTCCTAGATTATAATTGTCCTTGTGTAATATGAAACAGAAAGAAAATCTCATACAGTTTTTGAATTTTCTCTGTGAGAAAGGGCATATAGTGAAA
This sequence comes from Scalopus aquaticus, assembly GCA_004024925.1. Classification (NCBI taxonomy): domain Eukaryota; kingdom Metazoa; phylum Chordata; class Mammalia; order Eulipotyphla; family Talpidae; genus Scalopus; species Scalopus aquaticus. The sequence continues at coordinate 257,075 of PVIJ01000040.1, forward strand.
GTTGAATACTCCTTAGACCAAAAATTTTAAGCAATTCTGATTACAACTATCATTAGTATGATGTTAATGGCACTAAAGGAAAAAGTAGACAGCATGCAAGAACAGATGGACATTGTACTCAGAGATGTAGAAACTCTTAGAACCAAACAGTAATACTACAGATAAAATACAATTTGTGACAGAAATAATAGACTTTGATTAGCTCAATAGTAGACTAGAGAGGACTGAGGAAAGAATCTCTGAACTAGAGGATATATCAATAGAATCATCAAAAAATAAAAAACAAAGTAAACAAAGATTAAAAAAAAAGCTGAACAAACTATCCATGGACTGTGCAACATCTGTACATATAAGTATCACTAGTTGTAACATATAAGTATCACTAGTAACACATAGGTATCACAACGAAAGCAATGTTTGCCACAATAATGACTGAGACTTTCCAGACTTGATATTAAACCTGAAATTTTGTATCCAGGAAGGTCAAAGAAAAGCAAGCAAGTTAAAAGGTTAAAAACAAACAAACAAACAAAAAAAAACAGCCCCTCACCACACATGCACACGCACACGCACACACACATACACCCTTGACATAGCATCTTCAAACTACAGAAGAACAAAGAAAAAAATCCTGCAATCTGTTGACTACTTTATTAAATGAAAAGAAAAATGCACATTCTTCTTAAACTTACATGGAACATTTACCAAGAAAGATAACATTCTGGGCCAGAAAACACAGCTTAATACATTTAAGAGAATAAACATCATCCAACATCTATGATCAGACCACATGGAGTTAAACTACTGATAAAAATCAATAACAGAGAGGTAAGTGGAAAAATTCCCAAATATGTACACATTAAACAATACACTTCCAAATAACATTCAGTAAGGAGGAATTATCTATAGAAATTTAAAAATATTTTTAATAAAAATGAAAATGAAGGTGTTATCTATTGAAATTATTGAGATAAAGTATTGCTTAGAGATAAGTGAATGCCACAGAGTACATATATTAGAAAAGAAGAAAGATCAAATATCAGTAATTTAGGCTTTTACCTCAGGAAACTAGAAAAAAAACAAGGGAACTCTTGTGCACCTTTAGTGTTGTCACCATGGAAAACAGTATAGAGATTCCTAAAAAAAAAATAAAATAAAATAAAATAGAACTACTAGAATTATCATATGATCCAGCAATCTCACTTCTGGGTATATAGCCAAGGGCAATAAGAACAGGATATCAAAGAGATATCTGCATGCCCATGTTCATTGCAGCATTATTCATAATAGCCAAAATATGGAAATAATACAAATGTCCATTAATGGATGAGCATTTAAAGAAGAGATCACACACACACACACACACACACACAGAGACTCACACATTATTCATTTTTTACAACATAGATGGATCTTTAGGACCTTGTCCAAAGTGAAAAAAGCCAGATATAGAAAGACAAATACTGCATGGTATCACATATATGTGGAGTCTTAAAAAAGAAAAGAAAAGAAAAGAAAAGGTAAAGCTTGTTGGTACAGAGAACAGAAAAATAGTTGCCTGTGCATATGTAATATAGGGAGATTTTAGGAAAAGGGTAAGAATGTGCAGCTATAAGATGGATGCAGGCTGAGGTTTTTAAATTAGTAAAATATGGAAACTATAGTTGATAACATGTTATTGCCTAATTGATATTTGCTAAGATAGTGCAACTTAAGTGTTCTCATCAAAATAAATAACTGAAGTGATGAATGTGTTAACTAGATAGAGAAAATCCTTTCATAATATATATCAAATCACCACAGTGTATACTTTAAATTTCTTATAATTTTATATGTCAATTATTTCTCATTAGAACTGAAATTTTTAAAAAGGAGAGTGAATTGAAATCTAAAACAGAAGAATAATAATTAGAAAAGAAATATATTGAAAAGAAAATAATAGCCACAAAAAAGGACCAGAGCATTTTTTTTAATTAGCATCTTTATTGAATTATAGTTTATGTATTTACAAAAAAAACTACAAATTTACTATATACAAATTTATTAACTTGGACATATGTATACACTTATAAAACCATCACCACAATCAAGGGGATAAAGGCTTCATTTTCTGTGTTACTTAGAGTCGTATATAAGAGATATATATTATACAGGACATCTTTATGTATTATACTATTTATATATTATAAGATAATATACACTAATATACATTTCTTTCCTTTGAATCTCTGATGTATTCAACAGTTTAATTTACTCTTATTATAGTTACTCGTATATGTTAAATATATGCTTCTATTGCCCATCATCATAATATACAGTAAAATAATGGTGTTTTTGAAGTGAGATAAAAAATAAATTATATGACATTTATATAAATATGAACAAAATTTGTCAAGATATTGAACATTCTGGACAAGAAGTGACTCAATATAAGAATCTTATTGAACTCTCAAGTTCATATGGTACTTGAAATGTTACATATGATGTTGATTTAAGTCTTCTTAGCATTGTGGTGTTGTACAGTAATGTAAGATAACTTTGCGTTAATTTGCTTGTCCAGCCAAGTACATATCTAAATGCTCTTTATTAATGCAAATCTGAGTATATTGCACATATCTATCTCTTTGCAAATCACATTTCTAAATCCCACCTTTCTGCTTTTATCTAAGTAGCATGGATATTTTTATTTCCACCTCTTGAGATTGTGGGATAGTGGAAAGCAAATTACCAAAGATATTAAAATGTTTTCATATGTACAGACTAGGAATCTCTGCTTTTTAAAATTAATTATTAGTTTCAACTCCTGAAATATAGACAATCCTGCAAGTATTCAGTCAAGCTGTTAAAATGTGCTATTTTGAATCATAATGAGACATTTTTATCAAAAGTGTATCATAATGTGTGAATGTACTAGAAAGATTTGTTGAACTTCAAAAGCAGCAAAGTTGATTAGAGTATTTTTCCTTTGTTAGATAAAAATTGTGCAAATATAATCACTAACTACTAAAAAGTCAAATACTAATACTTCCCATAAGATACTTCATAATCCTTAAAATGATCTAACAGTTATATCTTTGGAAAGTATGTTTAAATGTTTAATAACTTTAAACATTTACTTTTTTAAAATTGAGATAGCATCAATTTACGACACAACACGGTATATGACTCAGAGGTGGGTATAGGAGTACATGTCTTCAGAGGTGTGTGCTACACCACACTCACCAAGGTACCCATTGTCCTCCACCATAGACCATTGAGCCTCAACCCCACTTTGCTCTCCCCTTACCCCTTCCACATCTGGTAGCCTCAATTTTACAGTCAGATTTCTAGGATTTGTTTTGGTTTGCTTTTATCTGACCTTTCTAAAAAAATTATTTATCTATATTCCACATAAATCTGAATACATATGATATTTGTCTTTCTCCTGGTTTATTTTGTTTAACATAAATACTTGTAGATCTGGTATTCAGCATAAGTTAAAATTACAGGTTTTTTTTTAGTAACATAATTTGATTTCTCATAAAGCTTTAGGTTGCATCCTTAATCTAGCCACATTGGTGTCCTAACCTGATTCTCCCAGGTGACTTGGTAGACTCTTTTCTGTAGACAAACTTAAGACTAACGCTGTGGTAGATAATTGTAAATTTTACACTTTCCCCACCCACCAATTACTGTGTTATTTGAAAAAGGCGCTATTTTGAAAGATACTTTTAAAAAGAACTAAATCTAAGTTTGACTTCTGCATTCAAACTGGGCTTTAATCTTTCTTTATAACTCTCATAGACCTTCTTTCATATACAAACCCAGAAACCTGGAAACACAAAGCAGTTCTGAAAGTCAACTAAGCATACATATTATTTGTCAGAATCTTCAAAGATACTAAATTGTCTAGACTTTAGACTCTAGTCTCTAGACTAGAGTCTCTAGACTCTAGTTTTTAGACTATTGTTATTTTTCTATATAATTAATAGCCCTATCCACATATTAAGTGTAAAGCATTCAGTAGCCCTGATATGGAGCAAGATTCCATTATTTTAAATAATCATTTAGTTTTTGGAAAAAAAAAGAACTTAATGTATAGTGAAAGGATTATTGATGTTTACTTAACTGGTCATTTTTCAAAAAGTATTGACATAAATATATATTTTTACTGTGCCAGAATTTCTGTTCTAGGTATTGATGATTCAGCCAAAAATAGAATTTAAGAGTCCAAGGATTCAATAAATATATTTCCTAGTGATTGTCTTTGTGGAAATTTCTCATTTTACGTCTCCCTCCCTCCCTCCCTTCCTTTCTCCCATATATCAGTAATAAATTTTGTTCACATACATAAAAATATTTTATTCCAAAGACATTCAATATATAGTAAGAATTTTGAGAAGTTTTAGCTCTACAATATTTAAGTCCATGTTAATTTTATTTGCTGGATTTTACTAATCAAATTATTCCTAATACATTAGATTATATTGAATTTACTGTTTCAAGTGCTGAGTTGTACAAAGCAGAACTGCTTTGTGCAGGGGTCATGTGTTCCACAATAGCAGTTACCTTTATTGTATATTGCATTTAGGGTAGACAGCTGATTTGTTTTCCACTATAGGATCCTTTTCGGCAATGTAACCTATTCATTTTCTTCTATCCTTTGAGTTTCTACCTTTTAAAATCACTTGCTATAAAAGTTATATTTGTTATAGAGCAAAGGTTAGCAATTATTGACTAGAGGCCAATATTGGCTATCTTTCAAAGGCTGAATTATAACATTATAGTTGATATTACAGTGTTTGTTTTTGTTTTTTGTTTTTTGTTTTTTTTTTTACCTGAAATGGACCTCAACAATTGTCTGGTTCCATCCTATAATTTCACAGAGTGTCTTACCATCTAACACAAGGTCACATAGATACTTGTTAGCAGAACTCTCTCTGTCCAGAGTCCAATCATCTTTCTGCTTCCTATTCACAAAACCCTTATTAATATACATTTAACATTGTTTCTCCTTATATCTTTCTTCCAGCTCCAATAACAATGGTAATGTACTTCTTTGGCATATATTGTGATAGTCTGGTAATATCAACCCCCATATTTATTTTGTCAAAATTTTATTCCATAAAAAATCACCTGCTTTAAAATATTAACTTAGCAACACAGTTGTTATCTGATACAATATAATATTTAATTGATTAGATAAACAAGAGTCTGATAAAAGATTCTTAAAGAACAGCAAAAATAACCACAAAATGTATAAAGTATAACTACATTCATCTATCATTGTTTTATTCTAATGAACTTAACATATGAAGATTTCATATATATATGCCTAGAAACTATGTGTATACTAGATTTAAATATTTGTCTTTTAAAGTTTCAAGATATCGCTCAAAATTTTAGAATGGCTTGCTTATTTTCACAGATAGAATAAATAAACATATTTTCACTTGGAAAAGATTAGTAAGATCTTTTAAGTCCTAGTGGAATTCTGCTGGATAATAAATTTATTTAATAAAGTATTTTTACTTTCAAAAACAAAATATTGCTTGTTAAGTACAGATTTACAATGTATTTTTTGAATTTAAAGTATCTTTTTATGTTCAAGTGCCAAAACAGACATATCTCTGCAGAACTCAAGAAATCTAGGTGCAGTGGGAACTTGGCAAATCATAGACATTCTCAGGTGAAAAATCTGAGACCCTGCAACATTCTGACTGACGGGAAGTATTTGGTCATTCAGATATTTCTCATGAATTTTTATTCTTCATCCATAGTTTCTGGCTCATAGATCCCCTTGGAATTTCCCAAGTGTTGTGATTGATAAAATATTTCTTCTTAAGTTAATGAAGGCAAGTTCTGGAAAATGCCTGAGGGTGGGAGCTGGTACCAGGGAAACCAACTTGAATAGGATGCTGGAACTTTTAGTCCAACCTCCCTGCCCTCCCGGGAGGTGGAGAGGAGCTGGAGGTTGAATTCAATTATCAATGGACATTGAGTTAATCAGTCATGACTACATAATGAAGCCTTCTTAAAAATCTGAGATGAGTTTCTAGGTTGGTAAACATGAAGATTTAGGGGAGAATTTAGCATTTCTGCAGAGAGCATTGAGAGTGTCATACCTATTCCCGATACTTAGCCCTAAGTATGTCTTCCATCTGACTATTGATTCTATTTTTTAACGTTCATGGTAAGACATTGGTGACCTAATGAGTAAATTTTGTGTGTGTGTTCTGTGAGCTATTATAGCAATTTAATTGACCCTAATGTTGGTGTTCTAGGAACCTCTGATTTACAACCAATGGGTCAGAAGCACAGATAAGCTGGGCTTGCAATGGGCAACTGAAATCTGAGGAGGGTTTTATGGGACCCTACCATTTGTAGCTGGTTACATTCCAGGGCAATTCTAAGGGAAATAGGATTGCCTGATGTTAGTCCTCACCAAAGTGCTTAAAAAAAACTTAGAAAAAGACCCAAGGCCAGACACACATAGAAAGATTAATAAAAGGTTTATTTGCAAGGGCAATGGAAGGGGTGGGGAGGGAAGGAGAGAGATTGAGAGAGAGAGTGAGAGAAAAAGATAATTGGCCACTATGTCCTTCTGGTTATGCTGTCTAAGCTGGGATCCCAGGTGCACACTGAACACAGGCACAAAAACAAAGCTCCCTCCAGGCCTCATGTGTGTGATTTTATTCCAAGTGTGGCTGCTTAACTCCATTCTAACCTCCCAGCAATTCCCCCATCAAGAAGTCAAGAGTCATGGCAGATTCATGGCATAATGGGAGTTTTAGTCTTGCGCACCTTGGCTTGCTTCGGCAAGGAGGTTTGGGTGGAGTCCATAAAACATCAGTGGGTAGAGTTTATTCAGTACAAAATATTCCCCCCAACAGTTGGTCAGAAGCCATAGGTGGCATGGAGGCATGGATTTGAAGCTGGCATCTAAAGTGGAGGGCTGATGATCGTAGGAGACTGCATCATTAACCTGTAGCATCTGAATCTGTCTTCAAATGAATAGTATCAGAATTGAGTTGAAATCTTAGAAAAACTGCTGCTGTCTGAGAATTACTCGTTACTTTGGGGAAGCCTCCACATTCACGATGGAGATTAGTATTAGATACTAAGGGGTTAAGTGAAGTTCTGCAACTGTGTAAACTCTTTTATTGTAGGGCCAACATCTGCCTTGTACCTCAGTGTGTTGTAGGTCTGAAATAGAGTAAATGCCTGCTCACTAAATATATGTCCCATGATGTATCAAATTCGTTATGAGTGACACTCAATGCTGAGGCATCTAACACTAATGAAAAGAAGCAATTCATCTACTCCCAAAATGAGTTGTTGGCAAGAATGCTTATGCTTTGTATCTGCTTGAGCTTAGAACCTTGAACACAGAATATGCACACAGAAGAAACTGAACAGGAATTATGATTCTAAAGTAAGACATTTTTCTAAGCCCTTTGCGTTTCACAGTATACTGTTTAATTTTTCTCTGAAGTAATTAATTCTTAGAACACCACATCTAGCCAAATAAAATTGTAGTACAGAATGGTTTTTCAATCGATGTAAGTTATTTGGAAAATTTTCATCCATCTGCATCACTGCTGTGTCCTATTAATATAGATTATTTTGGATTGACTCTATAGAGTTGTAAGGATTACTCTTGTCACTCAGATTCACTTTGCTTTAAAAACAGAATGGAAGGACAGTTAAATTTGGGAGACAAATAGCAATTATTATAATATCTCTTGACTTTGATTCAGTCCCACAGACATGATCACTAAAACTTGAGGAGATAAAAAAATAAATAATTTGCCTCCATCTTTAATACATACTTATGTTTACCTAGTTATCCTTCTGTGGTGTATGGAAACAAGTTACTAAAAAATTCACACATTTAGATGTCTAATTGTCTTTATTAAACAAATAAGCAGCATCCCATCTCAATACTGCAAGGGGCTTTGTACAATGGAAGGTGTTCAAAGACAGAAAGAGGGTGGGACAAGGTTATTAACAAGAGGAAAGATTACTTCAGGTAAAGCCACCTTCCCAAAAGGGAGGTGGGGGATCTTAGCATCTGAATTACCTCACTGTGGTGATTAGGAAACTCCTAATTGATTGGTTTAAGATTACATTATTTTAGAGGCTTAAATTAATCAGTCTTAAGTCTGTTGGGGGCCTGGTATAGAGGGCTCCATTTTGGGCCTGTATTTTTCTATTTTCAATAAAGTAATCAATACACTGTATTTGTTTATTTTTATGTCATTTGCTTTCAAATTAGATACAGGAGAGATGACCTTGTATCACAGTGATGTTTTCCTTTACCTAATATTTGGAAGTATTTTTGAAATGTGACTAGACATGCTATGTTAAAAGCATTTGCACTTATTTTCTTTTTGGGGAAACATCTTTATCAGAGGGTATTTCATATTACCCTATTAAAAGTTACCTATTCTTTTGCAATTATGACATATTAACTCTTGTAAGAAATTGTTTTTCAGCTTATCTGCAAATTACATAAGAAGTGGTATTTTTTATTCCATGAAACGTTGTGTTCATCATTTGAATATATTCAGTTTTATATCAACTTATATATCATATTTGTATATGATGATATCTTCAGTTTATTTCTTTTAAGGTTAATTTCTTGCTAGATTTTTGAACCTTTATTCCCTGTTTAAGGTGTATTTGAATCTATTTAATTTTGTATTCAATCTAGAACATATCCCTATGTGATCTCTGTATTCTTTTTTGGAATTCTTTCTTTGTACTCACTTTCTATGGATTAGCTTCAGCCATTGTCATGAGTCTGTTCTTCATATTACCTCACATTTAATTGTGTCAATTTTGCCATTTCTGTTTTTTTAGTTATTGTCCTCACATCTTCTATTCATATATTTGAATATATTTAAATAGAAGTGTGACTTGAAATTGATGCAACGTCAGCTGAAATCTTTGTGTCCAGAAAAAATACAAAGGAGGTCAAATTAAAAGTGTCGGCAGGAAACAACTTCAAACACCCTTTCTTTTCAATGACTACTATTGTAATTCAAACTTTTACTGAGAATTAAACACAATTATGATTAAAGGCTTTCAATTTTGATTTTTCATTAAAATGTACCAATGTAAGTCTGTTAATGCTACAAAGGTAAATTTGTTTAAGAGTGTACAGTTGGGAATTTAAATAAAATGTGGTTATTTAAAACTTTTAATTTATGTTCCAATGTTCCCTGCTGTTAGAACCTGTTTCAGAACTTAATTATCTTGATGACTACTATAAAATTTTGTGACAAATTACCCTAGGAAATATAAGAACATAATTTAGGACAAAAGGTTTTAAATTATTTTGCTTTCACTCAATAAAGTTCTATCAAACAAACTTTGTTTTGTAACTTGGTATTGTTTGGAAGAGAAATGGAAAAGATTATAGGGATTGTCATTCACTCTTCCTAATAAGTTGTAGTCTCCATATTCCACATTACGTAACAAATCATACAGCTAAATACCTGATTTTTTTTTCCTAACTCACTATTTTATGTATAACGTTTGCTTATGTGGTCATTGAAGACCGAAAAGAACACGGGCATCTTTAAACTTGGTTGCTAAAAAACAGGTGATTAAAATAAGTTATGTATAATAAAATGCTCATATTTTATGCTCATGGACCAAATAGATTAAACTAAGTTCAATAGAAGAACTCTGAGAAATATTCTGGCAGAAGTTGTCAGCAGCACCAGGATCAAGATCAGCAAAGGCATTTTTATATGTGACATTTTGCTATTAATTCTGGCTAAGGTGTTCAGTCACATTATCTCTTCAGTGCGATTTGCATTTGACCCTTGACAGTACTTGCTCTCTTAACATTTTAATTTCATTGTTTTCCAGAAACAATTTTCTGTGGAACCTTCTAAATTTCTGGTCTCACTTTTTCAGTGTTTGTTTTGCACTTGCTCTGTTGATGTTCTTGTCTTTCTATTGAATTATACAGAGTTAAGCACAAATCCTCTGTGTTTCAAGTTATACTGTCTGTCATATCACTGATCATGCTGTTTTATTATTTTGGTAACAGTATATTTCTAAATGTCAAGAACAGTGTCTTATTTATGTTTATATCCTGAACACCTAGTGTGATGTCCACCATATGTCTAAATCCTGAATACTCATTTCTCAGTCTGCATTTCTTCCAATAATCCTGTTGATAGTTTTCTCTTGGGCAGTATAGGAGACGTAGTCTGTAGTCTTTGGATACTTATTCAATTACTTAAATTTGCAAACTAAGCATTTTTAAATGACTTCTCCTTTTCATTTCTTTTCACCGAAAGCTTCAGCTTATCAACCTTGTTTTTCATCATTTCTAACAGCAAACTCATGTGTCATCTCATAGAACTCTATCAGCTTTCCTGGATAATTCCCTCAGGATCTCACTTGCTGTTACTGAACTGAAAAAAAAAAAAAATTTTTTTTCCAAGGGAAACAAAACAGGACTGTGTACTGTTGTTAGTCACTAACCTCTTCACGGGCTCAGGACCTGTATCCCAGCACATCAATTTTAGGTTTATTAGTACTTTTGTGTTTCTTCTATACATGGTTGTGGCCAATTTCATTTCACTTTGAGCAGTTGAATTTCAATGTACTTAAAAACAAGTTTTGAAAATTTCCTATCTATTTTGAAATCAGGTCTTCTGTATTTATTAATACAACTGAAAGTAAACTAGATTCCATAAGGGTTTTCTTCATATCAACAAAACCATTATCTACTAACTTTGTTTTTGCTATATTCTTAATGCTCACATTAAAAAGAAAAATATGTTATTTAAGGTATTTTAAAGCTATCATTGTTTGGTTTCAGTTTTATTTGCATTTTTAGTTAAAAGCTTGAGATTTAGAAAATATTTTCTTAAACCATTTATCTATATTTAAAGACATCAGAACTTTAGTATTTATATTTAGAATCTGTTATTTTACTTTTTCTTCTCTGATTTTCCTTCTTTCATATAACCATCATATGTAAGAGAGAACAAATATTTTAGTCTGCATTTACATGTAATGTACTTCATGTTTTACATTTATTATAGGCTTTAAAATTTATCATTTTATTTAATCATCGTGCCTCCTCCCCACCAAAATAGGCAAAACAGATGACAGGGTTTACACTGAAGAAGTGATTCTCAGAGAGATGACCTGTATCGCTTTCTTACAATGCTAAGGTTTTATGTCATTTGACCTCACTTCTAGTGTCTGATTTTTCTTCCTTGTAAAGTATTTACCACTGAATCCGTTCATTCCTTAATTACCCAGGTACAATCCTAAAGACTGCAACTACCAAATGTACATTATGAGCCATACACAGAAAATGTACTCTTAGCTTATGCATATGAAATCCGTGTGCATGTATGTAAAATATGGCAATAATATAAGTTTTACATTTGTTACAAGATAATGAACTAGGTGAGATTGAATAAAAAATAATGATAAGTGTCTGATCATTTATAATTTGAGAAAGTTTAGTGGGTATTTTCCCAAGTCCTGGGTCAGTCTTATATCATGGTAAAGATCAATGCTAGCATCTTTTTGTTGTGATGTCAATTAATATCTGCTTAGGTGCTACCACTCTTATTTATCCTCCTAAAGTCATCCATCATCATGCTTAGGCAAGGGGAATTCAATCCATCACTGCTAGATTCTGATAGAGGGCTTAGGGGGAAGGCAAGTCATCTCCCCGACAGTAATCAAACAGCTGTGATACATGCCACTTTATGCTTATATCATCGTATAATAGATGGCTTTCTTCTTCATGGAAGCTTGCCTCAAAATTTTCAGACAGATGGACTCTGATGCAAAGGTTTCATTTTGTGGAATTTAAGGCTGTGAACTAGTTATTGACAAATACTACATCATCAGTTCCAGTTGAAGACACAGCCTAATAAGTAGAACATTGGCACTAATCCTTATTTAATCAGCCTTAAAATGGTAATTTCAAATTGATGAGGGCACAGGGAATAGATTTGTACTCATAAAGTGCTTCTAAAAATACCGGTAATGTGTGTATACAACCCAAGGATAAAATTAAAGAGCCCCCAGCACTTATAACAAGAAGAATAAACTATAAAGAGCATGACAAAAATACTACTGAAGGGCCTTATAAAAAAGGGAGAGGCAAATTCCTTCCAGTCTCTCCAGTAAAACATATTTATGTTTCTAGTCATGAAATTTAATCCAAGAACAATCTTAGGTTTTATGAGGAAGTGTTTTTAGACTGTGAATTTAATTTCATTAAGAACTTCTATCATTTCTGAAGACAGTACAATCAGAGAATGAAGGAACTCTAATGTTAAAAAGGACTTTAGAACTTTATGGTCTAACGAACTGTTGATAGAAAAGCAGGGTAAGTGAGCTAAAATTTTTCAGTTACTGAACTGCTAGCTGAAGATTAAAAATCAGACCTCAGTTGCTCTACTGCTTTTTTATGTTTTTGTACTGTTTCAGCAAATACATCTCCATGGATAAAGAAAAGGATTAGACTATCCTCCATGAGAACTCCTAGTCTTATCCCTTTCTCAAGAGCTCTTGTACTCCTAGTTCTGTGTTAAGCTGTGATGCAGACAAAATTGCATATTCACACAACTTTCCAACTTTTCTCCACCTCATCACTAGCCCTCCCACTCTCCTGAACTTCTTGCCAAACAGGATGTCAGCAATGGATCTAGGCACAATAATATAGGATCTCCCCATACGTGTTAACATGGAAGCTCTTTCATGAATAAAGAACCTCAAAAATAAGGTCTCATGGTGATAGGAAGAATATAACTGTAAAATTTGAAAAAAGAATTGGAAAATGAAGTTTGTGAGGCAGACATAACTTCCATTCCTTGCTTCAAATGACTTTTTAGAGATAGTTTCCTCTTAGGCATATTTTGGAATTTGACTTCCATGATAATAACAGCAGCAACAAATGCAGCTGATATAGACTGTGCATGGTACTGAGAATATTGCAGACATCAGCTCTTTCTTCATTTGATAACCATATTTGTTTCCATTTTATATGTAAGGAATGCGTGGAAAGGTTAAATACCTCTCTGAGTGTCTTAATGCTAGTGAGTATCAGAATAGGATTTGAACTCCCATCTATTTTTTTAAAAGTCTCCACCCACTGATCCTAATGTGATATGTCCTAGGCCACACTGTCTGCCATCTGGTAGAATTCTCTCCATGGCATGTGGTCCCTGGAGATAATCATTTCTTACTGGGTTGATCAATGAAAGCTTCATGGAAGAGTCATAGCTGAGCTAGTCTTTAATGTGTGAGTGAGTTTTTGAAGAGATGAAGTGGAAGAACTGATTTTAAACAGATAGAAAGTGACAAGTACAAGGTGAAGTATATACGAAATATCCTGGTTTTACTAAATGTCTTTTGGTAATGGTCAAAATTTGAGCAATAAAGGTTGTGTCGTTTCTGCATGACTGGAAGTGGGAAATGTTGAGGATATTTGCTGTCAAGTATAGTATTTTTAAATGATTAGCCATGAGAGTTTGATGACTGAATAGGAGGGAGATTAAAGATGAAAAGGACAATAAAAGGTTGCAATAGTAAGCAGTAAAATAATTGCCATTTTGAAGAGCTAGTGTGCAGCAACTATTTTACATATATTATTCCAGCTGTTACTGTAATAGCTCCTAAAAATAGTATATCAACTTTGTTGTACAAGTTAAATTTTTGAAATTTAAAGGAGTAAGATAGATTACTCAAAGTCATAAATGTTGTAAAAAGGAGGGCATTTTTCAAGGGGTGTAAGACGATGGTAAGCGATTAACATTTAACACTTAATGGTCATTGTAAGCAATTTCTTTCACAGGAGCGAAACTAAGGACAGCAAAGAAAGTGAAAATAAAATTCTGTTTTCACAAGTGAATAAATAGAATATATGATGACATGGTCACATAATAAGCTATAGTAGCCTTGTATGCCTATGAATACATTATGGAAATGGGTGACTTGATGGAAGCAGGATTAGGAAGGATTAGCAGGTTAAGTAAGCAGTTGTCACAAGGGAAAACAAGAGCAGTGAAAAATTAAGTAGAAATCCTTAGAGAATTAAGAATTGTGAAAAATTAGTATTTAAGCAATTATAAATTTCTATCAAGCTAGTCTCAAGTAATCTCATAATTAAATTAATAGTTAAAATAATACATAGTAGAGCTATTATCCCAGTTGCTATGTATAAAGCTGCCTAGAACTTACTTAATATTTCAATCTTTTATTATCAAACTATGTGGGCACTTAATGAATTTATTCATAAGTTAACTACTTAATTTTAGTTGAAAGTTTCTCTTCAGCATCTATTACTGATAAACCTTATTTAAAAAATAATATTGACATTTAAAATATGTATATATTCATATGTTGCAAAAATATATTTTTAATATATCAGACTTGAATGAATATTCTCTTGAGTATATTAATCTACCTGTTAATTAAGTCACTGCTGGGTAGAATTATTATCTATCATAAACTTCCTTCAACTCTGAATTTTTTAGCAGTGATGTTAGATTAAGTTTGAAGAATGCAAAAGGCTTGATTTTACTTGCATTTACTTTACTTAATTTCATGGGCATTTTAAGAACAATATTGACTGATTTTTTTAACTCCAGTCGTGATAAAAAAGAAGTCAATTACAATTGTTGAATTTTGTTAACTCAGGGCAGACACAAATAAATGTCATTGTAAAATGCAAGTCTAAAGAATCCAAACACATCAGTTATGTCAGCTTGAAAAATGAAGGTGATTCTGTTGTAGATTATTATTTAAGGGACTTCAATGCTTATTTTATGCTGATCAAACTAATTATACACTGTAGAATACTCTGTAGGATAATTGAAGTTCTATCTTATGAACACTTCTCTTGTCCTGTTGCTTTGTTAGTAGTTAAATTTAATTTGAAGTTACTTTAGGGTAAATAATAATCTAGTAAACAAAAACACCCCAAATGAAAGGGGGAAAAAACCAAGAGACGCATGTCTTTAAAACTTTCTTGGTTTGTTTTGCTTTTTCTCGGTATTCCTGAACTTGAAAATAAATAAATTCAGGTTACATCAGCTTCATATTCAAAACTACTTTGAGTAAAATATCTGTCCTTTTAAAAAATTCAGTGGATTTTTTTGTTGTTGTTTGTTTTCACTGATACCGTGTTCCGAAACTCCCCCAAAGTAAGCTATGATTTTATTATCCATTGACTCTCAGTTCCTACTTTCTGTCATTAGCAGAATACACAGCTTTTAAAAAAATCTGTGAAAAGTCCTATCCCTGACTTACCAGACACTGGAATACTCCAGATTCTCCTTAGTGTAAAGGGTGATTCCTTAACACATTTCTTCAAAGTTTGACAATTCTCTGAGTTTCAATAGTCTGAGAAGTGTTAGGGAAATGTTATATACCTGACAAGTCCATGTAAATGCTCAATAAATATTGTTGAATATATGCTGAATTTAAAAAAAAAGTTATATTTAATTTTACTCCTTCAGTTGAAATACCATTCTTTGCACTGGTCCTTAAGCAGGAAAAACAGTACAAGATAGATTGAGGCAATAACTAGGTATTTTGGGTTATATTTATGTGCCAAATATATCTTTGCAAAATGGGAAAGAATAAATATGTTTAAAAATTATGTCTCAAATATTCTTGATCTATTAATAATTAAATAAACTAATATATACTTTGAAAATAGTTGACTATAAATAAGTGGAAAAGATACGTAGTGCTGGAAAAATGTGTCACTATCATAGCTAGAATTATAAGCAAACTCCACCAATAATTTTTATACCAAACATATATAATAGAAACTCCTGTTTCACTTCCTTGTTAGAAATATTAAATAGCGTGTTGTGAGAAACATTGGAATCAAACATGGAATTAAATAGGAGATAAAGATGTTCCAACAAATAGGGTCCAGACTGAGTATTCACTTGAAAAAAATTTAGAAGTTGTGCCAAAATATTCTTCTTCTATTTCCTTAAAAACAATTGTGCCTACCATGTTCCCAAGATTTTTTTTTTTGCTCCATACATTTGTCCTCAAAAAGTTTCTATCACCTACCAGTATGCTGAAAACATACAAAGTAAAAATTATGTTAATTTCTAAACAAACCATCTCCTTTTATAACTTTAGTTTATCTGTGGTATTACTAATGAAGTTTCTCAATTCTTATAGAACCCGGCACGGTCATGGGTATAGAATAGGTTCACACATACACAAAGTAAGTTGCAACTAATTAAGTCCAAAAGGTTAC
This sequence comes from Scalopus aquaticus, assembly GCA_004024925.1. NCBI lineage: Eukaryota > Metazoa > Chordata > Mammalia > Eulipotyphla > Talpidae > Scalopus > Scalopus aquaticus. The sequence continues at coordinate 273,333 of PVIJ01000040.1, forward strand.
AGTATAGATTTTAGACCTGAAATTTTAATACTAACGCTAGTCGTCCAATGCTTATAAAACTAAAAGCTTGTTATAGGACCTCCCTGATCACCTAGGTGTTAAGGCTCAGTGCTACCACCTCAACAGCCTGAGTTTGATCCCAGACCAGGGAGCCGACCCACATATGACGCCTCAGACCTCTCCTGTCTCACTTGCTGCTCCCCTCAGCAGTGTATTTCATTACATCTGCCTGTTCTGCTCCCCGCTCTGTCACTGGTGAATCCTCTCACCCTCCATTCCCTCCACCCCATATCTCTGGCCTAGACCCCAGTTCTTCTACACAAAAATAAATAAAATATGTAGAAAATAAAACTAAAATAGCTTGCTTTTAAAAAAAGGGTAGGGGATATGTAAACCTATTTTTTTAATGAAGACTATGTGCAAATTATGTCTTCATCTCCAGAGTGGTGTTTGTCTTGCTTTTAATGTTCAATCAGCAGAGATGGAAAAAGCCCTTAAATTCTATACTGATTATTATAATGTGTTTTGATTTTTAAATAGTGGCCACTGTACTGGAGTTCTATTTTTCAGAAGGGAAATCAAAAGGACTAAAGCTAAAAATCATACAGAAAAAAGGGTTATGATACTTTTTTAAGTTAGCAAAAGGCCAGTGCATGTAAGAAGTTCCAGAATGGAATGATATACAATAGCTGAAGAATGTTTGTCATGCATTTTTAAAACATGTTTAATCCGAAATATCTGACTGATATATGTGAGTGTGTGTGTGTGTATGTGTATGTGTGCAATTTTTAAACTACAGATTGTTTTTTTATTTTTTCTAAAGTTCTGTGTGTGTGTGTGTGTGTGTGTGTGTGTGTGTGTGTGTGTGTAGAAGAACTGGGGTATAGGCCACTTGTAGGGAGTAAGAGGATTCACCAGAGACAGACTGGGGAGGAGAACATGTGGATTTACTGAAATACACTGCTGAGAGGAGTCGCAAGCTAGACAGGAGAGGTATTCTGTGCCGTGTGTGGATTAGCTCCCTGGCCGGGGATCACACTTAGACCTTACTAGTGATAGTGCTGAGACTCCAACCCCTGGCCACCAGGGAGGCCCTAAAACTGCTGATTGTTTTAAAGAGGACTTGAGGTAGGACTTTGCATTGGCCAACGTGACTTAACCATTTTGTAGTTATAATTTATCACTAACATCATGAGTAGACTTTAGAAAAATTAAGTTATCTTAAACAGTCTTTCTGTAGATCTTTGAATAGATACTTAATAGTGGTCCCTATCACTCAGTTTTTTTAATTCAGTGTATTAATATTTTGATTCTTATGCTTCTATATAATTACTAAAGTGCTTTTTTGGACAGTTTATATGCTTTGTTAACCTTTAGAACAATTAATGCCACTGAACAGTTTATATTAAAGAGTTTATATTGGTGAAGATACTAGGGAATTAAGTAAAAGAAAAGTAGAATAAAGAGTCAACTATTTTGATTGTGTATAATTTACCAAGCACTTTTATGATTGCTTTTATTCATTCATGTTATATAATATGCAAAATGTGGTGGAAGCTAATGCACAAGAATACTGAAGAATTGTCATCAAGGTCACACAGCTAGTAAGAAATAGATATAATCTTAAAATATTATAATACTAAAATAAAATAATATTGCCCCATCACTATTCTCTTAGCTACTTTATTAGGGTAGCTAGTAATATATATGTTCAGTATAACTTTAAATTATTTTTAAAAATCATGATTTTTTATTATTAAAGTGACAAGTTAAAATACAATAAAAATTTTTAAATAAGTATGATTGTGACTAACTTTGAAAATGATTATATCTAATTTTATATTTGATTTTCAGTAGTGTAGTGTAATTAGACTGTTTCTTTTATTTATTTATTTTTTTTTGTATAACACATCCTCATGAGTATTGAACCTTGAGCAAATATCATATAAAATTTACTTTGGATGTCAACAACCTGAGGAGTATAGAAAAATTGATTTTAACCATTGCTCACTATGGAATTATCAAAACTACTGACAAAAGGTTCATTTGCTGGCTTATGAAAATTAATAGAATATAAGAAAATTAGAGGAGAAATTTTATAAGTAATCAAAAGAGAAAATATCAGGGGATTAAGAAAAATCTCATACAAACTACTTTCCACCATGCATTTTATGATTTAAAAAATACAGCAAAAAGTGATTTGCTTTAAGTTAGAGTATTTGATCATAGCCTAGTCATAAATAATGTAATTTTTTTCAGTGAAGACACATCTGTCTCATTGATGATGATAATGGTGTTGATGATGATACCAATATGTCTCCATTACCTTTTGGCAACCTTCCAAAATGCTGCCAATAATTTATTAATAACAGATTTCAACATATCACAAAAATTTCAGCTCATCAAGGATTAATTGAATGCTTACCTATAATAGAATGTGACTAGAAATACATTAATAGTTAAGGTCATCCCTGCCTTAAATTGCATTCAAAATACAAAGTGGAGAAAAAGACCTAAAAACTAGCCCAAATAATTCATGAAACATATAGCAGTACTTTAAAAAGTTTTCCTGAACTACCAGACAAGAGCAATTAATTGTGTCTGAGAATGGGAGGAGGAGGCCTTCTGTAGTGTTGCCGTCACTGTGCTGTACTTTGGATGATGTGTACCAGCTCATCAGGGGAAAAGAGTATTCCAGTAAGAGCTCGGGATATGATGAAGGAAAGTACATTATAATTATCTTCTTATAGAACGGAATGATTTGGTAACACCTTTGTAGGACAAACAATTGGAGCCTTGAATCCACACAGATATATATGTTTGTTGGGGAGCATAGGCATTAAATTAGGGATTTTATATATCTGGCATCTGGAGGAAGCCAACCTTTGAGAATAAGTGGGTATCTTCCTTGGCGACCTAAGGGTTAAGTCTCAGTGCTACCACCGTTATAGCCTGAGTCCCATACCCAGCTAGAGAGCTAACCCACATATGGAGAAGCAGACCTCTCCTGTCTAGCCCACTGCACCCCTTAGCAGTGTATTTCAGTAGATCTGTCTGTTCTGCTCCCCACTCTGTGTCTGTTGAGCCCTCTCAACCCCCTGGCACCTCTGGCCTACACCCAGATCTATGCAAAAATTAAAGGGAAAAAAGACCTCAAGAAAAAAAAAAAAAGAGGGATTGAAGTTGAAGTTGAAAGTTCAGATTGCAGAAGAGGGCCTATGCCTTATTCATGCAATAGCAGAACTAAAAATATAAACCAATTACTAAACCAATTTAATTGAGTATGTTAGGTTTACAAAATAAGTTAACAGATTTAAGATTTAAGTACCGTGCTGCCACATTTTAAATGTTTTGAAAAAAAATTACCCATAGTAATCTGATAATGACTTTTTGATTGTTTAAAAATAGGGGGGGAAGCTGTATTGTAACAAGCTTTTATTGTTAGTTTTGTAGTTAAATCTCAGTTAAGTCACATCAATCACATATTGATGTGTATTTACCATAATATAACTGACTTGCTAAATTGAAATCAAGTCTTTATTTAAAAAAAGGTATTTAATTTGCACTGTGACCAGTCATCCTGTTGATTATATGTTTAAGTACAGTTCTAATTGATCATGGAGTCCTTTGCTGTAAATTACAGAGAAGGAATGACATATTTCACAGGTTGGTTGTAGCTTAATGACAAATTTCACAGTTTGAATAGAAAAAGGATATAAAAACACACAGGAATAAGGTAGTTACAAAGATTCATGATGCAAAAAGTTCTTTGCTAATGCATACAGACACATTGATAAATCAAATGTGAGAATATTAACGTGTGAGGAAATTAAGGGGAATATGTATAAATTTTATCTAACCAAATTTTTGGTTTAGAGAAGATAGACAGAGTTACACAAGCTTTAAAAGTGAAATTCCAAAACATATGAACACATTAAATAAAAGCATTCAGCTTTATTAAATGAAATATTAATGGTACAAATTTGGAAATGGTTATTTGCTTATAGAAAATATACGTATCCCCCCACCAAAATTATGTCTTTGATTTTGAAAGGCACCACAACTCATTAAAAGGAAAACAGCATTTTGTAAAAGTATAGCATTTCATCTTTCGATATAGCATATAGATTAGATCAGGTTTATAAACACTGAACATTAATAGAAATCCTGAGTTAATGGTCAAACATACATTTTAATGCTCAAGATATCAGTGTTAAATTGGGAAAATTCTCATTCTCTGGTCTTAAGTGTGATATAATATGAAATCAATTTTCATTTTTTGCAACCAATTATTTTGGACCTATAAAATTACCAAGAAATAGTTAAAAGATTGCTAATGCAAAGTTAGATATTATAAGAAGAATAATTGGGGTTACAAAAATTGAACAATGTTAGTAAAATATACTTTTGATTCTTTATTAGAGTATTGATAACACAATAGTTAAATGTTTTTTCTCTGAACTCAGACATACAAGCATTCAAATACTTAAAAGAAATGGACTATTATATGAACATTTCACTGAGAATGTTTTTTAAAAGGGTGAAATGATGATTTTGTAAGCATTAACTGGCATCAATGAACTTATTTTTATTGCTCCTAAAAATAGAATCTGTATCCATGCGCCATGTGGACATTCTTGCAAGTATAATTGTTACAAAATTATTTATATTAGCCAAATATTAAAAATAATTGAAATATTTATGCAATAATTCACAGATATTATAAGGATTACATAAATCCAAATGCGTAGAATGAATCTATTTCACATTTATTGTTTGATGGAGCAGATACTTAACAGTGTGTGTTTCATGATTCACTTTTTAAGAAGCATAACTTTATAATAAAAACATCTGCTGTCTTCCTTAATGGCATTTGAGAAGGTCTTATTTTACTTTATCACTTATCCTCGATTTTTGTAATTTCCTATTTTGTTATGTACACATATACATAACACTAATATATGTACATATTAGTATAAATATATTCTGAACAAAATATTATTTCAGGTAAAACTGAAGTTATAGATTAGAAAGGAATTTGTTTATTTTGTAAGTGTTCCCTGTTGGTCTGCAGTATACATAAAGCAAAAGTAAAAAAAAAAAGGTTTTGTTTATATCCTGTTCACTTTATTTAATTTTTTTTTAAAGATTTATTTATTTATACATACAAGCTGGGGTACAGGCCAGAGGTGTGAGGCTGCGAGAGGGCTCACCAGAGTCAGAGCGGGGAGCAGAACAGGCAGATCAGAAATACACTGCTGAGGGGAGCAGCGGGCGAGGCAGGAGAGGTCTGCCGCACCATGTGGGATTCTCCCAGGCCGGGCGTTGAACTCGCATCGCGGCTGATGACAGCTCCACAGCGCAGCGCTTAACTGCTGCGCCACCAGGGAGGCCCACTTTATTTAAAATTTTATCTAATATTTTTTATTGAGGGAATGATTTACATATGGCATATAATTAAAGGTATGGATTCAGACCTCTTCAGGTATATGTTACTATACCATGCCTACCACAAAAACACTCATAATCTGCCACCATAGTCTTTTGGCCACAGCCCCTTCCTTATCCTCTCTCTCTAATTGTCTCAATTCTATAGTCAGATTTCTAGTGTTTGTTTTGGTTCAGTTTTGTCCATTACTTAGTTTTTTTTTTTCTCTGTATTTCATGTATAAGTGAAACCATTTGGCATTTGTCTTTCTCCTGGCTTATTTAGCTTTGTTGAATCATCTCTAGTTCTCTGTTTGCCATAGCAAGTGGCAAGATTTCATCCTTTATTTATTGCTGAGTATTACTTCATTGTGTTTCTATACCACATTTTAATCAACCTATCTGTTCTTGGGCATTTAGGTTATTTCCATAATGTAGTTATTGTAAATAGTGCTGCAATAAAAAATGGGAGTGCATACATCTTTTCAAATGAGTGTTTTTGCATTCTTTGTCTTGATACCTATGAGTGGAATTACTGAATCATATGGTAGATTTATTTTATATATTTTGAGAAACTCCCATTCTGTTTTCCATAGGAACTGGACCAGTCTACTTTTCCAATAACAATTGTACAGAGTTTCCTTTTTCCCCACATTCTTACCACCACTTGTTTCTAGTCTTTTTGACCTGGGCAATTCTTAGGACTTCACCTTAAAATGCCCTTTTTATACATTTGTGTCCGTTTTCTTTATCAATAACTGTTTATTAATGTCAACAATCTGTCAGTCTGTGGGATATGCTGATGACTTGTTCGTCATCTCTTACTTGGTCTGTGTCTACATCATGTCAGATGGCTATAAACATACAATACTCTCATGCAAAATGAGTGATTTTTGGTTCATATAAATTATCTAAATGTTGAAAATTTGTGTGAAGTTGCGACTGCATAGCCACTAGATATTTTGTTTTGCTTCATTTGTGTTGGCATCATTCAGACTAGATATAATAGGATCTATTATTTCTAGACTTAGTGGCCTGTCATGTAAATGTTAAAATAATTACTTTCATTTTATAAGATAGTCATAACCATTTATAACCATTGATGTAACTGTCTTTAGATAAATAAGATCTGTGGTAGTACTCAAGGTAGTGTTTATTGTTAAAAAGAACTGCTGAGCAGACTTTTGCAAATCTATGTCATTGTTAACATATAAACATTTTGATGATATGCCTCGTATTCTTTTTTCAAATTTTAGATTTATATTTATTTACTCATACGCATTGATCCTATATATCTTGGTGACTCTGGATATTTTCTTTAACTACATCTTTATTTAAAAAAAAGTCTTTGGTTTCATAAAAAAGTTTCTGTTCAGTGAACTTTTATGAATTTGCGAAACTTTCTACTTTTACTAGCCACTACTTTACCATGTTATAAATTCAGACGTTCCCTCAAATATCCAACATGGGATTAGAATACAAATTACTCATTCAATCCCAAACAAGATATCTTTGACAAAGCAAAACTGGATCAAATTAATATCTGATATTGTAAATGCTTATAATTTTATTTTCATAATCATTTTTCCTATTTTTAAGGAAAGAAAAAATGTGTAGTATACACTAGAAATAAAAATAATGATGATACATTTCATTGGGATTTCATTTGCAACACAAATTAATTGTATATTGGCATGATGTTATCCTATGGATATAGAGTCCCATGGATTCCCAAGCCTTGATATTTATTGATAGCCTCATGCTGAAAGATTGACTTTAGGTTATTTATATCTTTCAGATCTTAAAATATGAGTTGATTGTTCATTTCATTTCAGTCCATATATAAGAAGAATGCTCTTAATGCAGTTTTTCATAAATCATTTACTCAGTGGGTTTTCTGAAATCTACTAAAACATATGAGAAAAGGCTCACAGCTTTCACTTTGGAGGACGGTCTGACTTTTACTAACATAAATGGGTTAATTGAGTTAAGTTATGCTCACTGAAGAGTCTTCTGTTAAACTGATTTGTCAAGCATTTATTACTGATCTGATCTATCTTTTTTTTTTCTAATTGGTAAAATAACCACCGGTAATGACATCCACTAAGATCTGATACACTAGATCAATGTTTGGATAAAAGATGTTCACAAGAACATACATCTTATCTTCTAAAATAAATATCAACTTAGTCATATATAATGTCCAAATTACCCAATTTCATTTGAATTTCCAAAGCAAAATATTAAGTATGGAGTAAAATGTCATTTACATATGTACCAATGACACAAAATGGAACACAGATATCACTTACACATTAAAAAGTTATGGAATAGTAAGCAACTTCTACAAAGACTTTTCCCTTTGTTTATATTTAATGGTTATAACTATTGAATTCTTCTTTAAATTTGATGCTTTAGATTATTAATTATTGTCAGGTGATTCTTATGCATCTAATCTTTAAGTAATGGGTATTTTTACACTCATCTGTTGCTGAGGACAAAAAGTCTAGCAGATAAGGAATGAGATAATGTCTATGTAACCTAAAACTCTGTGGATCTTTCTACCATAACACTGTCCCAAAATAATCACAATTTGATAATGTAAACCCTCTAAATAATACAAATTAGAGCAAGTTTTTATACTGTAATTTATAGTTAGTTTTTATTGAATAATGAAATTCAATATAACTTATTGTGTATAATAATGCTGCTGGTAACTATGCCATTAGGTACTAAGAAAGATAACTATTAATCCATCCACTATATGAAAGGCTAAATTATCCAACCAAAACAAAGCAGAGATATTTAAACAAACATGGATTAAAAAAAGTCCAGGCATATTTAGCTTGATTATCATGATAGAAATAGTTTATTAGAATATAGATACTACATATCTAAAATAAAAATTCTGAAATGCATTGTATGCATTATGGCTTATTTAAAAGATGAGAGAAATACATTTTTTTCCTTTTTGATGATAAGATAAAGATCCTTGTCTTTTTCAACTCTTTATCTTCCCTGATCATTGTATCAATTGTTATTTTAAACATAAACCCATTCTGGGGACATGGCATCTTAAAATTTAGGAATTAATTATAATAAATAGCATGAAACATCAAATGTAAAGCACTTTAAAAATCTCTGTGAAATAGTACGTAAAACTAAATGAGTAAAGAAAAAATCCTATTGTTTATAGTTTTGAAAGTGGAGTTTGAACAAGATTTACTCTGCAGAGATACCATTTTTCCCCAATAAAAAAAGGCATGGCTTGAATAAGATGAAACTCAATAGCCCAAGATGAAGTGTGGGGGTGTGAGAGAAATATCACACTGATCTTCTCAACTTTCATTATTCACAGTTACAACTTAGCCAAGAACATCATTGTAGTGATTTTCAATAAAATAGCAATGATGAAATAAAAGCTAATTGGATTTTACATTGGTAAAATTTATTGTATTTGTATTTTTGCTGAATACTCTTAACCATCTTTGCGGTTAAGGTGGTCTACTCTGCACTCCTCACTTGATTTCCAAAGGATAATCCCAGTCCAAAGGCTTGGCTTATCAACCTGGTTCTTTATCTTGATAGATACCATTTACAGACACACATATACATGTTACCATTAATCATCGACATATTTTATGTATAAGTTATTTATCCTTTCGTTTAATTTGTAATAAATTATTACTCAACAAAATTTGTGAAAGGAACTCCTATTTATTATCTGCATGTACAATTCTATTAATGCTTTCTTGTTACCAATATTTAGAGAATTATAATCAGGGATTTTAAGTAATTTCCTTTTTTGTATGAATCAGAGCATCTTTAATTCTAATTGTTCTTCCCTCCATAATTAGTCAACCACTGGAATTGTTTAATATAGTATGTTGAAATATCAATTAGCATGAGTATTTTATAGTACTCACTTTTATCTTCTCATGTATTTTCAGTGATCCTGAAGTTTTATAATTCTCAGTGGAGTGGACTCTGTGATATAGTTCTGTTTTCTCCTAGACCTTAATGGAAAATTACATATTAGCACTCTGTAAATATTGATGTTGCTCCAAATATCAGGGTATCAAACATGACCTGAATATGTATGTATGCATACACTCACTTGTGTGTTCTTAAACTTCTCTGTCATTTCATAGTTCAAATTTTCATTTTGCTTTGTAGATTATGGAGCAAAAACTCACTTTTAATAATTCTTAACACTTAGGTTAGCATCTAAATGATTTCAGTGAAAATAGTAAGGTACTTCTTTAAAGATATGAACTTTTAATAAGTGAAAATGTAACGATACATCAAAAAATATTTCCATTAATATTAATTTCAAAAATATCTATTTCATGTATGTTTATGGAATATGAATATTTGTGGTATAGAAAAGGAGAGCAAATATTTTGAAAAACTAAAAAAAAATGTTAAATAGTAAAGCTGAATAGACACAGGAATCAAAATACCTAAAAGCACTGGCCTTGTTAGAATTTATGTATTTCTGAGAGTCTCATTCCAGGAATAGTACTAGTTATTATTATAATAATAACAAGACCTTCCCTCAAAAATGTGCTGAAAATCTTCAGAAAACAAAACAAAAGTTGTGACCCCTCCACCACTTATTTCTCATTACAGATTCTCTTGTCAAGAGATTGTTGTTTGGACAAATTGTATTTATTTCTCAAAAAAATTTTTTAAACTGTAAAACTTTTTAACAGAGTAAGACTTTATTTGCAAAAATAACTAGAAAGGTTTTTCTTTATAATTTCCATACTCATTTGCCAGCTTTTTTTTTTTTTTTTTTTTTTTTTTTTTTTTTTTTTTTTTTTTTTTTTTTTTTTTTTTTTTTTTTGCTATTTCAAAAATTCAGGTCTAGGTTTGAGAATACAACTGGGAGTGTATTGTGACCTCTAACAAAGTCAGTTCATTTCTGAAATTCTGATTAGTCCTTTTATTAGAGACTGGAAGTACCTATGGTCATTTCTTAATCTGTGGTATGAATCCTAGTCACTTACTAAATTATCCCTTTTAGTGCTTAACACAGTGGTTAGGAGCATGTAAACTAGTAATTATGAATAAATTTTAACCCATTAAGTAGTTGTTAATTTTAGGTAATTTTACTTAACCTCTCTGTCTTAACTTGCTGTCTGTAAAATAATGGTAATAGTGGTGCCATATGCTTGACACATTTTAAATGCCCAATAAGGATATTATTTTCATATATATCTTATGTCATTCAATAAAGGTAAACTAAACAAAGATTAACTGAACACCAGAGTACCAGACACATTATAAAAAGAAAAACAAAACATACCTTAAAAATTTCATGATATAATAGGGAAACAAAAATGCCACTCAAAATAACACCACTCAAACAAAAATGCCACTCAAAATCCTATTCTGGAATTGTGTGCATTATGTGATACTGCCCAGAGTACTGAAATTGCAGCACTAGCACGGTGCCTGTTACCTCAGCATTAAAAAGCACCGTCATGACTGATGATCAGTGAGTGAAAATGTAAAAATCATTTCTGGCAGTGTGTTTCTTGAAATTAGACTAAAAAATTATGACTGCCCAGATTTACATATATTTACATACATATTTTTTATTTATTTTTTGAAATATTTTTGATTTATCGTTCCATTTTCACTTATTAAAAGTTCATATATTTATTACATACATTTATTTGTAAGAAATAATTTTCTTTAGATGAAAAATAAAGATGCTATGAGAATGTAAAGTGTACATAAGGAAATAAAGAACACAAGGGAAGGGAGACAGGGAGTAATAAAGGGAATAAAGAAGAAAAGAAATAACCCTTTTAAACTAATTGCAGTTTTGGCCATTCTTGTCATTTCACTTGTAAAATCTGCTCTGTGCATCTCACTGCATGTCAGATATACTACCTCATACTTTGCTATCATATGTGGAATTCAGTTGAACCTTTTTATTATATGCTCTCTGAGGGAAGAATCTGTCTTATCTGAAATCCGAAACCATCAGTGTTATTTTAAGAATTTGTACCAAAGGATATCTAAGGATTAAGATACCCTGAAGATCATTTATTCCTTACCATTACCATTTCAAAAATCTGTGTTTTTATACTCCAGAGGAGACTCTTACAAATTATTTTCATCTCTCAGAAAGAGAAGTTTATGTGGTGAGATCATGCATCTTAAGAAAGAATCCCACTCTCACCCCCTCATCCCTTTTCTCAGCGCATGTCAATGAGTAATGTAAAGTCAGCGTTATTTATATAAGAGCTAAGAGAATATATAGCTAAAACTCCTAAATCCCAGGCTGTCAGAAGTTCTAAAGAGACAAACACAAATCAACACATCAACTGATAAAAATAATTTTACAATCTCTTACACAAAACCAAATACAAAGCGTGATTAAATGTCTTTTCATAAAAGTGATAGTTATATTCAAATGTGTAAACAGACACTGTGAATATGATGCCAAAGCTCGAAGCGATTGGCAAACAGAATTGTCTCATGTCCAATAGCCCAATATCCTCTTTTTTGTCAAGTCTGTGGGTACTGGAGTGATGAATCTACATGGAATTAAATTAAAGCTCAAAGATACTAGAATGCACAACTAGGAATAATTCTATCTTGCACTGTTTTGAAACCAAGAACATATGATGGTCAATATAATCAAATAAACAGCTATTTTATTACTTGACTTGTATTTAACTATAGAAATATGCATTTTAAAATTTACCATAAAGTAATATAATTTTAAATTAAGATTTTAGGGCCAACATACACACACACCTCCCTCAACATCTAGCCATGAATGAGGAGAATAGATAGGTAGGTAGGTAGGTAGGTAGATAATTATATTTGGATTATTTTAAAGGAAATAACTTAATAAAAAAGTTGTTTGAGAAATATTTATAATTTAAGATATACAATAATGTGTAGTAATTCTTTATTTGCTACTAATAGTTCATCCTCTTTGTACCAGTCATCATGTTTATAATAAAATATTCAACTTAACAAAATACAGTTTTATTTATTTTAGTTTTTTTTTTTAAAGATTTATTTAACTATGCATGCAAGCTGGGGTGTAGGCCAGAGGCATAGGGTGGCGAGAGGACTCACCAGAGGCAGAGTGGGAGCAGAACAGGCAGATCCACTAAAGTATACTGCTGAGGGGAGCAGCGGGTGAGGCAGGAGAGGTTTGCCTCTCCACATGGGAATCTCCTCTCGAATTTCTGCTGCCAATGCTCTGGATAGCTTCATAGTGCTGCACTTAACCCGTTATACCACCAGGAAGGCCCTCAGAATAAAGTTTTATCTTAGGCATTTGTGCAATCCACAAAACATCTTTTCAGCAATGTTTTGGTGTAATTTGGATTATGATACAAAGTATTGATTGTGGATTACTACTACAATTACAGATTTTAGTTATCATAAAATTCAAGCTGCCACACCTCTTCCCCTTCACTGGCAGTCTATATTTTTATGTAATTGCACTGGTGAATAGCTTGTAACATTAAATATCTCTAAAGTTTGGGCCTCCCTGGTGGCACAGCGGTTAAGCGCTGCACTTTGGAGCTGTCGGCAGCAGCTACATGAGTCCCAGGCCTCGCTGGGGAAATGCCCACATGGTGCGGCAGACCTCCCCTGCCTCACCTGCTGCTCCCCTCAGCAGTGTGTTTCCGTCGATCTGCTCCTCACTCTGTCTCTGGTGAATCCTCTCATCACCCCACATCTCTGGCCTGTACCCCAGCTTTTATACATAAATAAAAATATCTTAAAAAAATAAAAATAAATAAATACCTCTAAAGTTTGGAGGAATACCACCTCACGTAAAATGCACATACCTTTGAATCAGTTCTAGTTGTTAAAAAGTTATTTCAAGGTGGATCTGATTCCCACTGACTTCCTGTTTTAAGATATCTTCTGCTTTGTATATTTCTAAGAAGGAAATAAAGCTCAAATGCTGTTTTTCAATATAATGTTCTTCAACAATGAGATCAATCCTCTAGCAATGGAGTCATAATCATCTACCAGTACATAAATTGATCTCTATTCTGACAGAAATATACAAATTTTCTAGTTAGAGAGTACTGAAATTGAGTACATAACCAATATTTATCAGTACTTATCAGATTATCAAAAACTGTTTTACAATTATATTTTAAAAAATCTTGAGAAATTAATAAATTGTGCTTCAGAGATACTGTGTAAACCAATGTATAGAAGCTGTCTTCACATTCTATACATTTTTTTAATGAAAAACAATGTATTTTCAAAAATGAAACATTTTAAAAGAAATAGGAAGAAAATAATTGAAAAGGACATCATATTTCTTTGTTTTTAGTTTGTGAGTATGCTACCCGTTAAAATCAATATTTAAGTTGAAAATTTGAGTTAATTCTTATTAGATTTATTTTGGCCATACGTAGAATAGAAAATAATTTACATTCCAAATGTAATATGCTTTTATACGTCCTCTTTTGGTTGAAAGCAATTATTCTATTCTGTGGAACAGTGAAAGCTTGTAATAAAATATATTCAAGTTAATTCTCAGCAGATACTCATTTCTACTAAACTCTACTGCTTCTTCATCTTTTTTTTTTATAATTTCCCTTACTTTGGAAATCTGAGAAAATCCTGTGATTTGGTTAATGAACACAGGGCTTCAGATTTTTTTTAAACCCATTGCAATGTTTTTGACATGCCAAGCAATGACGAAACCAGCACTGGCCCGAGCATGATGACAACTTGTCAGACTGATGCTCTGTGCCTACCTTGGCGTTTTCATGCTTTGTAGATAACAAGGTGAAAGTGAGTAAACAGTACACAGCAAGAGCACAGAAGAATCCCCCATTTGCATTTTATTACTTACATATTCTCTAAAATGTATGGTAATTTTACAAAATGAAAGTAGACATTTAAAGTTCAAAAAGGGAAAATGAATGACTACATGTAAAACTGAGCTTAGAGAGTTAGAAAATCAATTACCTTATGTGATACATAATTCTATATTCATATGGTTGCTTATGTATTTATGTGAAGTCTGAATTCTTAGAAATAGATTTTATAGATAAGTATCCCCACCACCATCTCAAATAGTGACTTTTTTAAAGATTTATTTATGCATACAAGCTGGGGGGTAGGCCAGAGGTGTGGAGTGGTAAGAGGATTCACCAGAGACAGAATGGGGAGCAGAACAAGCAGATGTACTGAAGTACACTGCTGAGGGGAGCAGAGGGCAAGGCAGGAGAGGTCCGATACGCCATGTGGGAATCTCCCTGGCTCAAAAAGTGATTTTTAAAAGGACTAGTGGCATGACAGTAGTTTACAACATAAGCAAATACAATATCATTCTATCTCTAAATATAAACCTATCTAATATTACCTTGTAAAATATAAAAAAAAAACCAAATTTTAGATATAAATCTAATCTGCTTTTGGCATCAAACTAATTTATCATCAATAAATTATATTGATTTTGTAATTATAAGTTATTTTTATGTGGTTTCATAGTTCATTTAGGAATGCTGGTTTATGTGTGTGTTTTCTTTTGCCTTTTTTTCTTTTTTTACGTAAAGTTGTATGTCATTTTCTAAATAGAACTTGCATACTTATAATGGTGACATTACCATTTAAATTCCTTTCTCTTCTGAGTCTTATTCATCTGTAACCACTATTTATCAGTGATTGCAATAATAATGTGTTATACAACAGTATAAACTTCAGGAGCTTGGACATAATACACCTTGATTTATCACTGATTGTTCTGCAGGTTCTCTGTGGTTTGTCTGGTCTAGGCTGGGATAGGCTTCAGGCTACACTTTGAAATCAAGTCAGATTCTGATGTCTCTCTTTCTTGAGTTCCATCTTGAGGCAGCTGAACACTACAAAGAGTAATTTTCATAGTAAATGGGGATTATAAGAAGCCCATACAATTCAAATATATTAAATGTGTCTGGCCTGCAGAGAAAGACACATTTATATAAATTTACTCATATATGGTATATAGATAAACAGACATGCAAGCTAGAGAAATAAAAAAATAAACTTTTGGGCTAATCAATCAATTAGTGGTTCCCAAAAGATAAGGATAAAAGGCATTGGGTATGGTGAAGGAGAGATTTGGACTTTTAGCAGTGAACTTAATGTAGTACATGCACATTTTGATTTTCAATGATGAACACCTGACATATGTTATAGCGTAATGTTACTTCAATCAAAAAATAAAATACAGTATCTGATGTGATAATAGAGTTTGTTTCCCTACATTCCAGTGGACAGTGCAAATTAAATGACCATGCTCCAAATCTGTGGAGAAGTGAAATATGTTGCATGAACAATGAAGTCATCATGTGGGACAAGAAAGATGAAAGAATTGTGGACAAATTTCCATTTATCACAACTAGTAAGAAGGCATTTCATTTCTATACATGCACATATTAACTATACACACAACTGCTACTCAACATTTAGCAACTGAGATGACTCAGTTTTTGGCACTGGCATTAACTTTGTTGATGTGGAAAGCATATGTCCTTTTTAGTGTATTTTTTTGATAAAAAGTATGTATCTTTATGTTTGCTAGAGATAATTGATTCATTTTATTTAATGAAGAAGTATTATTTTAATTATATAGAGATCAACATCAATATCAGGTAGTCTCCTCTTTCCAGATACAAAAGAAGCATTTTTTACTCATAGAAATTGAATGATACAGGCCCACGATAAAAGTCTCGTATCTCTGAACTGGGAGTGGACAAATTTACTTAGCTAAGAGAAGACAGGGTGATATTATAGAGCAGATGCCATGGTTAGAGAGATACCACATTGCTCCTTTGTTGAGTTCTTATAGAACCTTATTTTGTTTGTCACTGAACTATGGGAAAATTTGAAAAATACAAAAGTTAATGTAAATAATATTAATCACCCAGTATTTCTAATTTATAAATCAAGACATTCACTCATATTTCTTTTCTAAATACTATTTCAGAAGGATTATATTATATGGGTAGTCAAAAGAAAAATAATCTCCTTTTTCTTCTAAGATCAGTGATTATGGAATTATCGTGGGTCATTTGAAAGCATGTTCTCTATTAGGAACACAACATTAAATGTATTATTTTGAGACCGGTTTTCCTTGCTATTTATAAGAATGATTTTAAATGCCAACTATTTTATTTTAAATTTTATTGATGTAACATTGAAACACTGTTTATGAGGTATTAGTATAGGATCACACCCTTAGATGTATGTTACCACACCACACACACTACGAAGGCAGCAGTCATCCTCCACCATAGTCCATAGTGCCTTATCCCACCTTTGCTCCGCCCACTACTCCCTAGATAGCCTCAATTCTATAGTCAGACTTCTAGCATTTGGTATTGATTTTCTTTCTCTATTTTCCACATTTAACTGACACTATGTGGCAGCTGTCTTTCTTCTGACTTATTTCACTTATCTTAATTCACTCTAGCTCCATCCATGTTGTCACACATATTGAGTTAATAATAATTTTTAGAGTTGAGTAGTAGTCTATTGTGTATAGATACAGCACATCATCTTAATCTACTCATCTATCTTTAAATATTTCCGTTGTTTCCATAGGTGGACTATTGTAAATAGTACTGCAGTGAGCACAGGAAAACACATGCCCCTCCAAATTAGCATTTTTGCATTCTGTGGTTAGATACTTAGGAGTGGAATTGCTGGATCATATGGTAGATCTATTTTTAACATTTTTTGAAATGTTGGTTTAAGGGCATATACTTTACAGTCAATTTTATTCCCTGGAAACTCACTCCCAAATTTCTCAATCTAACCTGTATATTTTGACAGGACTTCAGCATGTTCTTCTGCATTTTATTTCCTACATATCATCTTAGTATTAAATTTTATTATTAACTTATTCTCTTTGTTTTGCCTTTTTATTACTCTACATTTTTTTTATAAGGTGTAAACTCAGTCTGTAAGGATGTATAGCTGTAAGTAGCTAAGTATACCATAGTCACTTTTGCAGTAAATAATTTCACCATATGGAATAATTTGTTTTTTTATTGCATGCTATCATCCATTGGAAAATAGTATCTATGCACCCTTTAAACTTGTAGAGATAAGAAATCTAAATGTGCACCTCAGCAAAGATGTAAACTTTCTGAAATGGTATTATTATGCATAATAGCCCCTCAAAAATGTTTAAAATAGGGTTAAAATGGAGATTTTGGGTCCGGGGGGAGGGTACCTATAATGATTTTTAGCTTTATATAGATAATAAATTTATCCTATGCTTTGGTCTAGAGATAACTTATAATGTATTTAGGTACTGTGACAGATATCTCATATGTTTTACTTTAATTAAAAATGAGACTCTTACAGAAAATATATGAAACATTTATTCTATATTACAGTAGAGGTATCATTCCTGAAATAAACCTGTGCTGAAAGCCTAATCAAATAAAAAATAAAATAGGGCCTCCCTGGTGGTGCAACAGTTAAACGCTGCACTGTGGAGCTGTGGGCAGCAGCAGAGGCAGTGGCAGCAGCCACGCGACTTCGACGCCCCAGCCTGGGAGATTCCCATATGGTGTGGCAGACCTCTCAGGCCTCGAGGCCTGCTGCTCCCCTCAGCAGTGTGTTTCCATTGATCTGACTGTTCTGCTCCCCACTCTGTCTCTGGTGAACCCTCTTGCTGCCCCACTCCTCTGTCCTGTAGCCCAGCTTGTATGCATAAATAAACAAATCTTTTAAAAATAAAATAAATAGGGGCCTCGCTGGTGGCACAGCGGTTAGGCGCTGCACTGCGGAGCTGTCGGCTGCGGCGACACTAGTTTGACGCCTGGCCGGGGAGATTCCCACATGGTGCGGCAGACCTCTCCTGCCTCGCCCACTGCTCCCCTCAGCAGTGTATTTCTGATCTGCCTGTTCTGCTCCCCACTCTGTTTCTGGTGAACCTTCTCGCCACCCCATGCCTCTGGCCTGCACCACAGCTTAAATAAATAAATCTTAAAAAATAAATAAATAAATAAAATAAAATAAATAAAATAAAAGCAACACTGATTTTAAACCCTTTTAAGTATTGCTGCCAATATTTATATTTTAAATTTTGTAAATTAACATACTTTGATCCTACTTTCATATCTATCAAACTTTTTTTTTATCTTAAAAAGACAGGCTTATTAGGAAAAGGAGAAAAAGAGGCACCTGCATAGTCACAAGTGGGCAGGAGAACTGCCTCATGTCAATCAAACTTGACTGTCATTCATTTGGGAAAAAAAATATATAAAAAGCTAATTTTCTGGAATTAAACAATACTATTTTGAAATCATAAGATCTGCTTTATAATTCTATAATATAAATGTTATTGTAGTCTTAATAAAAATAAAACTTTCATCTGTGACAGATGTTTAGATATTAAATATATATTGCTAATTGGTTTCAATAAAAACCTAAATTGTAGTATATTATTATTATTATTTAAAGATTTATTTATTTATGCATACAAGCTGGGGTACAGGCCAGAGGAGTGGGAAGGTGAGAGGGTTCATCAGTGATACACTACTGAGGGGAGCAGCGGGCAAGGCAAGAGAGGTCTGCCGGGCCATGTGGGAATCTCCCAGGCCGGGAGTTGAACTCTCTTAGCTGCTGCTGAAATCTCCACAGCACTGTGCTTAACCACTGTGCCACCAAGGGTGTATGCCGTGGAGAATGCAATTGCAGTGTGTTGTTTAGTTAAATTGAAAGGTCATAAGAAAGGAAACAGATTAAATGATATCAAAGTGACAGCTCACCTTAGGACAATAATTGCAAACATCCTATTTAATATGAATATAGGCTAATCTATCCACTCATTCAAGTACTCACTGATGTCCCTTCAGTAGCAGGTAGTATTGAAACTGTTGAATTTAACAGTTTAATTTACAATGAAATGAAATGAATCTCAGTAGAATAAATCAAACGTCTCACCCATGAAGGGTAATTATCTTTCTTTTTCTCAAAAAAAGACATCCGTGACTGAGTTATGTCTTCTTATACTAGAAAGTAATGGAAGCTATTTCTAGGTAGATATTTATATCCCATCATTTCATTTTTAATATTTTCTAATAATTTTACCTGATGTTCTAAAAATATTGTCAATAAAACAGCAATTACTTTGTCAGTTAATGTTGATGACGGAAAGTATAAAGTTGGAAAATATCAGTTATTATTACAAATCTGTAAATTACAGCAACAATAATTATTACTATGAATATTTTTTCCTAACTTTTAGCAATGTGAATTCAATTATTAATGATCTCATATCACCTCTTCCCCTTCTATTCCTAAAAGCAAGTTAGATTATAAATGAAAAGGAAGTTGAAATTGCCTGCTGGTATATCAAATCAGTTCCTACTTTGGCTTCAATCACTGAGGTGAATGAAACCAGCTACTGTGGATAAATATTTAACTGTCATAGATAAAGGCCTTGGTCCTTCAAATAGTTTGAAGAGAATCAAGCCAGAGTAGTGTTCATTGAACAGTGTATACAAATTTTGGTTAAATTACTTTCACTGGTATTCGTATGAGACTCAAAGAAAAGCCTGCATAGTACTTTAACATAGCAGCAATAAAACTTCATTATTTTGTAAGTATTTGAAAGTGTTGTATCTGTGGTCAACATTACTCAAGTCAGAAGATGACCTTCCTTTTACTGAATATAACTCTGTCCTAAAAATAATGACATTTTCTTCCAGAGGATGGCTTTGAAATTCTACTTCCTTTCAGAAATCATTTTACCTTCTGAGTACACTAAAGACCACTAATTTGAAATGGTTCCAGATTGGTTTTCCTGTCAAGTTGTAATTGTGTGTGTGTGTATACATACATACATCCATATATATGCATGAATTTATGCATATACATGCCTATATGTGTGTGTTATGTGTGTGTGTATATATATATATATATATATATATATATAGTATACACACACACACACACACACACACACACACACACACACACACACACCACTACCTATATTGCTGAGAAAGCAAGGACATGTCTATCCAATATGCATATGTACCAAAGCACTCTACCAGTGTTTGGGAAAGGAAAGGATCTTAATGTGGTGCCAACTCTGTAGCAGGTAAGGCCCTCAAGACTCTGATCTGCCTTCCCAAATAGCTGCGAGAATGCACTGATATTACATTTGAGGAAGTAGACTTAGGAGAACAAATAATTGAATTTCATTGGCTGGAGGATGGAGTAGGTCACTGAATGTGGGTTTGGCAGGAAGTCATTTGGTATAGTGGGCAGAAAGAAACAGGAATACAGCGATAGCTGGAGAACATTGGTTAAGGGGACTCTTTTCCACATAAGGCCTGTTGCTCAAATCCTTCCAATATATAGAGTCCTTGTAGAAAAGGTATTTATCAGATTTACTTGGTTTTCATTGTCTGAGTAATCGTAATTGCTTGTGAAAAACAAGCAAGTCCTGGTATTGTAACAAAAGGGGTCATATGCTATCTGATTTAACCAGCCAGACTGCTTTGAAAGGCAAAGTGCAACAATTGCCAAATAAATAAATAAATAAAGGAGGTGGCGGGGAGGGAGGTAGAATTGGTTAATAGTTAAACTGTAGGCAAAAGGAATACAGGGCTAGTTTTTTTGGGGGTACCAGTTTTTGGAGATATGTAAAGTATGATTGATATGTGATACTTTGCACAATGAAAATTAAATAGACAAATATAAATGAATAAAAAAATCTTTGAATCAAAGTACCTTAATTACTTTAGCATTCTACATTGTGAGTCTACGAAATGATCAACCATATAGCTACAACACATAAGATATACTTTCTCCAGAGGTGCTCAAATGAAGATAATTATGTTTATTTATGCATTAAACATCTATCATTCTGTTACTTTAAATTTAAGGAGCAAAGGGGAAAAGGAGATAGAAACCTAAGAACAAAACCAAGCAAAAATATATTATGAAAAGAGAATATATGAAATACAAAATGTCAGCCCTCCAACAGTTAATTTCTTGTTTTAGTTGGAAATCAATTTTCAAGTTTTTGTGGAAGGTATAAACTAGTTAGAGGTTTGGACAATTGTATACAATCAAATCTGGTATAGTTACAGCAAACTGATTGCATGTTGGTATGACTCTTGCTGGAGTCCCTGGATTTTCTCATCTTGATGAGGTTCTCTACTCTATTTCAAAATAAACCACTTTCAAACACTTCCCCAAGCACTGGAGTTGTTTGAGTGTTGGGCCGAACAGTATGAATCGGTAGTAATAAAAGCATCAGCAGGATTCATTTGCAGCCTCCTGCCGGGAGACACTTTACCTTAGCAGCTCAAATTATATTGAATCATAATGAATGAAGAAGTGGATCCCTGCCAGGGAATAGTTTGTAACTTGGAAAAGTAGATATAATTACATAATAATTCTGCTTTGCAGAAGGTGGTTCTGCTTTAGAAGTACCTGATGTTATTTACAGCTGTTACTTGCAGCTCTGTTTAGTCATCATGTTGGTATATCAATCAAACCCAAGAATTTTATGTTCTTTTTATTTCTACTTTACTACTAAACAAAAAATGTAGTGGCATCTATTTCACTCCTGCAATCTATCTAGGATTCCAGCATCTTAACTACTAATACTTTGTTGCAGGTTTTATTTACTGATCATAGCTATCCATAATAAGGAAGTATTTTTACAGTTTCTCTTTTCGCTATCTCTTGCCATATATTAATCCACTTGCTATATAATTTACGCATGATTTACCTGTGAATATTTGTAAATTTAACACAGGTCATTATTCTATAGCAAGAAATAGCAAAATCTCAGAAGTTAATTGTATGGGAATATCTTAGCTGAACCCACAGAATTATTTAAAAGCATGGGCATGCTTTTTAAATTAGGAGGAATAATTTGTTGACTCTTATCTCTTTTTTCTTCATATTAATAAAATTATAGGACATTGAGATAGTCTTTTATTATTTTAGAATTGCCTTATTCTCTTATTCTGGTATAACATTACATTCACTAAATTTAAAACTCAGTAAAAGGGATACACTTGAAATAAGATCTAGCTCTATTTTCATCATAAGGTCTATGATTTAAAAATTTATGTAATTAATTCTATCAAAACATACAATAATTTATATACATTTAATGTCAATCTCTGAACTTTAGATGGTATATTATGAGCACAATTCTGCAAACATATATGTATATAAAAACTTTAAGTAACAATTCATAGGTACTCTGGAATATCTTATAGATAGTGCTTTGTTGACAGCACAGGTGATAATAAAATTTGATGTCACTTAATATTTAAATGTGAAACATTTCTGCTTTTTTTTTTGTCAACAAAGTGGTGGTAGGCAAGTGGTAGGCAGAGTTTCTTCTAAAAGAAGCAGATACTAAAGTAATACAATTGGAAATAAAAACCAGCAAATGTTGATAAAAAAGAAACAATCAGCAACAGTAGGATTAAAATCTCGATTATTAAATTTTATTGATGAGTTGATGTGATTCATTACAAATTAATAAAGACATTTTTATTAAAAGCAAATTGTAAATGGGAAAGAACACTAAAGCAGTGGTGATTATGTGTTAGGTGTGAGGCAAGGTACTCAATGGCTTGTGCATATTTTATAGTCTAATATTTACAACAAGATAATAAATTTTGCAAAAAAGTTCTTTCAGTCACTGAGAGGATTACTTTCAAAAAAAAATTTAAACAGAGATGATCTCTATATAAGTCATCGTTTCTGGCTAAAACTAAAGTCTGTCACACCATACATTCAGAGTGGACATATATCTAGTATATCTTATATACACAGTGGACCAGACAATCACACAACAAAATTGGTTAGAGATGAGCAAATCCTTTATACTACTGTTCTTCATGTCTAGGTTCTTCATATACAATATGGGGATAATGAAAACATCTGTTTCAGAGAGTGGTTAAATTAGTTAATTTATGTCAAGTGGTCATTAAAAGTTTATTTTTCTCTACTGCATGGTCTCTGTAAGGATGTGGCATTACTAATGTTTTTGATCCATTTTGCAGCACACATATTTCCTATAATATTTGTCACTTGTTATTAGTAGGAATAGTGATTATGTCAGAATCTAGCACCTGGATTTTTACCACTCTGCAAATTAATGAATTTTCAGGATTATGTTACTTCCCTTGGTCTCTTTTTTCCAACCCCAGCCCTGCTTCTCTAACATTCTGTAATCATGGTGAATATCTATTCAGACCCATACTTGGTAATCTTCAATCATTCATCTTGTTGTGTGGAAGTGACTTTCTCCACACTCTTCCAACTAGCATACACCAGTTTCTCATTCAAGATTAATTTCAAGAATATCCTTTTGTGGGAATCTTTACCTGACATTATTGTCATCTCTACATTATAGGATGTACTACTCCTAAGAACAGAGGTTCACAGATGTTCACATATATAATATTTACATGAGCAAATAATTTCCAAATGTATATTATCTGGTTTGATCTCCAGACACATTAAAAATGTATGAGATTAAGTGGAAGAATCTGCATTTTTAACTAATAAGGCAAATGAGTCTTATACTGATCTGGCAAGATGTTTTGAAAAACCTTACATTAGGAGGAAATGTAAACTTTATCAAGAATTACTTTAGAATACTTCAGTGGACAGTGAGTGTGACATTAAAACTAAATTTTCTAAGAAATAAAGTTAAGAGTTTATTTCTTGAAATCTTTAAATGTGTGTTAGTTTTCATCTTTAATTACATTTATCCATATAATCCTCTCACACAGAGCAATCAGAGAGGTCTTTTAAGGTATCAGTCACATTCCTTGATTAAAAACCTAATAGCTTTCTGTTTCTTAGGAAGAAAGAAAATCCAAAATTATTCTCCTGCCTGCAAGTTATGTCTGGTCACTCCCTGTCTTCCTGGTTATATTTCTTGCTATTATTTCTCCGCTTAAAATAAATTTGTGTCAACTGGATTGCTAGACAATGCAATGAAATGCAGTCTTCCTGCATATTACCCCCATTGTATGTCCAGCACCTGGGACACAGGAGCTCAATAAACATGTATTCATAATGAAAGGGTTGCATGTAATAAAGTTTTACTGATGTTCTTATTCCATGGATTGCAGAAGGTTAAGGTTGAAATATTTACACTCGTGTATTGAAATAATTCACTTTTTTGAAAAGGGTCAAACTAGGCTGTAGTAGCTTCCATAGTTTGAACAAATATCTTTCATTCACTGTCAAGTGCAGTTATTTGAAAATACAACTGCTGAGCATTTCTCATGTGCCTTAAGGTCATTGAGTGTTTTCTTAGAAGTGTCACTGCTAGATATTTGCCCAAAGAATAAGAAAGTCCTAGTACAAAAGGATTTATGTACTTCTATGATCATAGCAATGTTATTCACAATAACCAAGTCATGAAACCAACCTAAATAGCCCTTGAAAGATGACTGGATAAAAAAAAAAACAGAAGCAAACAAATAAACTGTGGAATATAGTCAGTGGATTACTACTCAGCTATTGAAAAAGATAAGAGTGCTTTCAATATACAAAGGGTGAGTGTTGAGATGATTTAGCTAAGTGAAGTAAGTCAGAATGCAAAAGAGAGTTACTAAATGATCTCATTCATTTGTGGAACATGAACCAAAGAAAGCAAACTGGCAAAACAAGAATATTTCTTAGACTCTATGGAAAATATACTAGTTACCAGAATTGATGGGGTGCAGAAGGAGGATATGGGAAGGTGGCAAGGGTTTGGCACAGGAGAGTTGGTGGAAGGTGAGTGAGGCATGTACAAAAATGGAAGTGTGAAGCTGTACTATCAAAACTATATAGTTGTGTAAACTCAAGCAAATCAATACAACTTGAAAATACACAGGTTAAAAAAAAATCATGAGAACAGAGAACACAGAAGTCTTTCAATAAAATTAATTTGTTATTGAATGAATTGCATTCCTTGTAGGAGATGCGTGTATCTGGTTGCTTAAACATTTTAAAGCAATAGAATTTGAACAGTGATTTTTTTTATTCTTGGTATATTTAAATAATTTTCTTAAATATTTTTATAATTTTTAAAAAAACAAAAGCAATTGGAGATTTTGAATAATCAGTATTTTCCAAAATATATGTCTTCACCAAAGTGTTGTCTAATTTAAATGTGAGCAGATGATAGTGGTATTAAGTCCATGCAAATTGTTGTTTTTTATGAATATTTGTCAAATACCAAGAAACTGATTGGATATCAACCCTTTAGTTAAAAAGAAAATCTGTTTTTTTTAAATTTTTGATTGTTTTATGCCTTGCTTTTCTAAAAAGATTGAAATTATTTCCTATGAATTAAGCAAATAAGCAATAATACCAATATCAGAATAGTGTATCCTTTGACGAGCTGTTTGTGACAAGATACTTTTGTGGAAGATATTTGTTGGTTAAAAAAGCAAAACTTTTTGGCTGGTTCTTTAAAATACGACCAATTCTTTCTATCACCATATGGTTTGTAACATTAGACATAAGTGCAGAAATTATAAAGAGCTAAATTTAGACTATGCCCATGACAGCAACACATTCAAAGATTCCCATGAGGTATAAATGTCTTGTTTTTAATGCTCCCCATATAGTGCACTTTATGAGAATTTTGGAAAATGTCCAGTGCATACAAGAGGCCCCAAATTTATAGTCAATTTTTTTAGTCATACTAGGGTCAAAAGTTTTCTTCATGTAATGTTGATGTGAAATATATCTTTGAAAATATATATTTTTTGGTATGGAAATTTAATGTGAGATTTCATACCATTTCAGATTTAGAATACCTAGTTGAAAATATTATAAATACTATCTTAAAAAGTTATTGTTAATTCAGAGTGCAATGCTCAAAAATCCAAAAACCCTAGAAAAAATGTAAAGTAAACTGATCAAATACACATACTATTTCTCAAACCCACTGACAATTTTAGAAAGTGTGATAGCAAAAACTATCAATAAATGCAATTTATCAGTTTCTGATCAAGTTTTGGAATAATATATATTAATTAAATGGATGACTCTTATAGCAAGTTTCAGTATTATTTAGGTAGGATATAAATTCTCTTTTGTGTGAGACTGCTACCGGGGCTTGTGGCACATAAATAAGAATCTAGATGATAGAAAGTGGGAGAGAGAAGGAAGGTAAGTAACTGCCTAGATTTTGTTCGGTAAAACACTAACTCAAGTTTTAATTTTAAGTAACAAAAATTAGAACTTTTCATGTATTAAAAGAATTACAGACATGTTAATTCTAAAGTTTTATTGTTTCATATTATGAGATTGACTAAACAATGGTCGGATACAAGACATTGCCTAAGAACATCTTTTATTAGAAATACTTGTTTTCATCTTATTTCCATTGTCTGTCACCTTGTAAATAAAGTATGTATGGTTGCACCTAATTGCTGACTCTAATTTGAGTTTTTGATAGCTTCCCAAGAAGTAGCAATGTTTGTCAAAAAGGTAGAAAAATTGCCATCCAACCAAAATCAAGTTAGTACATTTTAAGTTCATAAGCCTTTTTTGACAAACCATTATTTCCTGGAAACAATAAAGGCCTCTGAAGAACTGATTTAATTGTGAATAATTAAGTGTTATCCATCTTGGAGGTAAATTTATGGTTTCAAGTGCATACATTTATTATAAGGCAACATTAAAATTCTTGGTAGGAAATTGTAAAATTGCATTGATATTCTAAATTGATACATTTAATATTTAATAAGATTAAAATATTTTAAATGCATTGATGTATAAATACTATATTAACAATTTATGCTAATAATTTGTGACCCATGTTCCTGACCTAAAAAACAGGGGTTACGGTAGTTTCTACCTCATATGAATGTTGTGAAGATAATAAATTATTTAATCAACAACATCTACTTAGCACAGTACCAGGATTGCTAGTTGATAAAATGAAGGGAATTGGAGGGTGCTTTCTTAAGGTTTCTATCTTTGTATTTTGTTCGAAACTCCATTGCTATGGCCTCATTTTTAAAAAACAGTCTCATTAAAATGATAGAAATCATGTCATGCCTGATGTATAAAAGTTTCTCAAGAACATAGGCACATCTAGGAAAAGAACCTGGATTTTTTTTTTCAATCTTTGATACATTCTCCTATGTCACACTGCCTCCACTTTTCCAAGTTAAAGTTATTTGTACATGACTAAAATTAATACTTCATACTTAAGTAGAAATATTGCAAGGCTAGTCACCATACCCTCATGAAAGTATTTTCTAAAGTTTTTTTAATGGTATTTCTAAGACTGTTATATACTGTAAAACATTTAAAGATGTGTTCTTTATTTAATATTTCTTCAAAACTTTGATATTCCAAATCTTACAACTAAGAGGGGGGACATATTTTGAATTAAATATTTCCTTTTCACATACTGTAATTATATTTTTCTTATTATAATACTTTAAAATGAACTAATTTGCTATATTATACTGTGTATATTTTAAGATACTATAAAAACTCTAAGTGCCTAATGTTCCAAATAATAGATCCACTAATCTAGGTGTTTACATGTATGATAGTAATTTTTATTTGGGTCTAGGAAAATGTTAGTTTAAATATATGCGCATTTATTTTATTCAATAGGAGACTGTTGAATGCCTAGTGCAGATTATTATATAATCCCTTTAATAATCAAAATACTATCAATTCTCTAGTAAACTAACATTAATCTTAAATTCTCCATTTTTCAATAATATTTCAGTGCTGAATTACCCTGACCATATATATTCTTTCTTCATTGAAATGGGTATATCTCTATGAAATGAAGAAATGTGAACATAAATTCTTTTGGTGGTATTAAATCATATTGCCAAACTGCTTATTCAAATAATGACTTAATTCAAATAATAACTTTTTGCATTTAATATGTTCTAGATATTACATTAATAATTTTGCATTTAGTTCTCATAAATTAAGCTTATAAGTTAGAAGCTATAGTCAAACTCATCTTTTTTTATTCAGAAGAGAAATGACAAGTTACCCGAGAGCACTTAAAAAATGAATGTAATAACTGCATTCAAAAGCATGTCCTCTGAGTCAAAACCTTTAATCTTCCTACCACTCAACACTATTCCCAAGAGGAAACATAATATAGGGGAGGAGAAATTTATCATAAATCTCCAGACAAAAATAAGGCCAAACAAAGATCCTAGCTCAGAATCGTCTAATCAAAGGTACCAAAGCTCCCCTCAACCATGTATTTTGTGGTATACTCTTTTGCTTACAGTCCAAACCCAGCTCAATATCATCTGAACAGACAAACCAAGCAGGTAATACTAATAGACACTGAGCTTAGAGATCTAAGAATGAATTAAAATACTGAAACTACATTTATAGCTTATAATGTGGTAGAATTTAAATTACAAACTCTACTACAGCATTAAATGTCATGAACTTGCTATTGTTTTAATGTGTCACATTAATGCAGTTCAACTACCTGACCAGGCTGTTGTTGCTTCTTTATATGCATTTTTTAATAAACTAGCAATGGAAGATGTTATGTTTTTCCAGCTCAGTTAACCATACAATATGCAGAACTCTTTCTGCCCAATATTCTTATATCTACAATCACAAAGTATGTAAGATTTCAGTGAGAAAATACCATAATTCATTGGATTCTAGAATAAATTCCTTAATAGCAGGATTTTTGTGTGAAAGGGGAAATAATTGGACCTGGGCATGTTCTAACAAGATTGAAATCAAGTTGACACAGCCTAGATCTTGATCTTTGGTTAATTTTTCCCCCAAAATTCTATTGTTAGGGGAGAATAAGCCTGGAATTATTATCAAGTAGAACCATATTTAATGTTTTAAAGTGGTTTCATTTAAACCTCTAAGGGACAGGCATATCAGTTATGATGGAAAGAGCATAGGTATAAATGAGGTGTATGCACTTGGTACTTTTGGGGAACTTTTCATCTCTTTGATCTTCAAAAGAGAACTTCAAAATTCACTTCACAGGACTCAGCTGGAAATAGATACATAAAAAGAGAGAAAGAAGTCATTCAGGCATTTGGCAAAGATTAATGGAAGGCTGCTACTGTTTGCATTGCCAATTGTATGGAGAGTGTTTCTTCATTCTTCGATGCAGAACATTCTCTAATATTACTCCCTAATCTCTGACTAAATTGGATATTCACCAGGGAATTCATTCAATGAGGAAATAAGGCCAAAATTTGGACACAATAAAGATATTATTTTAACTATAAATCTAACAGTTACTGGTTTACTTCTAAAATTAGAAACTAACATCTGAGCACTTTCTATGGAAAGTAGGCAAAAAATGGGAAAAGAAAGTGAATAAAATATTAAACTCACAGCAAGGACAAAAATTAAGTTGGAATGTCTAAAAAATACTATGAAACTACTTGTGTTATTTTTCATTGATCATAGATGGACATAGGAAACAAAGATTTAACAATTATGATAAAATCTTCAAGAAAAAATTATCTATTATTTGCTCAGAAAACTTAACTTCACAAGATAATGTCCAAAGTTTCCTGTAACTTTACTTGTGAGGATTTGCTTGGAAATGCTATTAATGAGGCAATAGTAGTAATGAAATACCTTCTAGGAAGATGATTCATTATTTAGTGCAGTACAGTCAAGCAAGTTTCAAGTTGTGTAACTGTGATAGGAGCGGACAGTGACAAAGATAGAGGAAACTTTGTTACAGGGTACAATTTAAATATAGTATTTGAGAAAAGACTGGGAAAGACATTTCCCCTGAAACTAGAACCAACTCATCTGCTTCACTTTCTTTTCCACAGCATTTCATCATAATGTTTTCCCCTTGTTGAATTTAAATGACTGTGACATTCTTTTTCCTAACTTGGCATATTTTTCAAGGATATATTGTCTTAAGAATATTAATAAGTCTTAAATATGCTTTAAAATATTGATTTTAATTTGAAAAAGAATTATATTGATTGTTCATGATTCATTTTCTTGGCAGATATTTCTTCTGCAAGCTATTGTTTACCAAAAAACCCCACAGAATTGTGATTTTTGAATTGTATTGTGCTTGTTTAATGTAGCATGTACACTCTCTTGGCTCAGTGTGGGCTGCTTCACAAAACTGTATAAAACGGGCTGACTTTTTTATTCTCCACCACAGGATGATACACTGAATGCTTAATTCAACTAGTTGAAGCATCCTAGAAAATTTTCTTTATTGTTAAAATTGTAGCAACAAGTAGAAATTAATTATTTGTTATAACACAAAGAACTTTTATGTTTTATTCTCAATTTTGTTTTACACTGAAGTCTTGATTTGGAAATGTGAGTGAAAGATTGACTTTAAATATCTAGAGATGATTAGCTGCCAACTCTAATCAAATTGAGAAGTAATTAGCAAATCAAAACTTGATTAGCTCTTTGCTTGATTTACTAAAATTATAGTTTATGCAGTTTAAATAATGGGGGAGGGGAGTTGTCTATACTCTAGATACAGTACTTTCTACAATGTTGGGGCAGGAGGGGAACCCACTACTTTAAATACTTTTTCAACTTGAAAATACTGCTTTCATTAATTTGTGATCCCATAGTACTATACATTAGTACTTTACTTTCCTGAGAATAAAGCTTTCTTTTATTTGTTATATAATTATTATAAATCTACTTTTTAATGAATCATTTTCAATGTATGTGGATTAACCACCACCAAGTCAGGTATATCCGGGATTTTTTCAATTTCTGGATATAAAGCACTTGCAAGGTTTTCTGATAACTACAGTATATTATGGTCTTTAAGATTCAAGAAAAAGGAAACAATATACCACTATATTAGTCTTCTAGTGCTTCCATACAGAACATCACAGACTGGGTAATTTAAAGAACAGAATTTAATTTTCTTGTAGTCCTGGAGTCTGGAATTCCAAAATCAGGTGCAAGAAAGGTTGGCACTTTTGTGGACTCTCTCCTTGGATTGTAGATTATAGCCTTTACTCTTCCTCTTCACACAATATTTCTTCTTTGTGTGCAATGACAGAAAATTAAGGTGGTAACTCTTAAAATCATATGTGGAACATCAGAATGATTCTTATGTGTACTCTTAGAATCATTTGATTTTCTTTTTTTTTTTTTTTAAAGATTCATTTATTGATGCATACAAGCTGGGGTATAGGCCAGAGGCATGGGGCGGTGAGAGGGGTCACTAGAGACAGAGTGGGGAGCAGAACAGGCAGATCAACCAAAATACACTGCTGAGGGGAGCAGCGGACGAGGCAGGAGAGGTCTGCTGCACCATGTGGGAATCTCCCCAGCTGAGTGTCGAACTCGCGTGGCTGCTGCCAACAGCTCCACAGCCACCAGGGAGGCCCAGAATCATTTGATTTTCAAAAAGTATGAATGCAGCGGTTCTTTATTGCCTGTCAGCTGTTTGGTGGTTTAGTCCTTCATCTCTTCCTAGGTAAAATCAGGAAGCTCAATATATCGTTTATATGTTAGGAAAAACTCTTCTCTACACAAACAGTAGCACAATTATATATTGTAAAAAATTTCCTCAGGATTTTTTTTTGAGTTATTCTATTTGTGGATATGCTTAATAATCTTAATTGTTGAGAAGTTATTTCTAAGTTTCAAAAATAAGGATTATAAATATATTGTTCTCTCCATTGGAAAGTATTCTATGGGACATATTAGGCATCTTATTTTATAGCTATACAGAAATTATGATTTGTGAAAGAATAAAATGATATCTAATTATTTGATACATGATTTTACTTCCCCCATATCATTTATTTTTAGATTCTTTCAAGGCGTTTAAAACACAAAATGGGGCCTCCCTGGTGGCGCAGCGGTTAAGTGCTGCGCTGTGGAGCTGTCGGCAGCGGTGACGCTAGTTCGACACCCGGCCAGGGAGATTCCCACATGGTGCGGCAGCCCTCTCCTGCCTGTCCTCTGCTCCCCTCAGCAGTGTATTTCTGTCAATCTGCCTGTTCTGCTCCCCATTCTGTCTCTGGTGAACCCTCTCACCACCCCACACCTCTGGCCTGTACCCCAGCTTATATGCATAAATAAATAAATCTTAAAAAAAAATAAATAAATAAAACACAAAATGGTTTTAGAAATATACAATTGTTGAAGCAATTATAAGGGTAGCATTTTAACTAATTTGAAGTAACCATTTTTATTTTAAATAGTTACAAAATTATAGAAGCTTCTACCTAGCAAATACATTTTCAGAAATGTTCTATTTTAAGCACATTTTCAGGCATTTTCAGTAAACACTATATATTTAGATCACAGTCCTCTAGTTTTCCTTCTCACATTGTTTTTTTACATAAAAACAAATATAAATTTTGTACCTGATGGTTCTTGTTAGTAAAGAAATTATGATGAGCTGTATCAAAACCATTGCATGATCTTCAAGTAATTATAAAGATGTATATACTTAAGGAATACAATATAATATGAAACATATTTTATAGCAAAATAATTATTTGTTAATATACCATTTATAATTAATTTTAGAAATACTAAAATATTTCTTGAAGTAAACTTTCAAAAAACAAAGAATTAAAACAAAAATTATTCATTATATTGATGTAGTATTTCTGTTTTAAGAATGAAACATCAAACAATGATTTTTAAATGAAAATATTCAGAGAGGAAAAAATAAACCAAGGGAAACCTTTGTTTTGTAGGTAAACATTGCAGGGATAGAAGGAGGTATAAAAGAATAAAGTATAATAGAAAAACAATACTCAAATGAGAACAGCATTCGTGATCCTAGATTTCATTCATTTGGATTCTCTTCTAGAAATATATTTGCACTAGATCCACCTTCATTAATAAGGAAAGTGAAGTTTCTAGACAAGAGGCAGCAAGTAATAGATTCTATTTTCAGACTTCACTAGTCAATCAAAGCACTCTAGCCCAGCTTGGATTCTAGTGTACTGCCATTCAGGTTAGCACCTCAGATAAAAATTATATTCAATGTCAAGCTTAAATATTTTAAGTCTTTGAATTTACGTTGGGGCTATAATCATTTTTTAAAGTTGTATTTATTTATGCATAAAAGAACTGGGGTGTAGGCCAGAGGTGTGGATGGTGAGAGGATTCACCAGAGACATAGTGGGGAGCAGAACAGGCAGATTGACTGTAATACACTGCTGAGGGGAGCAGCAGGAGAGAGAGAAGAGCTCTGTTGCGCCATTTGTGTTAGCTCCTTGGCTGGGGATCGAACTTGTGCTGCAGTGGATGCTGATAGCTTCCTAGTGCTGAGACTTAACCCCTTGCAACACCAAGGAGACCCCAGGGGGACTGTAATCTTATTATGAGTTTCCAAAGCAGTTTACTTCAATTCTTACCTGTTCCTTAGGAGACTGTTAGATGCTTAGCTTCACAACAGTTTACATCAGTATCAATCCAGTTAAATGATAGATAAATCCTTCACAATTAATGTTCATGTACATATGGTTTATTTGAATAACTTTCTGAAAACCCTCAAAACTTAATTAACTACTGGTGAGTAGTTACTGAATTAGATCAATGGTGAAAGGAATAGCAGTATAAAATCTGGCATGGCAATTTCTTGTGAAGAGAAATCTTCCATTGTAAATGAATAAAATCATGAATTGGACAGTTTGTCTTTAATGGCACTGTATTTTCCATTCCCAGATCCAGAAAACCAGCCTTCCTTTATATCACTTTCCTAACCACAAACAATCTTATCCGGTGTTCATAACAATATTAGCTATTATAAAAGAAAGTAGTTTCTTAACCAAGTGTATTTGCATTTTAACAAGGGGCACTGTAAATACCATCCTCCCTCTTAAATAAAGAAACCTCAAAAACAAACTTAAAGATAGGCATAGAATCTTCTCTGTCATCACCTATGGCAGAAGGGAGACATAGTCTCTCTGGTTGCCCTTCAGACATCATAGAGGTGGCCTGTTTTTACTTATGCTTGAAGGTCAGGCCAGATGTAAAGTTGTGAAGTAGATCGTTACAATAATATCTTTGTTGTTATATTAGCTGACAATATAATAATGTCTCTATAGTCTTGTTATCTATTTTTTCAGTTTTAAAACATTGTTATAGATAAAGCAGTTCTTTTTTTTTAAGATTTATTTATTTCTGCATACAAGAACTGGACTATAGGCCAGAGGTGCTGGGGGTGAGAGGATTCACCAGAGACAGAGCTGGGAGCAGAACAGGCGGATCTACTGAAATACACTGCTGAGGAGAGCAGCAGGCAACGAAGGAGAGATCCGCTGTGCCATGTGGGTCAGCTCCCTGGCCAGGGATCAAACTCATGCTGCACTGGCTGCAGAAAGCTTCATAGTGCTGAGACTTAACCCGTTGTGCCACCAGGCAGGCCCAAATAGATAAAGCAGTTCTTTGGATTATCTGTGTATCTTTGCCTTTTGGTAAAATATTACTTGTGGTATAGGGCTTCCGTAGACATACAAGTTGTGGCTGTTTATAACATATCACTTGTTTTATCTATAGAAGTCAAGAAATCTCTATTCTAGGACTTTTTCTTACATTAGCATGATTTGTAACCTTGGGAAATTTAACTGTTTTAGCTTTGATGTCACCATCTGTAATGTGTGAGGGATTGAATTTGATGAAGATTGGCAAATGTGAGGAACAAATTTCCCAAAATTCTGTCCCCTGCTCATGGAAGTCTCAGATAATCAGTAATACATGTATTTTTATTGCTCAAATCTTGGAATATTTCTCAAAAATAACACCACATAGTCATTGTATATCATCTAACTGAGCACAGATGCCTTTATGAAATCCCAATCTAGATTATCAGTCTTCCTTTTACCTTAAAATTTATTATTGTATGAAGTATCTCATTCATAGTCTATCCCAGGAATTTGCAGAATATATACATATGTGTGATTAATTTCAAGTTCTTAAAAATGCTAGGATAAATTAAAGCACCACTCTTACATTCCACAGCACAGCACTTAAGTGCATTTATTTTTGAAACCTGAGAAAATTTTAGTAAATCATGTTTTTGTGGTTTTGAATATTTTAGGAAACACATCAAAACACAGATATTTTTGTCTCCAATTTATTGTAAGAAAATGTCATTAAAAATAATGTGTATTATATCCTCACATATTACAAGAGGAAAAAGATAGTTGACACAGTTTTGTTTTATGAATATGTTTAACTTACTAATTATTTCCAAACAGTTCTGAGATCTCTATTGCTTTTAAAATCAGAAAACTTTAAATTCAGTTAGATACCAATTGAGTCATTGCATGTCAAATCTGAAGGGTATTTCTCTAGTCCACAAAAAAAAAAAAAAAAAAAAAAAAGAAAGGAATTGATTTGCTCTTCAGGTATTAGTGTTCTGATATCAATAGTTTCCTCCTGGATTTAATTCAATCTGATTTTATCATTCCCTTAGTATCATAAACATACTTCCTCATTTATTTATTCTGATTTTCTTTTAATTGCATTTATTTATTTCTTTAGTATACAATTGAAATGATTTATCTCCTTCCCATCAAGGAATTGTTTTACAGTGCTCTTGTCTGAACTTGAATACAGATTTCTGCCCATGTTTCAATAGTGTAATTTAGGTAATTGACAGAAACAAAGCCAGTTCACCAAGTTAATTAAAATTTTCCATCTCTTCACTTTCAATTAGTTTTATTGATATGACATATTTTTTCCTATTTAATGTCTCACTGTTATCACTAGACAGTACACAGGTTATGCTACTCTGTCAAATAAATAGCTATTATTAAAATAATCTTTAAGTAGACACTATTTTGATGTTTTAATTGTCCTCTTGTCTTTGAACAGCTGAATCTTGTAATTAGTATTTACTTCATTTATGTAGCAATTTAATTTGTTCTTGAAGGTTTTTTTTTTTTCCTTGTCTATCTCAGGACAAGAAAAGGTTTACTGGGATGCAAAAGAAGTAAGGAATAGTAGTATAATAGAATATAGTATCTCTAACAACCATACAGTAGATGAAACATCTGTTCAAAATAAGGGATTGATCCTGTATGCCTGATCCTGTGTGCCAGACCTAATTGTTTAAAGATCATGTACAATATGGGACAGATACCTGTGCTAAAATCTGTTTAAACCTAAGGGAACATTTATAGGACTGCTATTAAAGATTTTTTTATAGATTAGTGTTATAGTCACTCTAAGTAGGAGTCTAATAGTCACTGAAAATCGTCTTCAATATTGTGATTTCAACTGATGGTGAAAACACACACACATACACACACACACACACACACACACACACACACACACACATTCCGACCCCAAAAGTATTCATATCTTTTCTTCTTATGCATTCTTTTAAGATTTACTATATTTATGCATAGATTAACTGGGGTGTAGACCAGGGGTTGGGGGTGAGGGGATTCACCATGGAGAGAGTGGGGAGCAGAGCAGGCAAATCCACTGAAATACACTGCCAGGGGAAGCAGCGGGCAGGGTAGAAGAGGTCTGCTACACCATGTGTGAGTTAGCTCCCTGGCTGGGGATTGAACTCAGGCAGTGGCAATGATAGCATGATAGTGCTGATACTTAACCCCACTGCCACCAGCGAGGCCCCTTATGTATTTTGAACCTTTAGCATTTTGGTGATCCATGTAATAGCCACAGAAATAAATAATCTGCCAAGTATAGTAGCTTATATTTTTACTCATAAATCCAGCCTCATAAAAGCTTTCTTTACCCCCCTCCCACGATGGATTTCATGTCATGTAAAAAAGAAAAAATAAATTGCTGTTTTGATGATTCATATTTTTATATCCTCCACTTGGAATTTTGCATGTTCCCCTATTCAAAAATAAAGGTTAATTAGACCGAGTGGAGAAAATATTTATTACATTATAACATCCTCTAGGAAACTGATATCATTTAAAATAACACATGTCTTTTAAAGTGATAACAAAAACAATGTAGAAAGTAAGTACATTACAAAAAGTGTTCTCTGAATTTAGTCTACTTCACTGACTCCCAAGAGAAGAGATTAGCTTCATTTTTCTTATAATGGACATCTTAACATTAATCTCTCCTTTCTAACGAGACCACTTCTGTTTCTTAAGAGTTTGTTCTGTTTATCTAAGAGTAAATAATTATATGTGCTCATTGGTTAGTAATATTTTTTGTAGAGTCCTTGACATGATCATCCTAAATTAATTATTTTTCAATACAGAAAAGTTATCAAGTGGCCGCAGAACATGGCTGAGATATGTGTTGCTTCTGAATTTTTATCTTGTACCCAGAAAGTTCTAACTTCCATATTTTTAAATCTGTGCATAAAATGTATTAGTTATTGGCATGTCCCATAATCACACAGTTCTGGATATTGTTCCTTTGGGCCTTTCACTTACAAAAATCAGAAAATTACTTAATTACCTTAAGAGCAAGGTGATTTATTTATAAGGATACTGATCTCAGAAATAAAACAAAGACTTGCAAAATCAGAGCAGGCACCCGACAGTCCTTAGGTCATCAAGGACACCATGATTCAGCTGTCTGGAGTTTTGCTCCAGATTCAGTTTGGATGTGACTCTGCTACAAACATATTCTGTGTCATTGTAAGAGTTAGTTGATTCAGTCTGATTATGGATTTGCTTATATTTCATTGGGCAGTGATCATCTATGGCTAGAAGAGTTTGTTTCAGTTCACAACAGGTCAATGGGGCCTGTCAGAGAGGATGTGTATGATAGAGAAATAAGGAGAAGTCAGCATGATAAGGACAGCAAGGAAGCAATAACTAGCTATTAGTCATCACTGTGAGCCCTTTTAGTGTTAAAGATGCATTATCTCCATGAAATCTCTTCATTTCTGGAGAGAGTCCCCACATTTCTCTTTAAGTTCTAGTAGCTCTGATTCTAAATATGAAATTGAACTTGTCATCTTCCACCCTTTACGTTATGTGGGGGAAGGGACTACTTGTTTTATCTCCTCCAAAATTGTTATTTCAGGTAACCAAATATCCTGTATATGAGGAAAAAGCTGTATTCTCAGCATTACGTTTTTTTTTTTCCTGCCCCAGGGTACAAGTGTAAAACTTTCTGAAAAGTTTTTCCAGAATAAGAGATCTTTACATATACCCATTACACCGGTGGGGAAAAAGGGAGAAAGCGTTCAGGAACAAATATTGCAATTAGATAAAAATGGACCTCAAAGAAATAAATTCAAGTGCTTTTATCCTAAAATATAATTTATATGAGATACCTGTTCATTCATACACAGTCATGTGATCATTCGCCTTGCATATTTTTGAAACTGCAGCTTTGAAATCACTTTAACTCAGTATTAAATATAATGACTGTGCATATTATATGCACTTGCCTGAGTTTTCAAACACAATTATTAAAGGCTGTTAAAGTAATAGATTTTATCTAATTGCAATATTTGTTCCTGAACTCTTCTTTCTCCCTTTTTTCCCACCAGTGTAATGAGTGTGTGTGTGTGTGTGTGTGTGTGTGTGTGTGTGTGTGTATATATATATATATATATATATATAATAAATATACTACTTTAACAGCCTTTAGTAATTGTGTTTGAAAACTCAGGCAATTGAATATAATATGCAGGGTCATTATATTTTATACGGAGTTAAAGTGATTTTGAAGCAGCAGTTTCAAAAATACAAAAATTTTGAGAGTACAGCTTCAAACCTCCATATGTGCATGTACTTCACTCACCTTCCTCCAAAATTCCGGTTTCTTTGCCTATTGCCTTCCTTTTCCTCTCCTCTCCTCTCTCCCTCCCTCAGAGCCCCCACCCTCCAGTTTCCTCTGGTACCTAATTATTTTTCAAAGTTTAAAAATTATTCTAGCTGTGCTTTGTCAGTTTTGTTTTTGTTGTTGTTATATATATTTTACAATGAGTGAAACCATCTGGTATATGTCTTTTGCTTTCTGATTTAATCCATTCAGCATAATCACCTCCAGGTCTATCCATTTTGTCACAAAAGAAACTATTTAATAATTTTTAATAGCTACGGAGTAGTCCATTGAGTGTGTAATCCACAATTTCTTTTTATTTTTTTAAAGATTTATTTATGCATACAAGCTGGGGTGTAGGCCAGAGGTGTGTGTGTGGAGGGAGAGGGTGGTGAGAGGATGCACCAGAAACAGAGCGGGGAGCAGAACAGGCAGGTCGACAGAAATACTCTGCTGAGGAGAGCAGCTGAGGAGACAGGAGAGGCCTTTGTGCCATGTAGATCAGATTCTTGGCTGGGGATGGAATTCTTGTTGCAGTGGCTGTGGATAGCTTCATAGTGCTGAGACTTAACCCCTTGCACCACCAGGGAGGCCCCATCCACAATTTCTTTATTTTGTCAAAAATATCATTGTGGTCAAAATACAAAATAGAATGAGTGATAGAAAAAGATAGAAAATGAAGTCAGAGAGAAAAGAAATGAAAGATTATGATACTCTTCTACTTCCCTAAATGTAGGTGTGTGTATAAATAACCTGGGGCTTTATTGAAGTACATATTTAGGTTCAGAAAGTCTGGGCTGAAGCTTGAGATTCTGCATGTCCAACAGTTTGATGTTTCTGGTCTGCGGAGCATACTTTGAGCAGCAAGGGATGAGAGGGGAGAGCTCATCACACACACCGTGGCCTTTCCTGTGAGCGAGGTGGAAGAGCCATGAAATTTGAACAGAGGAGCGATACAGTGTCCTCCCTGGATGTTATGTTTAGACTAGATTTTCACTGAGAGGTAGAGGTAAGGAGTCAATAAAAAAGTTTATAAAAATGGGAGGATAACAGGTGATAGTGACCTAGACAAAGGCAGTAGCAGTGGAAGGGGTAAGAAGTGGAATTGAAATCTGTATTAGTTGATGACTTGGCTGTTACTTAAATGAATGAGAAGAATGTAAAAAGACTTCAAGGTCTTCAACTTAAGCAACAAGAAAAAGTTCTGGAGAGTCATCTAGGCTATCTTAAAGAAATATAGAAATTCTAGTCAGAAGTAAGCACTCCATATTGGTGGTAATTAAAGTTACATCAGAAAGTATTGTGTTGCTCTTTTAACCCAGGTGTAATATTTTGTCATTCTCTTGAAATACCACACACTACCTTTAAGGTTATTTAATTTTCATTTGCATATTCCAGGTTTAATTGACATTAGTCTAATGCATTATGTGTATTTTATTTGAATTAATGTTTATCTAGTCTTCTAACATTTTATAAACTTGAGGATGTGCACTATGGGATACTTGTCTTTTTATCACTTATATCAAAATGCTTTGCACTAATAAATTTTTCAATTGATGAACTTGATTTAACTGAAAAGGAAAAGCAAACCAAAAAGTAAATTAGAAATGTACACAAATGCACACACACACTTAGAAATCTACAAAAATAAAAAATGCAAGGAGAATAATCATTCCATAAACCCATGCGATTGGAAACTTTCATTTCTTTTCTCCTTTAGTTCAGAGTTCTAGATAAAATTACCTATAATATCATTTTTAGCAGGTATATCAATTAACAAATTCAGTGTGTGGATTGGAAAGAAATTGTGTGAAAGCTGTTACTGTAGAGGGCTTCTCAAACTTTGATGCGCCTATGTGTCACTGTGAATCTTGTTAAAATTCAGACTTTGATTCAGGAGATCTGGGATAGGTTCTGTAACTTGGTATATCGGACAGGTTACAAGATGGAACACTTTGAGTAGTAATGGTTTAGACTGGAGCACAATATGAATCACATCTGAGTGTGGACATAAATAGACAGTACATAAATTCAACTTTAAAAAATGAAATTAGCTGTTTTCTTATGGACTTGAATGCTCCCATTTATCCAGTCTCCACTCATTACTTTAAAATCTATTAGTTCTCAAATTATAGTTATCAACTTGCCAGCAGTGACTATTTAGGATTTACATACCACTTTGTAGATTCCCTCCATTCATCCTAAGTGATTCCAGTGACTCATCTGAATGTGTCTAGGAGAGGGGCTGAATGAGAGGTGGGTGCCCTCTTTGGGACTGCAAAAAGGTGAGAGAGCCCTATATTTTTAGTCAAAATATTTGAGTAGGTTTATATCTTATTCTAATCATTCCAAAAATGGATGCACTACATATTATGTTGGTAGTGTTGTGAGACAGTGGGAAGACAGAGGTGATGGTTTTTGGATTTTAATTTTTAGAGAACAGCAGACAGCTGCAACCTTTTAGACTTTCTTTTTAAGAACTTGCCATGTCCAGATCAAAGGACTTTATTAGGCTTTTAGCTCTCCTGTTTTTTATAGCTCAAAATGAACAAATTTTCAAGTACAAAAGAAATGCTTTAAAAGAGTTCTTTTAGTCTTTATTTGAAATCTTCTGCTCTCCTTCAGTTCACAGATATGTCGTACATTGAATGGAGGAATCAGACTACTACACTTTGATCATTTCACTATCTTGTTTGATTAGTGTTTTCAAACTATGGAGTTTATCAGCAGGGGCAGGTTGATCCCTGTGGCTTATAATGGGCAAAGTATGGGGGAAAAATAGGTTTTTAGAAATCGTTTAAGATCAATCAGTTTCCTCCTTCTTCAAGGTTTAAAAATAACTTCATGGATAGATAGACTTTGACACAGAATCAGATCAGATATTTCCAAAGGGAAAACTGACCAGCATGTATAGTGAACTTTTTTTCCATCTTTCTCTCTTTAAAATTGAGACACTAGCCTTTCGGTTATTATAAACTATAATCAAACTCCAAAAAAAAATGGAAGCAAAAAATGCAAATGTTCAATTTTAACTTCCATTTACTGAGCAAACATCACTTTCAGAGAATGTTAAGGTTGTTAAATGAGATTTTAAGAAATCATTTCTTTGGGGGATGGTATTGAATTGTGGCCCTTGTGGTAATTTTAACTATTGCTGTGAATGTAGGTTATTCGTCCTCCGCTTAGGGATCATTAATTTGCAGTTCCAATACCATAGCTGTCATTCAGGAGAAATAGCTTTGCTCCGGATAATAAATTGACACTGAAAAATAGGGGGTTTTCTTTGATACTCGAGTCGTCATGTGAGGTAATGCTGTACAGATTGTCAACCAATGACCTTTCAATATGCTTTCCATCATATGAGCTCAAGGACTGAATTTTTTAGTTCTGGGGAATTGTGTTGCATTATGGATTTTTAAATTTAGAGTAAATGAGAGCATGTGGGACTTTCCAGTTTAGTGTATGTGTGTATATGTATGCACATGTATACACATACACACATGTATGTATGTGTATATATCTATATGCATGTATATACACACACACATAAAGATTTTATTTATTTATGCATAGAAGAACTGGGGTGTAGGCCAGAGGTGTGGATGGTGAGCAGATTCACCAGAGACAGAGTGGGAGGCAGAACAGGCAGATCTACTAAAATACACTGCTGAGGGGAGCAGTGGTTGAGACCGCAGAGATCTGCTGCACCATGTGGGTTAGCTTACTGACCAGGGATCAAACTCATGCTGTAGTAGCCGGTGATAGCTTGATAGTTCTGAAACTTCAACCCCTGCACCACTGGGAGGCCTTCCAATTTAAATGTATTTAACTAGTTTTCAATTTGAAATGCAGTAATGAATGCAAGGATTAAGAGAAAAAAGATACTACTTAGGTCAGATTCTGGATGGACAGGTTTGCTTTTATATATACTGTTTCCTGATGTTCTGCTCTGAGGTATTCAGTAGGAACTCACTCAGTTGATCAGCTTCTGCTTTTGCTCATAGTGCAAAATGTCTATGCCCTCTTCGTAGCTCTAGTGGTATGTTGAAGAGAAGAGTTCTAGAAAAAGCATTTCATGCTAAAAATTAAATGACTGCTAGCTAATGACCAAATGAAGAGAATTTCAATGAAGAACAGCTCAAGAAGTTTTACAAAAGGAATATTATACCAAAGTCATAGGAAATATTTTCTTGAGTTTTATAAAGATTCTAAAGTTCATTTTTTAAGTTTTACTATAATAAAAATGCCAGCTTTAAGCTTTAGTTTTCAAAAGAAACGGTAAATATAAATGCTTATACTATAGTCTTTAATTGAAAGCAAGATGCCATTATATTAATACGGTATTAATATATTTTAATTCCAATAGGATTTAATATATTTAAATTCTTCTGGGACATTTAAAGTTTGGTAGACTGAATTTGTACCAAATGTCTAAAATTGTTTAAAATGAGATGGCTAAATTTATCACATGTAATACTTTAATTGAGGAACCTGGTATGTTTTCATTTACTAATCATTGATAAGCATTTTTAATGTTACTTTTAAAAAATATGTTTTTTAATATTTATTATACTTAGAACATAGTGATTTGGTTTTGTACAAGATAAACCAAAAGTGGGATAATAGCAAACA
This sequence comes from Scalopus aquaticus, assembly GCA_004024925.1. Taxonomy (NCBI): domain Eukaryota; kingdom Metazoa; phylum Chordata; class Mammalia; order Eulipotyphla; family Talpidae; genus Scalopus; species Scalopus aquaticus. The sequence goes on from PVIJ01000040.1 coordinate 317,118, forward strand.
AAAACAATTTGATCAAAATTGGAACATAATTCCAAGAGGTTTCTGTCAGGAATTTGTCTATTCAGCCTCACAATTGCTGCTTCACTTCCAATTACTGGGCAGCTATAATAATCACTAAATTCATCTTGTTGCCTCAAATATTCCCTCCCACTCTCTTTTCAATATAGCCTCTAAATAGAGTCCAGTGTTTCCTTCAGAAAATGCAAATCCTATCATGCCACTCATCTCCCTCTGATTTTTAAATAGCTCTCCAGCTGTTCCCAGCCCACCTTACTCATGTAATCTTCCTACACTTCCACCATTTCTCCCAGATGGAACATCTTCAGACCCCTACAAGTGATATTTTTTCATGCCTTTGCACATGCTGTTCTTTGCCTGAGGACTTTATGTTCATTCCTCAAGAATCTGCCCAACCATCTTACCATCTGGGAAGTGTTTGTTGACACTTTTTCTTCCCACCTCCCCCAAGAATGCAGAACACTGCTCCTCTCTAGTTCCTTTGAACATCGATTATTGTACATATCATGGTACATTGTAATTGCTTAATTGCTGTCTCTCTACTAACATATGAATATTGTGAGAATGGGCCATTGTCTACTTCTGGAAAATGTACACAACCATCCCACAACAAAAGTATAAAATTGTACTAATTCCCTAGTTCTTTTTTTCCTATGTGTAAAACTTTCTCCCAATTCTGCCACCTATATCTTGAACAATGCCACTAATTACCCTAGCCACATACTTAGTGTATGATGGAACACAAAATTCACAGAAGCAGTACCTGTAGTGATTAGTGGTTCAAGCCGTGTAAGGATTAGAATCCAGAGATTCACCCCTACTAGTTCTCCAATGCTGGGCAACTTCCTCTTTGTTCCTGAATTTCGTCAACTCTACAATGAGGGGGTTGGGTGGGTAGCAAGAATATCTGCCTTATAGGGCTACGGTGAAGATTAGCTTATACTCCTTTGAAGCTAGATAAAGCTGAAAATTATCACACAGCATTTTGTCTTTAAATTTAAGCACACTAGCCTCAATGGTTTCTAGCGATCATACTATATCCCCAATCTGTTCACTTTTTCAGTTAGATGACCATGTTAACTTCTCCCTTCTCACTTTCAACACATCTCTCATCCTTATTTTCATTTGATGACTCTGCTTCCCATTTACAGAGAAAAATAGAAGTAATCAGAACTGAACTTTGCATACCATGCCACCAATATTTCCATCCACCTATCAACCTCTGTACTTAGATATGCTGTCTTTTCCCTTGCTCTATAAATAGCTCCTACTGATAAAAACCAATGACTTCATTTGTATACAGACCAAGTGCTCTCTTGTCTGGGGTTGCTGCGGAGCCCCAGCCAGCAATGTCCCTTACTTTTTCCGATATGAACATTTTTCACTTTCCTTCTGAATATTTCCTCTCAGCCTACAATCAAGCTGTTATTTCTTTCTTATAAAACATGATTGTTGATGCTACTACCTTTGTAGCTATAACCTCACTCTCCCTTCTATGTTTACAGCAAATCTCAAAGGAGTTGTCTATACTGTCTCTTACTCCTGTGTTTTCATGTCAGCTTAAACTCACTCCCCCTAGTCTTCCACTGCCACCCATCAAAACTGTTTTAGTCAATTTCTCTGTTACATTCTAAGTGCTCATCTTACATAAGTAAACAGAACAATTTTACACAGTTGATCACTGATTCTTACTGAAGACATGTGTATCCCTTTGCCTGGCAAGGCAAAGGACTTTGATCTTTCCTTCATCTCAATCTCTTTGGGTGGTTTCTCCTCAACTCCGCAATCTCTAGACTTTGGCAGAGTTTCTAGTCCTCTTCTTATTTCTGTCTCATCACTTACTTGGTGATATTATTTATCACCATGATTTTCAGTACCTTATATAAGCTGGTGATTTTCAAACTTGTTTCTACAATGAAAACCTCTCCTGCAAACTTCAGACTCCCATATTTAGCCATCAAACTCGACATATATGTGAAGGCATTTCTAAAACTGAGGTTCTTTTCTTCCTCTAAATCATGTTTCTTCCAGTTCCTTCTATCTTTCAGGCAGTGGAAATTCCATTCTTTTACAAAAAATTTGGCAGCATCCTTTATACCTGTTTAGGAATGACCTGCTTCACTTATATCAACAAAATTCTTGATGCTTTTACCTTCATTGTATACCCAGAATCAATCCAGTCTCTCCACACACCCAACCTGGCATAGCCATCTTCACATTCTGTCTTTATAATTGCCTCCCTTGTTTATTGCCAAATCCCCAGCATCTTGAAGAAGGTCTTATGCAGCATTGTGAATAATAAAATGAAGTAGGGGTTATTATTTTTAGTTGTCTTTTCCATATTCTCTGATAATAAACACAAGCATTTTCTACTGAAATGCTGCTTAGCAGTACTGACATGTAGTATATGTTTAGTTTAAAATATCTTCCCTTAATTGTATATGGAATGACCATTTGTAAAATCTTAAAATGCGTTTAGCTCTAGAATTTTGATTTAGTTTTGAATAATTTTTAAAATATTTATGTGTTATAATGGTTTAGACTCATTATAATGTTCTGCAGAAAATGGATACAAGTTTGCTCTTAAACTGTATCAGTTCTTTATTATATACTGAAAGTTAGTTGTTATTTAAAATATATGTCTAATAGCAGTTAATTTTGTTTTTGATTTGTTTCTTTCAAATGAAAGTGAATGGCAGAAATTGAACTCTGATATCTAGACTGTACTACGCCAGTCATTTACTGCCCGCAGTTGTTAATGAAAATAGAAAAAAGACCCTTTTTGCCAAGTGATTTTATTCTTTTCACCAAAGTCTTTTGGGTTTTTAAAGTATCTCTTTTCTTTCTTGGTAATTGACTGTTTTCCAATTGTTTCATTAGCAGTCTTAATATATTTCACTTCAAACTTTTGATTACATTGTACCTCTCCTTTCTACATTTAATTAATTTTTTATAGTTCTCATTCTCAGCAGTTGTTACATGAGTCCCCCCTAGTTTCTCAACTCATCCTAGACTTCTCAGTTAAGCCTCAGTTATGAGAGCTTGACCCCAAATTAATCAGAGAGAAGTTTTTGCTTTTTCAACATCTTTGAAGAAACAAATCAGTCCATCTCAATATGAATTTGTTGAAACTTTGGTTCCATCTTTGATGATGTACCAGAATTACAATTGCCTACCTAATATTTGCTACCAAATTTCAACAGGTTTTCTTGCCTGTCCTGCAGTCATCCAAGGAGTAATCTGATTTATTCTCGATATATATATATATGTGTGTGTGTGTGTGTGTGTGTGTGTGTGTGTGTATACACACACGCGCGCGCGCCTACACCTTAAGGGAGGGGCATATTTTTCCACACTGTCCTCTGTATTATCAGTCTACAATAACTGTTACATTTATTTTTGTCATAGGGGATTAATGTTAATTACAGGAGATAGATAAATAAATGGGAGATTACAAGATGAGCAAATAAAGTGGCAAGTTTTTCACTTTCTTACAGCAGAAGAAACTGGTTTCTTTATAAAATCATTGTAATAGGAGCAGACAGGGGTTTTAGCTCACTAAATCTCTCCTAAAAGCAGAAGATTTGAAAGAAAGCACTTTAGATTAACACTGTACAATGGAAATACAATGTGGGCCACATATATAATTTTAAACTTTCTAGTAGCCACATTTTAAAAACCATTAAAAAAGTAATTATAGTGAAATATTCAATTACATGTAGCCATACATTATTTCAACATGTAATCAATTTGATTATTACTGAGATATTTTATAATCTTTGTCTAGTACTAAAGATATTTTATATATAAAGCTATTTTATATTTTTTTCTACATATAAAACCCTATTCTAGTGATTATTTGCCACTGGTGGCTAGTGGGTTGACATATTGGACAGTGTATTTCAAGATCAAATCAAAATAGGTAAAGAGCACTCTTCTTTAGTTGAAGACAATTTGCATACCTATAGAAATCACCCAGGAGATTCCAATGGAATTAGACCTTCCTCCGTGAATTTTCTCTCATTGGGACAGAGTAACTGCTCAGGGAGTACTCTGATTTTGGAAGCAGTTACTCTTTTAATCATTTTGCCCTCAGAGGACTTAAATCTACTCAAGGCAGGAAGAAGAGTAATGAAGAGGAAAGGGACTTGTCATTTGTTGGACCTATTTACTATTAACTTTAAATCTCTATCTCCTCATCCTTAAAATGGGAATCAAAATATTCCTTTCCACTTAGGGGTGCAGTGGGAATTTAATTACATCATGAAGACTAGAAATAAACCCATCTCTGTCTTAAATAATTACTGTTCAGTAGATGTTAGCTGGTATTATCCATTCTTCCTTATTTCAAGACTAATTCAACTATATGTTAACAATGTTGGTTCATAGTAGGCCTTCAAAAAGTTTGTTCATAGAAAGTGTCTGCAAATTAATTATTAAGTAGTTTTTATTAGAAATTTTGGAATTCAAAAATTTAATAATCTTAGAAAATCACCATTTATAATGATAGTAATAGATATTGGTAATTTTCCCCCTTCCTGTTTTTGCTCCTTTTTCTTGTTCTGATAGCAAAAATCAGAAAATGACAAAGATATGAAGTCCTCACCTTTATATCATCCTCCCTATAAATGGGAAAGACGGGTCATGTTTCCCTAGTGCCCAAACAAAAATTCTGATAAGCTTAGTGTTTAGACATAAATAAATTATTGTTTTTTTTTTTTTTAAGTGAACAGTGCTTTTTAAGAATCTATTTGAACATAAACATACAAGGCATGTGGCTTATATACTTTTGATTCTGTGCAATACCTCTGGTTATTCTCATTGATATTAATAGTCAAATACATTTATTTCTCCAGGAAGAAATGGATATAGTTTTCTTAAATAATATGACACAACTTTTCTTCTGATTGTAAAATTCAATTTTCTTTTTTTACTGCTTTAAACAAGAAATAATTTCCCCGATAAAATGTAAATGTGTTAACACATTCCCTGTCTCATTCATTAAAGAGCTTGTTGGCTTCCAACTTGTTTATCAGTTCTTACCCTCAACTTCATTTCCCATCATTTTATTTTGACATTTTTAGTATTCTCCTTGTGCCAGAGAATGTTCCTTTCTTCAATAATTGATAAGATAAAGAAATCTAAGACTTCACAACTAGTTCATTTTTTACTTAGAAGGTTCTGCAGCCATCATTTGCAGTGGAAAGCACATTCTTTCCCTGAGGCCAAAATAATTATCTCTGACATCATAAAGTTAAACTGGCATATGTGAAAAACATATGAAAAAATAGCCAAAGGTTAAAGGTCTTTGTAAGTGGCACTAGAAGTGTTAAAGAAAATGTAGCTATAATGGATAGATGTATCTTTCAAAAAAATGTAAGCAATTTTATTTTCACTCCTGAAGTCTGAGCAATGGTCAGTCAAAAGGAAATTATGATTGTCATAAAATGAAGAATGATATGTGATTTCTGCCTTGAAGAATATCAATACAGTGTGAATGCCTAAGTCTTTAAGAGCAGTTTCAAAGAACAGAAAGGTGTGTAATTAACAGTAATATAGAAAACAGATATTATGGTATAGAAGAGTAGGATCTCTTTTTCATGCATCCCTAACATAGCAACTCCAAGGATAATATACAGACAATAGCATACAAAAATTCAGCATCAACTCTACATAGCAGTATTTAACATAGGGCAAAAATACAAACTACTTTTTCTAATAATTAGGTTACCTTTTTGTTGTTAAAGTCTGGACCAATTTGATGAAGGAGCAGCAACATGCTGTAATGGAAATGCTGTCCTGGGACAGAAGACTCTTGGGTTCTCAGCTGTGCTGCTAACTGTGACCTCAATAAACTCAAATTCTCTCCTTGGGTTTCAGTTTACTCATCTGTAAAATGAAAGAATTGCATTTGATGCTCTCTAAGGTCTTTTCCAGCACAAACATGCCCCAATTCTAATGATATGTTATAAACCTACTTCTGGTCCCAGTAGAAAAGATAAAGAACCCACCCATCTGCCCATCAAACTCTGGAACTCTCAGTGAATAGTGTTTGATAAATGAATGCTCTTCAATGCTTTATCAGGTTTCTGTCATATGTGAATTCTTTTCCTAATAAAAAAATGTATCTATATCATTTTGTTGTTCAGGAGAGAATAGTTAAGTAGAAATAAATCAAATGCAGCATGTATTTCTTTTTATTCTGTCAACAAGTAAGCAAGTATGCTTTACATTTTTTGTTTCTTCAATCTCAAATACCTCATGCAACTCTTATTGTAAAAATTTGTCTTACTGAAAGTTCATTAGCATGATTTCTAAATATTCAATGTTAGTTTTGCTGATAGTGTTTTACTGCACCATTCTTGCTATTGCCTACACTCTTTCTACCCACAATCTTTCATTTTTCCTTCTATTCCAACTCAGATCCAACCCAGCCAAACTCCATTTCTCAGAAATTTGCACAAATAAGAACACAACAACATCAACAATAATAATAATAGTAATAGTAAAAACTCAACTGGAAATATCCAACCCAGTAAAACTCCATTTCTCAGCAATTTGCACAAACAAGAACACAATAATAATAATAATAATAGTAATAATAAAAAATCAACTGGAAATATTAACATTAATTGGAGTTCAAAATATTGGCCTTGTATGATCTGAAGTTGTATGGGAGTTTTAACTCTGACACAAAGATATAAAAAGAAGAATTATGAAGAAGTGTTTAACAAGAGAGCAGAGACATGAATGAGCTCTACCCATAGCAGAACACTGGGGTGACTGTGCTGTGGTCACCTCTGTTTTGGAGGTTGTCCTGTCTCCTTTCTTATGCTGTTCTTGCCCATCCACAGCTAAGTCTCTTGGACCCTTCTCATCCATGAACTGATCACTTCTTCCCCTCTGTTTCCCAGCCTGACAAAGAAAACACAAAAATGTAATTTTGTTTGACAAATGATTCAGTGATCATTTTGCCCAGGAATCTCATTTTGGCTAGGCCTCCGGAAGGTTTGGCTTTTCTTAGCCAAACTGGGCGTTAAAGCGCTTTGTTGAACAAAAGAGCTTGCTGGTCCTGGAGCTGAATCAGTGTTTCTATTAAATTGCATTTTTTCTTTTCTACACTTACTGTAAATCTCCAATCAATTAAAGCAATGTGAATGAATCTCTCTAATTTGAATCTACAAATTAGAACTAAAACAACAAATATTTGTTGCTTGACTTCAACGCTTGTGTATCTTGGGGTGGGGTAGGGAAGAAATGGACTGTGTGTTAAGTTATTTCTTCCTCTGATAATTGTTACTGCTCGATCACTATGTAACAGAGAAACTACTTTCTACAAATCTATCAATTTCATCATTATTCCTTATGGTGGAGTGCTGCTCTTCTATTTTCAAGGCAGTTACTCCTATTTCAGATTTACATATGGTAAATAGTTGGCAAGTGACTAATAAGAGAAACGAAACATTGGTGATCTAGTTCTTAGCAGTCTTTCTATTGAATCCCACTGCCGTTAAATCAAGAAAAGCTTGCATTATCTGACATCATTTTCTGACTTTCTCTCCTCCTCCCCTAAATCTATACCAGTCACACTGACCTTTTCCCTATTTCTTAAAGACTTCAAATGATTTACTTCCTCAGGACCCTTGCACTTGCCATCCCCTATGCATGAAAAATCTTCTCTCACATACACACACACACATATATACATCCACACATATACACATATATGTATGTATACATCACTCAATTTTTTGAAGTCTTTGATATACCTTATATATTCATACTTTAGTCATTGATTCTGAGTTAGTACAACCCATTACGCAGTATTCTCTAATATATATTTTTATTTTTTCCCCATAATACTTAGTACTACCTGACATCATGCTATACATTGATTGGTTTTCTCTTTAAAAAGTATGCTGTCTAAAAAGTTACCTTCTCCTCAATGCCTACTATAGTGTCTATCACAGAGTAGGCACCTAATAAAGAGTTATTGAATGGATGCAACAAAAAATTAGTATAGGAAGTTAAGTTGAAAGTCTCATAATTTTCATCAAAAATAAGTCAAGAAAAAATAAACACACCAGTAAAATTTCCATGACTCTAAAATTTTCTTGTAGATTTTCCTATGGTATGTGGTAAAAGCTCCCTGACAACACTGATATTCAGAACCTGGATCAAATTAACATCTGTCCTCTAGTTACTTAAATGGCAATATCTCTTAAAATTACGTATCATTTAGATCAACATTTTTTTGGTGAAGAAAAGATATACTACTCCCTTGAGTTCCTCAAATTTTCATAAATCAAAAATATTATCTGGGCCTCCCTGATGGCGCAGCGGTTAAGCGCTGCGCTGTGGAGCTGTCGGCAGCGGCGACGCGAGTTCGACGCCTGGCGGGGGAGATTCCCACATGGCGTGGCAGACCTCTCCTGTCTCACCTGCTGCTCCCCTCAGCAGTGTATTTCCATCGCTCTGCCTGTGCTGCTCTCCACTCTGTCTCTGGTGAACCCTCTCGCCGCCCCACACCTCTGGCCTGTACCCCAGCTTGTATGCATAAATAAATAAATTTTTAAAAAATCATCAAAGCATCCCTATATCCACTTACTCAGTTACTCTTTAAATTTTCTGAAAATATGCCCTAAAAGCAAACAAACAAAAAAACACCTTATAAAATATCTCCTTTTTTGACTGCACAGAAATAGTTATGTATATAAAGAATTGTTTAAGCAATTTTAGTTCTGGGTTATTTGGAAAATACAGAGGTCTTTCTTCTTTATTTAATTTTCTAAATCAAATACGATTTTTTAATTTGGCATTAATGACAGTTTAAAAGCCTGATAGTGCACAATCAATATATATTGTTATACTTTATGTTCTTTAGTTTTCCCCTCAACTGACTATAAGAGCTGTCTTAATGCCATATTTCATGCCTGCCTACTTATCAAACCATGTTAGTTTCAGGATTTCTGGGACTATACTGGTAGCCTTTGCATATAAAGAATGTCAGGTAAGTGGATGTAAATTGTCTGTCTCCTGATGTGAGGACTCAGACACAGCACAACGGGACAAATGTCCCACAAACCCAGCCCATTAACTGAAAAGACCTCTCTCTGTGTATAGGGACAGAGGTTACCAAGAGCATGCAAGTAAAAACTTCACTGTCACTTAGTCACAATTTCTATTCCAAATGTAAAAGAATGTACTCTGTGAGACAACATTATTCAGCTTGCAAATTGTGTCTGCTCTGTTCTAAGACATTGACTATCCACCTAAAGGTTTGATTAAGAAGGAAAAATAGGGTAGTCTCCAGGGGCATACTAATTTCAAGCTTATGTGAGTGTTCCCATAGATAAATTCACCAAGGTTACAATGTGCTTGCTTGGCAATTTATCTAGATTACTGAGAAGAGAGTGCTTTAGGAAATTATATATATATACACACACATAATATAATATAATATAATAATATATATACATAACATAATATAATAATATAACATATTATAATGACAATATAATATAATATATATATGTAAATATATATGGAAAAAAACCTTCCTCCAAAGCTAAAATAATTGTTTCTATCCATTAGGTATGAAAAGGAGCTACCTAAAGGAAATTCCATTCCCAAAAGAACTATTGAATGATAAAGATATCAGTACTGTTTTCTCTGAAGGGCCTATACTTAGGATGTTAATAGGAAGGAAGAAAGGAATTGAAGGAGGTAGGGAGGGAGGATGGATGAAGGAGGTAGCATGAGGGACTATGGAGAGGGAGAGAAAGACAGTATACTTTCTACAATAGGTTACCAGCTCATTTAAACAGAAATCAATTATGCTAAACCATCCTTCTTGGAAATGCGTGGAATATGGGGAAGAGTATGCTAATTCAGAAATTCTCAGTACTATCTTTGAATGAAGGCTTTTGTGCTAGGATTATCATTGAAAATCTTTACTCAGAAAACCTAAAGAAAAAAGTAGTGGTTCATTTTCCACCTAAGATTCATTCAAGCACTCTGTGTATGTGCAATTGTCTCTATTTTCTGTTTCTCAGGGTCATTTGTTTATTTACTGAAGTCCTAATAAGAGCTGAGCATTATGTTAAGCTGAGAATATAGTGGTCAGTGTAAATAGGAAGAAATCCTTCATGCTGGAAGATTGCATTTCAGAAGTGGAAACATTGATAAAAATTTAGCACATACACATATTCATCAAGTAATTGTAAACACAAACACAAAGGTAACTAAATATAAATGAAAACACACACACACACACACACAATATCAGTATGGTGAAGGAAAAATGCTCCCTGCTATGAGAAGCATATACTTAATTGGAAGAATTAAGGAAGAATTTTTAAAGATGTGGTATTTGATGGAAATTATGGGATGATGAGATACTGACTATTCCTAATACAGTAATCATTTTGAATATATTTGCTTATAAAATCATAACATTGTGTACTTTCTAACTCCCAGAATGTGAAAAGCGAATTATATCTCAATAAAATTGGAAATTAAAAAAATGCTAATTTGGAGACTAGAAAGGTGTAGAGGAGTTAAACAGAGGAAGGCAGCAGAAGCAACCAGGATGAATGTACAGTGGTGAAAGTGAGGCAGATGCAGAAAGAGACCAGTAGCTCAAGGGGAAGAAGGTCCGAGAGTAAGAAAAGAGTGGAGAGGTAAACAGGGTCTCATCATTCATTATTCACTTGATGTCTTAAAAATAAATTAAAACATTAAGATTCCATATATTCTCTCATAGTGATCTTAAACTTTCTGCTACATCCTATGAATATTACCATCTCAAGCCTGATATTTCTTAAATCAGTAAGCAATAATTTGTCAATAATATACTATTTAGAACAAAATAGTCTAAGTTTTTGCCTTACTGACATTAGAAATGTGCACACAGACTATTTATGAAAATTATAATTAATAGGTAAATACAAGACAAAGCTCAATTTAAATATTTTAATTTTTTAATAGAAAATTTTTTTTAAGATTTATTTTTTGCATACAAGCTGGGTACGGACAGAGGTGTAGGGTAGTGAGAGAATTCATCAGAGACAGAGTGGGGAGCAGAACAGGCAGATTGACCGAAGTACACTGCTGAGGGGAGCAGCAGGTAATGCAGGAGAGATCTGGTGTGCCCTGTGGGAATCTCTCTGGCTGGGCATCACACTCGCACGCAGCCCCCCACAACTCCACAGCACTGCGCTTAACCCGTTGCATCACCAGGGAGGCCCTAAATATTTTAATAATACACCCAAGTTAATATTTTGTATTTTGATGGTCCAATATTGTGTGCTGAGTTCAAATAATCTTTTAGAAATAATATTTTTTTTATGTTTGGACAAGAATGAATTAGTAGATTTTAAATTTGAATTATTATACAATTGGCTAAATAGAAACCTCTTAAAATCTCTAAGGTATCTTGCAGAGAAGTTGCCTGGAATATAAATAAAGCAGAGGAGAGAAAATTTGCTATTAACATGTTTGGATTCTTAATAGCTTTTTTTTTTCATATTCAATTTCGCTTCCATGCTGTGACTTCTTGGTTTGTGAAACACTAAAATGAGCTCATTTAAGTAAATAAAGGCATAATCATTATTTGGGGATGAAAATGGTTCTCATGGTCCGTTAGCAATAAATATTTCCAAGTATGGTATCACCAACTTATAGTATTTTGCTGAATGATTTCTACTGGTTTGCCTGAAAAGTTTCATAACAGTCTTTCTAACCATGCTAATACCCTTCCTTGTGAAAAGCAGATATATGTTTGTTTTATTCATATAAATAGCATTATGAGCATCATAAAGGATATTTTGTATTAAATCCTGAATTTGTGTTTATGAAAAGGGGCTTGATTTTAGCACCTATAATAAGCAATTGTGTTTTGAGTTCAATTTGACTGAACTAGACCATTTTTAATATTTGCTCTGTTTTTAATTTTTGCCTGGTGTATGGCAAAAGTGTGCATATCTAGCCAGATGTGTTTATTTGCATCTTACTAAATATTGTTAATGTTCAGTTACTTATAGCACGTGTAACTCTACTTACTACTAAAATAGTGAGAAGTGCTCACAGACCAGTTTTCCCTTTCTGCTACAAGGACATATAAAAATTTAACAAATGTTGTATTGAAAATAATTTAAAGTTATCCAGATTTAAATGTTTCAAACTTTTATTTTTAAAGATTATATGTAGTTCTGTTACCTTGGACTATATAAACCTCGCTTGATGTTTTATAGAATTTAGTTAGTTTTTAAGTCACAAAATTTTACTAGACATAAAAATCCATGCTTAATTTTAAGTATATATTTACCATCTTTGAATGTTTTTCATCAAAATACCATTTAAAAATGTTTATTCATCTAATATTGGTTCACAACATTGTATGTGATTCAGAAGCTTAGGTTCATACCCTTCAATGCCTCAGATGTCACCACACCACACCTACCACCAAGATATTCACAGTCCTCCAATAGCTGAAAGAACTAAATAGGTGCTTCTCAAAGAAGACATACAGATGGCCACCAGGCACATGAAAAATTTCCCATCATCACTTATCTTTAGGAAAATGCAAATCAAAACCTCAATGAGCTAGCAGCCCACACCTGTGAGAATGACCAATTTCAAAAGGATTGGAAACAAGTGATGGCAAGGATATGGAGAAAAATTAACCCTAGTGTACTCCTGGAGTATCCCCTATAGAAAATAGTTAAACATAGATCTACTATATTCCAAAGCAATTCTACTCCTAGCTATCTACCTGGAGAATGTAAAAAAAAAAAAAATGTGAAAAGATACATGCACTCCTATGTCCAGTGCAGCATTATTTACAATAGTCAAATTATGGAAACAGCATAAGTGATCAAATACAGATGAGTGGATTAGGAATTGGTTGTATATATGCACAATGGAATATTGCTCAGCTATAAAAAATGATAAACTCTAACCATTTGCAACAACATGGGTGAATCTGGAGGGCATTATGCTAAGTGAAATAAGTCAGAAGGAGAAAAGACAAATACTAGATGATGTCACTGATATGTGAAACACAGAGAAATGGCAATGGGTCAATTAAAACCAAACCAAGAACAAATCCTAGAAATCTGACTATAGAATTAAGGCTATGAGAGGAGAGGGAGGGAGATGAGAGCAAAGTGGAGACGGGGGAACTATGGTGGATGACTTTCAGTGACTGATAGTAGGTATGGTACGTCAACATATACCTGAGGGTGTGCTTTTATACATTTAAATCAAATACAATGTTGGTAAGCCAATGTACCTCAGTTAAAAAAAAAAAAAGATGTGGTGTATATAGACAATGGAAAGCTACTCAGCTATTTAAAAAAGAAAGATGAACTCAATATACCATTTTAAATGAGAAATTTAAATGTGAAAAAAGTAAGTTGTGGTTGTGTGTTTATAGCATAGATTAGAAACCAATTCTTATAATCCGAGCAATTCATCTATATACTATTGTATGTATTTTTTTTTCATGCACACACACATAACATACAGGCAGAATTCTATATTTTAAAGATTTAAATTTTTATTTATTTATGGATACAAGATCTGGGGTCTAGGCCAGAGGTGTGGGGAGTGAAAGGATTTACCAGAGACACACTGGGGAGTAGAACAGGTGGATCTATTGAAATACAATGCTGAAGGAGTAGTGGGTTAGACAGGAGAGGTCTGCTGTGCCATGTGGGTTAGCTCCCTGGTCAGGGATTGGGGATCAAACTCATGCCACAGTGGCTGGTGATAGCTTGATAGCGCTGAAATTTTAACCCCTGCACCACCAGGGAGGCCCCAGAATTCTATATTTTATATCTCTCCTAGTAGTTTTCTGATGTTTTTATAAAGTTGTTAAATAACAATATATTTTGTTGGAACAATGTAAAAATGTTGGAACAGTGGAAAAATGTCTCTGTAGGTTGTTAGCAAAACTTTCTAGGAAGTGTTGGGGGAAGACATTCACACTATAGATACTGTTCATAAATCATGAGGATATACCTTTATGACCAAAATATTATTGAAACTCAACATACAGATTTCAAGGTAAAATTTATTTACTTTTAAGTATGAACCTATACCTCTAAGTCATATTCAGTTTTGTTAACCAGTGACTCCTAGATAATAATAATAATACACTAAAAAGTTATTAAAAAAACAACTAATTCATTTTTATTTTATGTTTGTGCTTGGATGGGGGGATTGGAAGAGAGAAGAAATAATTCACATGGTTTGGATTTGAAAATAAAAATCCCTGTGTATTTTACTACCAGGTTTTTAGCAGTTATATGCTAATTACTGAGACTGTCCTTTTAAAAAATGATGCAGTGTCATTTGGTTTTTGACACTTATCTGCATTGAAGTAGCCAGCAGTCTCTAGGTTATTATGACTATTGACACCACAGCAGATACCTCACTGACATCTTCCTGATTCTCATTGATAGATCTGTTGCATTAGGCCACCATGCCTGCATATTGAAACAGAGCCCATCAATTCTACAGAGTTTCTCTCCTTCATAATAACTGGGCTTACATTCCCTTTAAAATCAATTAGTTTTATATCATAGAAATCTAGACTCTGAGGATATAATGATCATCTTGTCTACTTCTCTCTCAAACCCCAGTAGAAAACTTGAATTATATTTGGCAACAGATCCCTGCCTCCTGCTAACTACTATTCATGAAACTGGTGATAATAAGATCTCCCTAGAAATTCATGTCAATTTAAAAAAAAATATATTTCTGTTTTGTGATTAAAAGTTTGAATGTTCTTTTTATTAATTTTTCTTAAGCTTTCTGTTTACTTAAAATGTAGTTAAAAATAATTATGATTATTGCAGCTCAGGTAAGAGGAGTAAAATTTAGAAATCAGTAATTAGTATCCAAAATGATTTCTCAGTCTTACAAGGCCTTTCATGTAGAGTTTGTACTGACCATTGAAAACACGTCCTTCCATCAAGTCGGTATTTGGTTTCTGCCCACAAAATCCTTTACACCTATTACAGACTATTTACAGAGAGCATATTTTATTCCTCTTCCATATTACAATCCTTCCACTGAAAACTGCTCTTCAAGTATCTTATCTCTCCAAGTTAGACATTCCCAGTTGCTTTAACATCTCCTTTTCATCCTGTTCATCATTTGAACACCACCCTCCGCACCCTTTTTTATTACCTTAAAAGTGTGGCATTCAAGGGCCTCCCTGGTGGTGCAGCGGTTGAGAGCTGCGCTGTGGAGCTGTCCGCGGCGTGCAATGAGAGTTCGACGCCCAGCCAGGGAGAATCCCACATGGTGCGGCAGACCTCTCCTGCCTCGCCCGCTGCTACCCTCAGCAGTGTATCTCTGATCTGCCTGTTCTGTTCCCCACTCTGTCTCTGGTGAACCCTCTCACCGCCCCACGCCTCTGGCCTGTACTCCAGCTTGTATGTATAAATAAATAAATCTTTAAAAAAAAAAAGTGTGGCATTCAAGACTATACAAGTTTCAGTTGTTGTTTGTATAATGAACAGTGGCATGGGATTACAACTACCCATGTCCACATGGACACTGATGATAAAACAGCCTAAGGTTGAATTAACTTTTTTTCAGTTGTCACAACACTGTTCATATATATTGATATTTATTGACACTATTGTTGATTTTTAAAAAACTGTCAAACTGTCTTCTGCCTACAATGTGTATATATGTATGTGTATGTTAATATGTATGCATGTATTTATGTAACCTAGGAATGATTTTACAGATTTATAGATTGTTATCTGGTTAGGTCCAAATAGTTGATAAAGCAGTACCTTGAGTATATTTTTCACTCATTCTCTTCATTATGTATTCTAACAGTATTATGTCATTCATAGTATCTATCCCATGTAGATAATTCCATTCAAATCTTCAGATGAAATGAGGACAGTTTATTTTTTATTTTTTTATTTTTTTTTTTTACATACAAGTTGGGGTACAGACCAGAGGCGCGGGGCGGCGAGAGGGTTCACCAGAGACAGAGCGGGTAGCAGAACAGGCAGATCAGAAATACACTGCTGAAGGGAGCAGTGGGCGAGGCAGGAGGGGTCTGCCTCACCATGTGGGATTCTCCCCGGCCGGGCGTCGAACTCGCGTCGCCGCTGCCAACAGCTCCACAGCGCAGCGCCCAACCGCTGCGCCACCGGGGAGGCCCGAAATGAGGACAGTTTAATACAAAAAGAGATGAATGACATTAGAGAAGCTACTTTGCATGAATACACCTGGAGGGAAGCCACAAACTATAGAATAAAATAGTTAATGAGAATTTGTTGTTGTATACTAAATTGAGCTAAGCTAAGTATAAATAAAAAAATATTTAAAAGAACCTCAGTAATTCCTTAGACATAAGAAAGGATTAATTCAAATTATAGGAAACTATATACATATATCAAGGAACAGTTTTGAACAAATACAAAGCAAATTTAAAAGGGCAAAATGTATATTCAGTAGTGAAGGTAAGAACTAAAGAAATATTCATAATGGGATATGAGAAGCTGCACAAAGCATCTTTGATGAATTTACATTAGTATAACTTGGAAGAAGAAATGTACAAGAACAAGGTTTTCAAAAGTGATATATGCTGAAATAGTGATATCCCCACCACTAAAGATAAACAAGCAGCATTTGACTATTTACGGTGAAAATCTATTAATTTTCTACCAGCTGTACTAAATGATCTTTGTCTTCTTTATGTTTTTGATATCCTGTGTCAAAAGTAAAGGATACAAATTTTAAGAATTGTTTTCTATACATATGACACTTCTTGGAATACCAAAAAGGGCAGAAACATAAAGTCTAATCTCACAATGACTTACCAAAAATAAAAGAGGGGTCCTCCCTGGCAGCATGGGGGTTAAGTCTCATGGCTATCACTGTTATGATCTGAGTTCCATCTCTGGCCAGGGAGCTAACACATATAGGGCACAGCAGACCTCTCCTTGCCTGCTGTACCCCTCAGCAGTGTATTTCAATAAATACACCTGTTGTACTCCCTACTCTGTCTCTGGTGAATCCTCACATTCCCCTCACCTCTGGTCTACACCCCAGTACTTCTACTTAAAAAAAAAAAAATGAAAGAGGAATAATACAGTATTATTCTTAACAAGGATTTATGTGAAATTGACAAGTGAGTAATTGAGTTTCTGAGAGATCCCTTTAGGTCAATAATGTTAGACCAGTCTTTTTTGAGAAAAGGGATATTTTGTTTTGGTTTAAAGGGAGGAATTTGGAGGGAAAATGATGTTCCAGGTGAGACTATCTAAAAACACTGATCCAGGGGAATATAATACAATAGAAGAATGAAGGAGAATGATGTCACCTTCATTGGTTTCATCCTAGTTCAGGAAATTATTCACTCTCTAAAATGCTTAGCTGTCCTAGAAGTCAGGAGAGTCTTGGGCTATTTTCAGAGCAGTGACTTTCTTTTCTTTTCTTTTTTTTTTTTAAGATTTATTTATTTATGCATACAAGCTGGGGTGTGGGCCAGAAGTGTGGGGTGGCGAGAGGATTCACCAGAGACAGAATGCGGAGCAAAACGGGCAGATCGACTGAAGTACACTGTTGAGGGGAGCAGCGGATGAGGCAGGAGAGGTCTGCTGTGCCATGTGGGAATCTCCTTGGCTGGGTATTGAACTCGTGCTGCAGTGGCTCTGGATAGCTTCATAGTGATGCACTTAACCCGTTGCGCCACCAGGGAGGCCTAGAGCAGTGACTTTCAACTCCTCCTGGGTCAGAGTTACAATTTCATACTTATACTAACAGGTTCTCATACCTATCATCTCTCACTGATGCTAATCATTGGAATCCTTATCCGTTTATCACCCAACAACATGCCATGTCAGATCAACCTCTTAAAATAACTGCTTTCATACATCACTCCTGTTTAATAATTTGTAATGATAGTCAGTAATCTATGTTTGCTTTGCAAGGTCTGTTAGTAAAGTTCATCCACAATAATAATTACTAATTATCCACTGAATATTTGATAAACATTTAGCTTGTACTAAGAATTTTATGAAATCTCTTTCATATATTATCTTACTTAATCCTCATAAAACTCCGATGAATTCGGCAACCTAACATTCACGCTAACAGTCCAGCTTTTGATTATATAAGGCCTCTGTCAGTTCATTCATCCAATTATTCATTCAATAAGTATTTGTTAATGTATATTTTATGTTGATCACTAACGTAGGTTGATAGATCACAAACGTGGTCAGGTTTTCACTCTAGCAGACATTTTTTATTGCCTGTATACATTTTTATTTGTTTTATCTGAGGGAATGGCTGCTGGCATCCTTGGATGGAGTCATGAATGCTACTAAACATCCAACAAAGGAATACCTGGAACCACAGATTAATAGATAGTGCTAAATTTAAGAATTCATAATGTAATTCATAATGTTAAGAGATATAATGCTAACAAATAAGACACCTCTCTGTCTTTGTAGAGATTGTGTCATTTGTTTGGAAAACAGATGTAAAATCAGTAACCATTAAACTAAATATATTTATTACACTGGTCAACAAATTTTACAAAAATCATATCACTTTATTTCCTATCAATTGGTATGTGCTCAACACAAATATGACAGTCAAATTCTAATTTTGGCTCTAGTTTTTTTTTGTAATCTGCAATAAATGGATGTTTACATCATGAAATGCATGCCAATAATAATAGGCCTACAGTTAATACCTGTAAAAAGTCAAGTCATAGACTACTTATTAAATTTTTTCGCTTCACTCTTGTATAGCTGTTCAGGAGCATCTCTGGGGAGTGTCCAGCAGTAGTCAGCCAGCATTGTAGTGGAACATTTTCCCTGGTATCTTTGTTCCATTGATGCGATATCTTGATGAAAACATTCGCCATGTTCATCACTAACCATACCACAGTTTTCAGGGAAGAAATCCAGATGGGAATGAAGGAAGTGGATCTTTAGATACATATTGCAGCCAAGTTTCTGATACTGCATAAGCATGTCTTCTACTAGTTCCTTGTAGTTTTCTGCCCTAACATTCCCAAGAAAGTTAGTAGACACTAGGCGAAAAGCTTTCCATGCTTGTTTCACATCACCCTCCAGCAAGTTGTTGAACCGGTCATCTCAATGCAGACAGAATGTTTGGGTAGACTATTCTCGACTTCTTTTGCTACGTTATTCCCCTGAAAAGAGGAAGAGCTGAGCAGAAGTAACAGTCTTTTATGTGGTTGCTTGTCTCTCTCCACACCATGGGGACTGCAAACAGCGTGGATGGTCTTTTGCCATTTAACCACTGGGAAGCTGTGTTGTACATGTAGCACAGCATCTGTGCAGGGGCCAAGGCTTGTCTTGGTCACCAGCCTTGCATCCGAAGTAAAGATGATAAGCCTTCTTCACTTGAGAAGTGATACTTTTCTTCTGGTTGGCAAATGTCACTTCCCCACAAATAGAGCAGAAATTGTCCATGCTATTAACACACTTTCGAGGCATTACTGTTCTGTATTGTGCCTAAATGGATAAAATAATAACAGTTCTATGGAACAGTAGCTTAAACTATCTCACACAAAGTCTGAAATATATTCAATGCTCAACCTTTCCGACAGGGCTTTCTATAGTGTACTGCTGAAGTCAGCTTACTTCAGCAGCCTCCTGGCAGTAGTATTGCATTGCATCAGAAAATGATGCAGTCAACTCAGGATGATGTGTTCATGATGGTATTATGCAATGCGATGCAATATTACATCATTCTAGGCTGATTTAGGATGTTGCATTCCTACTGGATAAATTGACATGGTGAAACATATAAAATGAATTATATGAAAAATCTTCAAAACAAGAGCTAATAAAAAAAATTTCAGGGTTATATTGATGTTCAGCACACCAAGATACTACAGATTAGGGCCTTTTTAAATAAATTATGATCTTACTGTTGACCAGTGTAATATATGACATAGCAAAGCAAGATATATGGAAGATGCTATAAAGGAATAAAACTGGAGGGGTTGATTCAGATTCTGTTGGAGAGAAGCGTCAAGGCTAAGCATGCAGAGGATCTAAAGAGGGAAGGAGCATTACACATTCCAAGAGTAGAAGAAAAGCCAGTGGGAATGGACCAGAATCAACTGGATATGTGGGGTTTGAGAGATGAGCCTAGTCTTTTCTCTCTAATAAGATTGCAGACTCCCATGAGGAGAACATGACAAATACAGTATTTATTTTCTATCCCATGGAGCACTTTGAACAAAATTGGGACACAATAGATACACGATAACTTCTTGCTAACTTGCCTTGTGCATATTTTCTAGGAATCCAATTTCTAGATTGTATTATGCCTGTTTCCACTTTGGGAGAATAGTAGCGCCTTTGACAATCTTTCCGATTAATTCAGGGATTGCTTCCAATCACAGACCCAGCCTGAGCGCTGCCATTTGTCAGGAAGTCACTGTGGCTGCAGGTGCCCAGGGCTGCTCTAGATTTTTATATAAGCACTATTAGTAAATCACTTGTTGTCAGCTGGTCTTATTTTAGAATCTGAATAAAAACCACAGATTTTGTTATTCTTCCTGAAGAATTCTTGCACAGTACCATTCCCTCTGTAGTATTTGTAAATTGTTTTAAATACTAGAACAAATAGTCATTTTGGTATATGAAACAATCACAATCCACTCAATACCAGGAGTAAGCCAATACAAATATTTGTAAAATATTTTCAAATATAAAAGACAAAAAAAAAAAGAAAAAACAACCTTTAGAATCTTTTGATTCCAAAGATTTTCTTTGGAAAACATTTCAATTTTATTAGTAACATAAAGAGATACATTTCTAAAGTCTTTTATTAGACACAGGGAAATGTCCTATAAAGAATAATTTATGATTAATTCCAATTGCTCCCTAAACCTATATTTTATAAAGAAAAATGAAAGTATCATTTTAAACCAGTAAAATTCCAAAAACTCTTTACACTTCTGATAAGTTATGACTCATACATAAATTTTTCTCATGTGAAATAAAAGTAGACAATGATCTTGGGTTAAATTGGTGACATTTTGATTAAGCTTCTAGAGAAGAGATAAAGGACTGCTCTTTAGGATTTTACTGAAGGAGTGACTTGTTTCTTTGTGACAGGTAATCAGACTAACCTCTATCAATAACTGTATATCCTGTACATAATTGGTCTCCAGAAACTTATATATGCTGAACTTAATATGTTGTTAGTTTGCTTCCTTTAATATTAATTAGTACATTTAGCATATAGGCAGTGCTCCATAACTGTTTACTGATTAATACATGTAAAAGGACTACTTGTGTCCTGCACTCTGAAATATAATTGAGAGACACACACTCACAGCTTTTTTCGCTATCATTTTAATAGAACTTTGCTTTAGGCAATATTTAACCTTAGAGGAATTAAAAAATGTTTCTCTACTTAGCACTTTGCTCTGCCTGTTTTCTTGTTTCATGAATTTTGCTTATTTTCTGAGGTAGCTTGATAGGCTTCCAAGGATGTAAAAATGGTGCAATCAAAGTTATCTAAAGGTCAGTTCAAACGTATGTTCCTTTGGCCCCTTGCCACCCAGGGGATAAGGTTCCTGATAGAGGACTGTGTAATCACTTCAGAGAATACTGGTGTTTGAAGAAGTGAAAACGAACAAAATACATAAAAAATGCATGGTTCTTCATTGGCATGCATACTGTTACTCAATTTTCATCAGACAGTAAATGAGAAGAACCTGAAGTCTTGTTTGTGTTAACAGCGCTCTTTTAGATGCTGGACAGCCTCTGTAAATAAATGCTCAGCATGTCATGAGAAATTCTAACACTGCATACAAGAATAGAGTTTGTCACATTGGGGCCTAAATATAGGCAGTGATTTTCATGACTGGACACTATTAGTAAAAAATTTGCCTTAATAATAAAGTGCCTGAGTTGGCGTTACCATGTAGGGTCCAGAGGCAGGTGTGAGATTTACAGTTCATTAGGCATGCTGATTACATTCAAAATTAAATTAATATAGAGAGATAAGAATATCAGTTTTTGCAAGTATATTTTGGAAAGCACTTCTGCCTAATCTTTAAGCTAAGTGCTGCAGGTGAGGTTGAAAAATTTCCCATCTATAAAAAAAAAAAAAATTAACAAGCACATTGAATTACAGTGCAGAGTTAGTGGCATACCTTAAATATGCAGCTTTCTCTAAGTGATAATCATCTTTAAGTCATATATGTGAGTGAGAGGCAGCACGTGATTTATGATGTAAGAGTAACAAAGTCTATTAAAGCTCAAAGTGACCTTAGAAATCATCTAAAACCATCTGCTTCATTTTGCAGGAGAAGAAACTGACACTGGTAGAGTCAAATGCTTTCTCAAATATTCATAATGAATTTCTGAAAGCTTTTGTTCACTATCACCCCACACTGCCAACCTACTTAGCTGCCTGTTATCACAGAGAAAAAAAATTAACTACCACGTTTTACTTATAGAATTCCAAATGAACATTTAATCAGTTGTTTCTTACTAATTATTTAGTAATTTCTGGGTTAAAGTCATTGCAAAAACACAACAGCAGGTTTATGCAAACGCCATATCTATATCATATAGACGGCTTGTTTTGGAAGTAGTGAAAAAAATGTGCTAAAGGGCTCAACATGCACTTTGCAATGTATAAGAGACAGGCATTTTTATTTAGCTGTTGATCTGTTGCTTTTAGCCATGAAGCAAGGAATGCACTTTGGTTTGCTTTCTCACAGCTTCATTCCTCATGTGTCTCAGAGTGACACAAATAGACAGGCTGACAACAGATTTATTACCTGAAGCTCAGCTGAAAAATTAAATGATACAGCTGAAAATCATAGTCTGCCCGAACACCAGCTTCCATTACAGGAGTGAGTGAGCACTAAAAACCCAGAATAATAAAGCAGTGAAATATTTGGTAGAAAAAGAGATTGGAAAAAAAAATCATTAATTTGATCAGTCTTGGCTGACTGACCAAAACAGGAAAAAAAAATATTTTTTAAAAAATCTGCCTTTAAATTATTTGCCTATCTAAATAGAAAGAGGATAATGTTTTAGTCCCTTCCCTTCCAGTAATCTATTAGGTTATCTCCCAACATTTTTATAATGTGACAGAATTCTTTAGCAGAAATTTCCATATTTCTTCAGATTATCTGTTGAGCATTATAGGAACCTAGTTTCAGCAGAGTGGTATGTAAAGGTGTAAACCAATCTGAAGTGAGAGAACACAAGAATGTTTCATTTATATATTTGCAGTTGAAACTGTGTATATTGAATATATAATTTAAAGTGGCTAAAATAATAATTTCTACACAAGAATTGTAAGAAAGTTGCTTTTCTTATATTTTATTTAATATCTTATAATTATTGCAGAAATAATGATGACTGCAAAACTCCTTTTATAAATAAGGACCAAATTAGCATTCTTTATATATAGAAGATCCCATATTCTGTTTTATTAAAGATATTTTTGCTTGTCTTTCTTTTGTATTGTTTCAAGAGGATTATTTAATGACATTTGTTCTTTATTTTTTAACTTCCACAGTAATAGCAGAATTTTAAGGAAATAAAAGTATCATCAAATCTAAGAGATTTTGGTGGGTGTGAATAACATGCCCAAAGGTAAAACTAATCTCATGTCTTATTGAATATGTGCCAACAATTTCTCCCTTTATGATTAAGTAAAGAAGTTATTTTGAAGCAGCTGCAGGGTTTATTATCCCAATGTGGGTGAAATAATATGAAGAGAATAAAAATATTTTTTCTGTGATTGCCATTTAGGTAATAGGATAGATGACCACCGAAGTATAGCTTAGAAGTGGCTAAATCCTAAATAATTTAATTTTTCTATTTTTTTTGATGCAGAGTGGAGGAATTTTAAGGGGCAAAATAGTTTTTATAGTTCATGATTCCATCTAAAAGCCTTAAAGTTCCCGACTGTGTTTATTCAGAATTATACTTAGATGATACTGTTCTTTATGGCTGTCTAATTTGCTTATATGGTCCTCTCTCTGTCTTAGGTTAAAAGCAGAATGAATGCAATACAACTGTGTGAGTCTTTTTGATAAATAGAACCTTTAGTGGAAATCTAATAACTTCAAACATAAAATATTGATTCTGTTTTTATTGTCATGAATTCTGTTAATATTATAACATTGTATGTTTTGATGATTACATAAAAAGCAAAATATAAGGTTGGAGTTTGCTTGCCAAAATATGATGATTTATCCTTTGTGACACTGAAAGTCAAATTCTTTTAACTGAATAATTATAGTGTGTTTAATATGACAAATTGTTGGGATTACCTAGGATAATAGTGAGCCAATCTGATGTCAATTAAAAAAAATCTGTCTTTTCATACTTTCAACTGTATTCTTGCTTCTCTCAGTTACATCGGACTAATGTGAATGTTAAGAAAGTCCAGATATCCTAATTTGTTGTCTTTTCCTCCAAGCACTATAAGATATGACTCTTTGAGAATAAGTGCTTGAATAAGTAATCACTATGATTATCCAATGTGTGATAATAGTGGGATCTAAATCCCCATGCCTCTGTGTGTGTTTGTGCTGTAACACAGAGCTATCCACTTCAGCCAGCCCTGAGCTTTGTTTCTCTTGACTGTACCTGAAGCATGTTAATACAATGTTTCATACCAATGGACAAACCAGGTCTAAAATTTGCAAGCTGTGGGAAAAAAAAAATAGAAACCCACAACTATTACAAATTGCAAGTCATGTTAATAAGCTATGAAGTAAAATATGCTAGAGTCTCCTACTTGACAAACACTTCTCCCTAATGACTTAAGAAGTTGCTCAAATTTAGAATTGTTGGACTCCTTTGTTTTCGTCAGTTCACATGGTGATGCAGATGTACTGACTCTTGTTGCTATCCTGATTTTCTACACCAGACCACATCTTACATGAGAGAAATCTTTGCTTGTATATCATGTGTCGACACTGCATCTCTTTCTCTAAATATAATTGCTTATTGGTTTATCAATGAGAAAACCGGAGTAGAGTTGCAGTTAGGATCTGAAATGACTCAAATACATTTGTACAATGAATTCAGGGGTATTTGTACTTGGAACATTGTCTGGATACTTGCTGTTCAAAATGGTCCCTGACAAGCTGCTTCAGAAAATTCTGGGATCTTGTAAGAAATGCAGAATATCCAGCTTACCTCATAATTACTCAATCAGAATCTGCATTTCAATAGATCCACAATGATTCCAGTGTACTTCACTGTTGGAGACCCATTGCTCTAAAAGATGGAGGTGCATTTGTCACAGATGCCAGATAGCCACATCTCCTTGCATCTTAGATGGTCTCTCTGACACCAATAACTTCCAAATCCAGGTTTTAGGATACACAAAGACATGTCTTTTTCACCACTGTAGCCACTGGCTATTCCCTTGGCTATAATGTCAATCTAAAAGTATGTCAATAGAATAATTTATATATGTTCTGCATTCTAAACATCATATCTCTTACTGAGAGGACATAATGAATATAAGAAGAAACCTCAAATTAAACAATCCAATGATTTTACTGGGTTTTAAAGCTTTAAATATAAATTCAGTATCAAACTATGTTTTATACATTAAACACATATATTTTGATCCATGAAATAGGCAAGCAGCTGTTGATTATAGACCAAATGCCAGCTGCATAAATACACAGACTACAGTACAGTTTTGGTTTTTTTTTAAGATTTATTTATTTATGCATACAAGCTGGGGTACAGGCGAAAGGCTTGGGGCGGTGAGAGGGTTCACCAGAGACAGAGTGGGGAGCAGAACAGGCAGATGAACAGAAATACACTGCTAAGGGGAGCAGCGGGCGAGGCAGGAGAGGTCTGCCGCGCCATGTGGGAATCTCCCCAGCCTGGCATCGAACTCGCTTCTCTGCTTCGGACAGCTCCACAGCGCAGCGCTTAACTGCTGCGCCACCAGGGAGGTCCTACAGTACAGTTTCTTATGTGTAGCATCTAATTATATTTCTAACATTGAAGACTACAGTTGAAGTTTTTTTTAGTTTTCTTATTTATTTTGCTTTTAGGTTACCTCATCTTCTTTTACTTTCGGCTAACTTTAATCATGTGCATATTGAAAAATCCATCAGTATAATATCCTCATTTACCATATCAATTGTCTTACATATACTTCTTTTATGACAGCAAGGTTAGTGACATTAAAATGTTAATGTAATTTTAAGCATCTAAAAATATATTTTCAATATACATCTTTAAGGTTTATGTAATTGGTAACACTATTTTTGGTAATGAATATTGATTTCTATATCAAGAAGAATTAATATTGTAGTGCTAACAATAGTCAGCCTTAAAATATTTGTGAACTGTAGTAATTACTTAAAATATTTAGCATCTACCAATCACTTCTGACCATTTTATATTATCAAATACGTCAAGTTAGCATAGAACATTTCAATTTGCCATCAAATATCTATTTCAAATGTAATATTTAGTTAAAATAGTTATCAACTATTTTATAGTTGATATATTATTTTGAAATAGTATTACATTTATTAAAATAAGTATATGTGTGATATTTATATTTAGTTGATCAATGAAAATTTAATCTCCCTAACTTTTATTACTTACCTATAAACTCAAAAATGCAACATGATTTATAGTTGAGAAAATTAAAGGAATGCAGTTATAATAATTTCAATATTATTAACCAACCAGTGTTTGCTATCCATAATTATTAGTAATCTTTAACTTTTTATAAGTTTAGAGACTCTGATACAAAGAAGTAAATATTTGGACATAGAAATGGTAACACAGAAGTAAGCAAAAATGTGGTAAGTGGAAAAATAAAATAGAATGGATTTCTGCTTCATGTCAGAATGGGACATTTATTAGAAATAATGTAATTCAAGGAGACATGAAGGACATTTGGTATTTTTACATTCTTAAGGAAATAAGTATATGGTATTTATGATTGATTAATAAAAAACATTTGACTTGTTCTCTTCTTATTTAAAGAGGAATATAAAGGAAGACTTTTCAAAGTAAAAACAGATCAGTATATCAATGTGACAATAAGAAGTTGAAATGTGTAGATGACTTAGATATGCATAGTTCTCTGGCCATTTTAACAGAACTACCTGGTTTAATCTCACAATCTAGAACACACACACACACACACACACACACACACACACACAAAGTTAAATACATCATGGGGTAAGGGTGGAGGCCTCATAGAGGACCCATATGATGAAGTGGTTCAGGAGAGTTACCAGGTGCAGAGTACCCAGAGTTATTGAGGGATGGGTTAGATAAGTGGAGGAAGTTTGAAACTTTAGATTGGAAAACAATATTGATTTTGCATTGAAAATAAGGAATTGTTGGGTCATAACCTGTTTAGAGCTGTTCTTTAGGAATTTCTAAGGTGTGTGATATAAATTTGATTTTAAAAGAAGGTACTAAAAATGAGAAAATCTTTTATGAAGGAATTATGAAGATGTAGAAAGAGCTAATAAGATCCAGCTGTTCTTAAAGGCAGAACCTGTGGAGAATATGAAGATGAATAAAGCATAATTCTTCTTCCCAGGAGAAACATATATGAAATACAAAGTAACTGATGATGTAGTAAGAAGTTTATAAGGTGTGGAAAACAGGAATGAAAAACAAGTATTTGGAAAGAACAGCGGAATCTCCATGACTGGCCTGGGGGATTTAGATCATTGGGTCCATGTGCATGTGTGTGTGTGTGTGTGAACGACAGAGACAGACAGTTTCTGTGTAGAAGAATGAAAAGTATAGCAAGTGTAGTGAGAGGTATATATTTAAATTTTTTGTGAAATTTCAGACTTGACTAGTTTGGAGACCAAGAAATAATATGATGTAGGGCCTCCCTGGTGGCGCAGCGGTTAAGTGCTGTGCTGTGGAGCTGTTGGCAGCTGTCGGCATCGAACATTTGTTTGATGCCCAGGAGAGGAGATTCCCACAGGGTGTGACAGACCTCTCCTGCCTCGCCCACTGCTCCCCTCAGCAGTGTATTTCTGCCCATCTACCTGTTCTGCTCCTTACTCTGTCTCTGGTGAACCCTCTCACTGACCCAAGCCTCTGGCCTGTACCCCAGCTTGTATGCATAAATGAACAAATCTTAAAAAAAAAAAAAAGAAATTATATGATGTAGTTGACAGTGTAGGTTCTGATAGTAGCTGAAGCAAAGTCAAGTCCTGATGAATGTCATAATTAAGATACAGGTATGATAACATTCTAAAGGATTGATAAAATTAAATTACAATGAAAACAGAGGGGGAGAGCCAAAGAGGAAGGAGAGGTGTTTACAGTGGATATCATTGTCAGGATCACCTGTCTGAAAGTGGAACAAAATTGTGTAGAACAACAAAAATGGTGCTTCCTAGCAGCTTAACCAAAAAGAAAGTCAGTGTAATACATGGTTCTTAGCATACTTTCACATGAATGGAGAGATTTCACATAGAATGAAGTCAATAGTATATAATTACACTGTCATAATAAATTATGATTTATTGGGGGAAATACATCTAGTAAGGCAAGCTTAAAATTCAATTGGCTGTGCCAGGTGGGAGGTACAAACAGCTATGGGAAGGATTTTGGAGACAAGCACCAAGTGAATGGGTATAATCTGTGTCCTGAGCATCCCCTCTTGCATCAGTTCGGGTGGCGGGGGGGATTTTCCTCCTGGCAAAGCTTGCAAGGGCCATTACCGAAACCTCTAGAAAGCTTTAGGTACCCATGGGCACAGAGTCCAAATAATCTCAGATTAGATATTTCAGCTCCTATCTTTATACTGTTTTCATCGTGCATTATCAGTCACCTGTTTAATTTGGGGGACTTCGGTTCTCAACACAGCAAGATCTCTCTCCTTGCCTCACATGTCTATTTATCATTGTCTTTATAAACATAAGTGGTCACATTCATTTTAATTTACCAAGTCACTCCATTCAGTTATACCCATTTATTGATCAGTCAGGATCCTTATATTATCAGTACATCTAATAATGTGTGGCATGGTTCCTGTTGTTTGTTAGGAGTACACTTGTCAGGAGAGATTAACTTTTCTGAGACACTAGGCAATATTCTTGATGACTGTTTTTCACTAAAAGAATGAGCTCTTTGCTCCATTTATGCAAAACAAACTCTAGAAATTTGAAAAGGTGCCTCCTCCATGGCAGGCAGGTACAGGTAGTTTATTGTAGTGCTTGCAAGAGAGTACAGCTTTTAGAGAAAAAGGCTTGGTTTCCTTAGGCTCCGCTCCACCAGCAACAAGCCCAATTAGGGCAGCAGTGAGATTCAACAATACATGCTTTCTTTCAGGGCATATTTTGCTTGAGCATCAACTCTATATATACTAAGGTCATTCAACTCACACATTTTGGGAAATTTGGATTCCATGATTCTAGAAGAAGAGGTTATAACTATTAAATATAAAAAGCTTAGGTCATATACCCAGCTGTAGAAAATACTGAGGAAAAGAGTGAGCTTATCGTAATTTTTAGAGAGTATTTAAATATTTTAAACCCCTGCCCTTCTGTCTTAATTAGTTCTACCTGCAGTTTTAATAATACTTTTGCCCTATTGAATTTCTTATTTGAAAGTTTGTTCTGATGAAGGCATCAATTTAACTATCAATTGATCTAAGGCTTTCTGTTTATACACAATCAATGATTAAAACAACTACCTCTGGTTACTCATCACCAGTTATTTTCTACTCTGAGGACCAGAGATCATTATGGTTTCTTTAACTAGCCTATATTTCATACCTGATAAGATAAGTGTATAGACTTACTGCAGCACAATTCCAATTCTAATTTTCCCTGTGGCAAGCTCATTAAATCATTTTGATGATACAGATTAAATGGATGGTTTCTCCTCCCCACCCCAACTTATCCCCACTATTTACTCCCTAGAAAAATAACATATACATGCAAAGTTTCTAAAATTTCTCCAGTTAGAAGGAAAAAGTGAAATAACACATGATTTCACACATATGTGGAAAAGAAAAAAAACAAAGTAATAGATAAAATTAAAATCCCATAGAGTTGGGGTTACCAGAGCAAGGGGTTGATGGTGGTGAGCAAAAGGGAAAGGGGCACGGTGAACTATGGTGGAGGATTATGAGTGCCTGGATGTGGTGTGGTAACATACATCTGAAGACGTGTTAAGATATACCCTATGTTATATGCATTGTTGTAACTTGATATTGCCTCAATAAAAATAATACTATTAAAAAATATTACATGAAATAAATAATAGTTCCTATTTTTTTTATGAATTAAAGCAAAGTGCTAATAAAAATGATAGAAGTTGGTTAATAGACTAATGCTAACAAAGATGTAACTGTTCATGAAACTAAATAATTCACATTTTATGTAATTAAAGAATCACCATAACACAATATTTGTCACTATTATGAAATTTTGACTATATACCAGAATGAAACTCTGTAATACAATAATAATAAAAATACAAAATAAGTAAGTACAAAATAAATAAGCAAACAATGAAGTGAATTAACAAAGAGTTTATATTTAAGAGAAAAGATCAAGGGAGAAACAGAACATTTTAACTTCAGGATCGCTTCTGGACTCCATGGGTTTTACAAGTACATTGAGCAGAATAGGCACTCAATACTTATTTGATTAATCAGGAAATGAAATGCATGGATGCAGTTTTATAAGTAGATTTTAGTTCCTATCATATTTAAATTAAACACTGAAAACTAAGTACCATATTGGTCTGCTAGGACTGCCATAACAAAATACCACTGACTGGATGGTTCAAATAACAAAAATTTATTTTCTCACAGTTCTGGGAACTAGAAATCCTGGATCAAGATGTCAGTGGGTTTGGATTCTTCAGAGGGTTCGCCCTATGACCCCAGTGTCCTCATATTTATTGTTGCTAAGTCTTAGATTTATGATAAGCGTGTCATCTACCAAAGGCATTGTTAATCAGTGATTATGAAACTTGATGTATATCTGCATCAGGCTACAGAATCACATAGGTGATCTCCAGAGTGGCATATAAAACGTAGTCCATATTCTCAAAATGGCTCCCTCATTTTAAAAATTAAAGAAATATATTGTATGCTTTAGTGTTTTAACTTTGTGAATTTTTTTTTCTCAGTGGAGCAGTGTTATGGTCTTTATTGCTGTATTATAAGTTGGAGAGGAAACACTGACTAAACTTGATAGAGTTCTACTCATTGCCAAGCACTACTGTATTCTCTAAGTTTCATGTTGAAGATAAGAGGTAGCTCCATCTACACCTAAAATGAACAATTTTGCAGCCAGATTATATCTGTCATAAGTGAAAGCAATATATTTTTCTCCTAGTAATTCATTCATAGTCCTCTAGGGAGTGTCATGAATCCACATAATGTTCCCAAGTGCTAGATACTGTATTTGTATATGTGATTTTTTTTATCATGTGAACCTTGTTAACCTCACAATGACTACATAGCTGTGAATACTGAAAAAATGCCAGTTATTCCATCTGAGGTAGATGTACAATATAGTCAAAATTATCCAGTTCAAATTTATTCCCCTATTTTAATTCCATATATACTAAAGATCTCAGAGAGAATAAAATAAATGACCTGGTTTTGAATATTTCTAAAATAACATGCAGAAACAATGAATATAGAGAAAACTAATTATGTTGTTTGTTGTGTTGCTTTAGTAAATTATAATTTTTGATGGAGTGTAGCAATTGCTTGTTTATATAGAAATAGGCAGATAGCAACATGGCCTTCCCCTTCCCCTTATGGTGTGAAAGCAGGTAGCTGGGGTATGGAAGAGGTGTGAAACATATGGATAGAAGCCAATTACTTATAATGTTCTATTTCTTGCTTGTGTAATCTTTATGTTCATTTAAAATGCTTTATATAAGTAATTTTGAACAGCTCAAATATTATGTTTAAAACATAAGAGAAAAAACAAGGAAGCCATGACTTCTGTGTTTCCCTGCCCTGCAACTGTCAGTGAACTTTGTGTGCTTTGTTGGGGAGCTAGGAAGATATCGGAGGGCTGCCTTGATGTAATTATTTGTGTCCTTGTGTTTGTTTATTGAGTTACTTACAATAAATTTCACTATAGGACAGCTTTGATTCAACATTCTCGCTGATCAGATCGTGTGATTTTCCCTAGCTCAGCTATCTACCACAAAACATAGTGACTTCAAACAACAGTGTCATAATATCTCTTGCTTTTGCTGATCAAGAATTTGGGCAGGATAAGGGCTCAAAATGGGGGAGAAAAGAGCACAAGGGACTATGGTGACGGTTCACGGGTGAATTGGTGGTGGGAAACCTACAGTGAACACACAATAATGTAAAAGACATTAATAATAATGACAATAAAAAAAGAATTTGGGAAGGTAACTACTTGGGAATTTTAGGGTTTTTCTTTCATTTGTTTTGTTTTGCTTTTGGCATCAATGTAATTCACTCACTGATATTGAGGTAGAAGAAGGGTTGGTATATAGTGTCTAAGGTTTCTGAACACATTATAATTCCCAATCCACAGTTCCTGGAGTGTTTCACTGTCCAGTTACACATAGAGCCTAGCTAAAAGGGATCTAGACAATGAGGAGAAAAATCTCACTGAAATAAGAAAGATCTATAAAGTTGAAAAGAAACAGTGAGTAAGAAGACAAGCTTTGCAAGACTCAGTGTTTTGCTTTGTTTTTTTTTTTTTTTTCAAAATCTGCCCCTATTCATAGTCAATGGGAACTCCACAACCAGAATTCCTACATCTCACCATAATGTAGTCTTTTACTATGTACTATGCAGTGTAGCAAGAACACTGTCATTCAAAATCTAATACAATATTCCCTGGGCACCTATATCTACTTTGTAAGAAGCGTTCTACTAGTCAGTCCTGCCCTGAATAATTTATGCAGGGAGTCTAATAGTTATTCATTTTTTGTAATCAGTCATCTTGATTTTAATAAAGCTTAAGTGCTAGGATCTACTCATCAAAAATCACCATCGTTGAATCAATACTACTCAGGGTTGGTAACTACCTCATATTGGATAAGTTTTCTTCTCATGTTTTAAATTATAATTTTGGCACACTTTGTACAGTCCTGTGCCTTTATATTTAAAAATATGGCCTATCTTTTTAGTACCATTTCAGTTTCCAAGAAACTGATGCTCACTCATGTTCCTCTTCAAAAATTGATTTACTGAATTGAAACCCAAGGAATCTAGGAAGCCATACAAATATATCTCTGGGAAAAGAGAACCAAGGTATATCCAAGGAAATTGTCATATGTATCTTTCCCTTTTCTAGTCTATTTTACATTCTTTCTCTAATTTGACTTCAAGTACACATATACCATGTAAGATGTTTCCATTTTGATTCTCTCACTGCTCATAAACTCTTAGTTATCAAAGCATATATTCCTTAGAGAATCAGGTTTATCTATTCCAAAGCAGAGCACTCACATTATATATAAAGGGGGAAAAGAGGATTGATAATAAGTTTCATAACAAGTATGAATAGGACTACTCATGGAGAATTTCTTTGGGGGAATGGTATCTTACCCTTTTCTCCAGATGAGAACTGGGTTGATGGTGAATGTCAGGCAACTCTAAATTTGCCTAACACAGATCCATTTATATGGCATTTATGTGATGTATTTACACTAGTCCTTTTCATTTTCTACTTTAAAAGTGATCTCTTACTACTTTAAACTTGGAGAATTACTTTCTTGCAAAGCAAAAAAATTCAGTTTAAATTTATTGGAAAGAAGCCTTATGTACCTTATATCATTTTGTGCAGAGTTCTTTAGTGTGCCAAAAATTATTTTGAATTTCTTGAAGCAGATGCAAAGGATATGGGACATAAGAAATAATATCCTCATTGTGTAGAGCCAAATTGGTAAAGATCTTATTTTCATCTTCTATTTCTTCAGAGTTAAGTACTTTATTTAATAAGCAGCAAGTATTCAGTCTTTATTTGTTCAAAACTCTTCATGAGTGCCTACTCTGATTTCTATATGAGGGAGTGTGTTCCTAACAGTGAACAGAGAAAACCAAGTCCTTAATAAAGGGACAGAAGGACACAGATGAATTCTACACAAGGCCATAAATGGTACAATAAAACTAACTGTTCCTGTGCCCTTACTGTGTATCAGACTCTATACTGAATGCTCAGGATCTATTGATTTCTTTATATTTTTATTATAATTCTATAAGTCAGATACTATGGCCATCCACATTACAGATGAGTTTATATCTTATTCAAGTTCAGCTCAGTAAGGGATGAGATATGATGTTCTAGACCAGGTATTGAATGCTTCTGAAGTCATGTTTTCAAAACATGACTAAAGACACTGAGTGGACAATTTTAATAAAGAATCAATCATTTGATAAAAACCTATTCTTGCTTTGCTATCCTTTTCAAGATTATTCCTCCACTTGTCTACATGTGCAAGGAATCACATCAGTCAGCTCCTGATTATAAACTTCTGGGGACTGTCATTATATGTTCTCTTCAACTTCAGATATTGAAACATTTAACTAGACCTTGTTCCACAGAATTTTCTGTGATTTATGAATGTGACTCATTAAAAATTTGTTACCAGTCTGAGAAGTCTGGTATCTGACCACCCCCCCACCTCACGTTCAAAAATCCTAAGGAAAAAGAAACTAATTGGAACTACAAAAATTAATTTGACTACAAAAGAATGTATTCTACAGTTACATGTGGCTTATCTGCTCATATTTTTTTCTTTGATTTCTTTATGGTGAATTTCTTTTCATTTATATCACTTGTTCCTTGTGGCATAAAATCTAAATTTGTGATGACCTCAGATTTATCTCTTAAAAATGTCACTTAAAACTGTTTTCACATAAATAAGTTCCTTTTATAGTTTCTTTGTCTTTTTATTTTCCACAGTAAATCTAATAATATGATTAGAGTTGTTCAGATAATCTTCCATCTCAAGGTTTTATTCATTTCTGATTCATTGTGTCTATTATTAAACCCAGCTGTTGATGTTTTTGAACAAACTGATTTCTGAATTAACTCTACATTGTGTTCTATAATAACCCCACTTCAGTATTATCATGGGTTGCTCCCAATTTACTTTTAGATAATTAAAGCCTCTCTTTATTTCTATCCAAGTTGCCTGTTTTATTTCCCAGAACACAAGGATGTGATTTCATTCATGTTGCTCTAGGGGTCTAAAGTTGATAATCATTTTTCTACATCTGCCCTCATCAGTGTCTGCTTGCAATATACATTGCTGTATCTCCATCCCTTGGCTTCCTCTCATTAGCATTCACATTCCCACTGATATATTGTGTTTTTCTGCCACAAGCCATTCTTTGTTGTTTTCCTATAAAGTCAGTACCTTTGCATCAGAATTGTCCTAATTCCCTAGCATAGTAGATGTTTCCCTATATTCACTTGTAAGATTATTATTTACATATGAATGCATCTGCTTTAGAGTTGATGACATCTCTTACTGAAATATGAAAAATATATACATTTCTCAATATTTGAATAAGCAATTCACAAGTTGATATAGGGAGAGAAGGAAATCTAGGTCATCACCAAAAAATCCTTGCTTATTCATCTTTGATTTCTACAATGAAAACTTGAAAACTATTAAATTACATATCTTAATCATTAAATCAGAATAAATAATGTGACTTAGATAATTGTCATACCCAGTATATTCTAGTGAAAATATATTTA
Organism: Scalopus aquaticus; assembly: GCA_004024925.1. Lineage (NCBI taxonomy): Eukaryota > Metazoa > Chordata > Mammalia > Eulipotyphla > Talpidae > Scalopus > Scalopus aquaticus. The sequence continues at coordinate 352,888 of PVIJ01000040.1, forward strand.
TAGAATGACAGAGCTATAATTATGTATATATTTAAAGATGCATTTATACATGTTATACTAACATTAATACAGTATATTTTATATTCTACATATTTGATTTTACTTTATTTTATATGCTTTACATTAACATTTAAAACTACCACGTGAGTCCTTACCAGTTTCTAACCCTAAGTGACAAAATAAGCAATAAAATTTTCAATGAATTTGTAGAATTGCTAGTTCTCTGTTATTATGAGTTAGAACTAATCTGTGCAATAACAATTCTCAGATTTTGAACACTTCTTCCTTGGATCACAAAAAAATGCAGATTTCATAGGAAAGTTTTGTTATATAGTTTTATTGTAAAATACACATTGAAAAATGCAATAGATATAGTTAGGAAATTTTCATAAAGGTAAAAGTCACAATCCTTATTATATATCTGTATTACCATTTTATCTAATATCTTTCTTACCTAACTGCTTTTTCTTAATTTGAAAAATAACATCTACACTGAAAATTTCATATACATAGAAAACATGAAGACATATTTTGAGATTATAGATACATCAATATTAAGTAGTTGTATAAAAACAATTTTATCCCTTGGCACAAGAGATAAACCTTTATCCATTCTTACAATTTTTATCAAACAAAAGTATAACTCTTTTTGTTTAGCATTTAAAAACTAATTTATCTGTATAATTTGCCCTCTAAAGAATAGTATTTCCTTTATTATTTTCTTAATCTTTCTAGCAGGATGCACTTGAAAAGAAAGCATTAGAGTATCAGTGATTCAAATTTTCTTTTTACTTGCCAACACTTACTCATGAGGGATATAACAAAAAGTAATCATAACTTGCTATGAACAGTTTTTGGAAAGATTTTCTATTTTACAAAAGGATAACCTGAAAAGTAGTTTCTTAAAACTTCAGGATGCATGTCACTGACTGCATGACTGGATGACAAAATTACAATTAGTTTCCACCGTTAAATTTTCAGATAGTTGATTTTAAGCATGTGACCAGAATTTACGTTCTGATATCTGATGTCTAGAGATTTTTATTTATTCTTACTATTTTTTAAATTATTTTCCCTGGGGTATCATTTATTTACTATACTAAGCATCTCAAATCTCTTCAGAGATAAAAATAAATAAATTACCTGTTATAGTCATCGTAAAGACAATTCACATGAAAGTAGATATAAAAATATAGATGTAAAAATAAATGTAGATATAGAAATATCTAATATTTAGATATAAAAATTACCTTTTATACTCATCGTAAAGACAGTTCACATGAAAGTACAGTTTTATGATGTTTTTCTGAATATCACTGAGGACACATAATTGATAATGAGCTTGGTGTTTGCAGGAGAAGATGAGTAAGACCTGTTCAAAATAGTCACATATCGTATGTGGAGGAAATAAAGACAATTTAAATTATGGGAATTCTGTTTTTATTTTGTTTTCTTCCACTCTCTCTAATCTTTGTATTTTAACATTTTGCCTAATGTAATTATCGATTTTCATGTAAAAATATCTCTGTTACTCATTGATATTTTCTTTTCATCAGTGAGGCTAGAAAATTAGTCATAGCATCTGTTCCTAATCTTTAGTAAAAATTTAGGTCCCCACATCACTGAGGTCTTTAAAAATGTATTATAATGTTTTCAAACATATGAGATTTTTCCATTTAATTTTGGCTGTTCAGTTTATAATTTCACCAATGTTTGTAGTTCTCACTATACAAAATCAAGAATTAAGTTGATGAGTTAAAGCCACTTGTTCTAAACGAAATGGCAGTCAATGTTTTCACCTGTTCCTAACTATAATTTTTAGTTTGAATTTTATACAAAAAAAAAGGTATTTTTGACAATTTCTCTTGGCATTCAAGCAGGTGAAAATGGTATCTATCATCTGTAAATGTTAGTGACAAATGTCAACTTTGAAGCAGTGACACTATATTACACTTTGTGTGTTTTGTTGCTTTACGTACAAGACTTTCCTTATAGTTTATTTCTTACTAAGAGGCGGCACTTTGTTAATACGGCTGTGTACAATTTTCTGACAAGTGCTGAACCTACGCGAACAAAAAATGGTTCTTATTTATGATGTGTCAAATTACTGTTCTGAGAGTAGACCTTTTAGGTTGCATTCAGCCTTTAATTTGACTGAATTTAAATGGCATAAAATGCCTTTTAGTTGGGCCTTGGCTGGCATATTATATATCTCATTTCAATGAAAAACATTCACATGCAAATACGGTTTGTTTGGAGTGAGGACAAATGCAACTATCATGACTGATGAAGGCTTTTGATCACAGTTCTACAAACTGAAACCTTGAAAAAGAAGAGGCTATTTGGACTGGCATCTGCAATCCCATGAATTATTTAGTTCACATTATTCATAAATCTCTTTGAAGAGAAGGTTTTATGAGGTTGTGGGGAGGAGTAGCCCTAGTCTGTTGCCAGCTCCAATGCATGCTGTAAGTGCCTGCCTGCATATGAAAACTTCCTTTAAATGTTAAGTGTTCTATAGCCTGTAAAGTGTGTTACCTCATACTCTACCAAGTTAATCTCTTAATAGAGTCTTATGCCCATCCTTTCCTTACTACCACTACTAGGTCTTCTGGAAGGAATAGTGAATGAGCATAATATGGAGTATTTCACTTAGGAGTGAGCAGAGCACATCAACAGAACACATATTTTTCTATTCCTGCTCCATCACACAGCAAACTGAAAGTCCTCCTTCTTCCAAATAGAATTCTCTTCTCCTTTGTTCCTATTTACAGATGCAACTGTCTGGAAAGAGCACACTCCTACCTTCGTCTAGGTTTCCAGTTGGAAACCTAGCTGTTGAATTGTTATTTCTAAAGCTCAGTTCTACTGCAGTAACATACCGGAGTCTTACACTTACATTCCTTCTGAATCACATGTTTACATAATGGTTTCCTTTGCTAGATGATAAGACCTCTGAGGACACTGGGAACTTACATTAATCAAAATTCTTTATTCCAGAGCAGTGTAATTACTGTAACTTATAGGGCAATATCAATAAATGACTGGTGGATTATCTTGGTTTAAATTACCCTCAAACTAAAGTTACCCTCAATTATATTTAAGCTATATCTTAGGTTGTTTCTGGTTTTTGTTTCTTGTTTTACAGAGGACTGTAACTTCAAAATTATTTCCAATTTTGAAATATTGATTGTGCTTTAGTAAAAACATGGTATTTTGGGGTCCTTGGATTGTTTCATTTGGCATCGGGAAGTGATCCATGTTCAGAGTCAGTCTTCAGCGTGACTCAAAAAGTTCAGCTGTGGTTTATTTCAATTTTTATAATGCTATAGGGTTTTATAAATAATGAACAGTTGCAGTTCATGCTGCTGAATCTCCAACTCTTCTCCTCCATTTAGAGTAAAAAGTCCTAGGGCCTCCCCGGTGGCGCAGCGGTTAAGCGCTGCGCTGCGGAGCTGTCCGGCCGCGGCGACGCGAGTTCGACGCCCAGCCGGGGAGAATCCCACACGGTGCGGCAGACCTCTCCTGCCTCCCCCCACTGCTCCCCTCAGCAGTGTATTTCTGATCTGCCTGTTCTGCTACCCGCTCTGTCTCTGGTGAACCCTCTCGCCACCCCATACCTCCGGCCTGTACCCCAGCTTATATGTATAAAAAAATAAAAAAATAAAAAAAAAATTTAGAGTAAAAAGTCCTTGATAATCAATACTGGAAAGGAGGTGAGACCAGATAACCTTTAATAATACTTTCTAACTCTGAGATTCTTTGATTCTCTGAAATCATCCCAGGTGGAGTTTTAAACTTACCAGTAGATTCAAATGCAAACAACCTGAATAAATTTACTTACAGTATGACTACTTAAAATTCCTAGATGCTGATTTTTCCGTTCTCACAAAAAATATATTTTCTTGTAAACTATTGGGACTTCTCACATACTTATTAATAAATATGTACATGTGCAATGATTTATGAAATTATGAAAAATAGGATCATGGCACCAACATCTTCTTTCCTACTTAGATGCTTTACTATTCCATAGATCAGAGGAGCCAATGAAAGAGTACTGAGAGCCCGGCTATATGGTGGGGCATTTAAGCTCCTTTGCTGGAAGTTGAAAGATTTGGATCCTTCTTGATTCCTCTGCTGAGTGGCTGGATAATATTGAAGAAATTCATAGTGTCACTCAGGTCTCAATTTCCATATATAAAGTTTGGAATAAGCAATGTCTTACCTCAAGAGTTTCCTTGTGAATAGTATAAATAATATAGATGGAATTATTAAATTATTTTTTCTGTTAGTTTATTGTTATCAGCCTGGAAAAGTTTAGGGCACAACATTTGTCTGTAAAATGAAACTTTCTCAACTTAAGAATTTTCAATTTGATTTAATAAAATTATTCATTGTGTAGGCTTCTTATATTTTGAAATATATATTCTAGAACAGGTTGGTATGTTTGAATATATTTTTCATTCAAAGTAATCACAAAATAGTGGAACAAAATTAAATTATTTTTTCATTGTAAATATGACTATCAAACATTCAAATTCAAAGAGAATATATGAACTTAATAAAACAAAAAAATTATCTTAAGATTAGGTTTTTCATCACTATTATTATCCTAAAAAATATACTTAAAACTTTGTAACTAGCAGTATTTGATGTGTAATATGAACTTTATATTTGCCACTTGAGTATTATCTTACAGTAAAAACTGGCAGTTACCTTATCTTGTAGCCCAGTATGAAATAACTTTCCACCTGTTTAACAGTCTAAATTACTGGGAAAAGGAATATCCAGGAGTATACTTCCGCATCGCTATTTGTCTTGAAAAGTATTGTACCCTCATCAGTGAAAAAGTTTACTTCAAATGGCAGGTTTTTAGCTGTAATTTCAAACTTTCTGAATATACTATAAATATAAAATCATGATATGGATTTTCTTGTGTAGAACTTGAAATCCGTTTTATGATGATTTGCATTTATGAAATTTTTCATTTAGTCTTTCTCCTAACATATTTGCACTGTTCAACAGATGACAGTTCATAACATTCAAAGATATTTGTAATATTATCTGCAGCCACATGCAAATAATGAATTGGTTAAATTAGCACATGATAATCACGTATTTTGTAATTACAAGAATTTTCATCTTTCTCTGGAACCCCCTCTGCCATTTTTTAGATCATATATTTTTTTAAAAAAAGATTTATTCATATATTCAAACAAGCTGGGGTACAGGCCAGAGGCATGGGGTGGCGAGAGGATTCACCTGAGACAGAGTAGGGAGCAGAACAGGCAAATCGACGGAAATACACTGATGAGGGGAGCAGTGGGTGAGGCAAGAGAGGTCTGCCACACCATGTGGGAATCTCCCCAGCCGGGCATCGAACTTGTGTCGCCGCTGCCAACAGCTCCACAGCGCAGCACCTAACTGCTGTGCCACCAGGGAGGCCCTTAAATCATATCTTAACAATAGACACTGAAGTAACTTTGTACCAAGATACACTTCTGGGAAGTTACTGATCAGTTTTCAAGTAACATTTCCACAAAGCTGGAGTCAGAAAATCTGAAAGTATACCAAACAGATTTTCTGAAATCAAACTTCCAAGGTCATTTTTGCGTATCATTGTTGACATTTTACCAGTTGACACAGACTATCTTTGGGGCATCTTCCCTCCAATATCAAAATAATGAGTATAATATTCCATTCAGAAAATATTTCACTTAGATGAAAAATATGTATGTTCCAGAACATATTGGTCTTTTAAAAATTACTATTCGTTTATTCAGATTTTATTTGACACAGAAATCTGAGCTGTTTCCTTTTTGATTCATTTATATAACTTTTAAAAAAATATGTTTTTATAAATATTCCTTTAATATCCCCCTGAAGTGGGTCGCTTTATGGTAAATTTAATCTAAATTTTGTTGTATCTAAAAATAGAGCTGACACTCTCATTGAGAAATGTCAACTATAGTGCTCTTGTTTTTGTGGTAGTCAAATTGAAAAGTAGTCATAGTAAATCCTTCATTGTTCAGCATTTTTTAACATACCTTAAGTGAAATGTTAATCATATTTCTCAAGCCACAGTCTAGTCCCTAAAATTTGTGTCATGATTAGCACTGTTCTATCAATCAAGGGAGAATTATAATATCTATGTCTCTTAGCGTCACATATATGTAGTGAGTTTTTCAAAAATCAATTATACAAAAAGCATGGACTACATCAATATAAAAAAATGGTTAAGTAGAAGGAAAGTAGAAGAACATAGAAAGAGACAATGCCACTTAGATTCTCTGTAAGACAATTACCCACTGGAAACAACATATCAACAATCCAGTACTTATTCCATCAGTAATGTAATTTCTTCTCCTGTCACTTATTAAGGCTATAAGTGAAATAAAATCTATATGTTAGAAAATATTAATTATATTTTATTACACTAAAAACTGCCAAAGTTCCTGTCTAATATATTTGAAAATGACATTTCTAAATGATCACTTTCACTGTAATTGGGTTGTGGAAGTGATATACTAAAAGTAGTATCTAAATGATCTTTAAAGGCTGAGCATTTAGTATTATGTCTTAAATACTGAATGTATGCTAAGTGTGTATATTCTGAGCTTGAGTTCTTTTTTGTGAGGATGGCTTAATTTAAGGGAATCATTACCCCACCTGAAGTATGTGTCAGCATGAGCTCAAGAGAGGCCTCAGTGGCCAATGTAAACTATTTGAAGGTTGCCTTTCACCTTGCTAGAACTTCTCAATTGGGTGATTCACTGGAGAGCAAAATCAAGTGTTTGTTCATCATGTGCTTATTCATGAAGGAGGTTGACCTTGCATGCTTCACTGAAATAATTGCTTTTGCAGTCCCTTGGAATTGAACAAGTTACCTAGCTGCACTGGCAGATAAGTAGACTTCCTTAAACTACTTCTAACCACAGTCTTCATTTGCATTTCTTCTAGATTAACCCATTATCTACTTATTTGGAGTTAGGGAACAATTTTACTTCTTAACTTTTTGCCTGAACACTATAGGCCAAATCAGTGCTTGACCCTGGATTTCACCTCTCTCTATTTATACTTCTCAAAAAAAAAAAAAAGTCATGAAACATTTGTTTAATTCTGTCAAATATTTTTCTTTTTTTATTTCTGTCCCTTGACCCATTTCCTGTCATTACCCTCCTTAAGCTGAGCCAGCTGAGCCGTTAACTCTTTTTTTTTTTTTTTTTTTTTTTACCTACAAGCTGGGGTGCAGACCAGAGGCGCGGGGCAGCGAGAGGGTTCACCAGAGATAGAGTGGGGAGCAGAACAGACAGATCAGAAATACACTGCTGAGGGGAGCAGTGGGCGAAGCAGGAGAGGTCTGCCACACCATGTGGGACTCTCCCCGGCTGGGCATCGAACCCGCATCGCGCGCTGCCGACAAGAGCTGTTAACTCTTGAGTTCAGACTAAAGCCTCTCTTTATATCAGTGAGCTCCAGTTCTCCATTATAATGTTGCAAAACTGCTATCAGTAAATAAATGTATTACCAAGTGATACTTGGTGTCTCTAATTGAAAGCTATTCTCAACACTAATACAGGTTCAGCTGTATTCTCCTAAATAAAAGTAAAAAGTAATAATTACCAGTGGCATAATATGAACTGAGTACTGTTGCATATGCATATTATTGTTTAAAACTATTAACCTAATATGGTATCAAGTATACATATACATACACACATATATTTGTAGACACGCAGAGAGAATGTTTGCGTCATGTGATTTTTATCATATTGCTTTCTGCCTTAGAATATTAACGCCTATTGGTAAATGCCACAGCACTATTGTGTCTACAAGACAAGTGGAGAATTGTGGTGGTTCAGAAAGTAACCAAAGCATCACATGTAGTTGTTTGAATATTTTACCTTTACTAGGCATGGGAATTAAAAATATTTATTTTGCATATTTAAATTAATGCAATGGAATATATTTTAAAATGAACTGACTAGCAAATTTCAAATTAGGTTTGTACTTTAGTAGAAAAAGTTAAAAATATAATATCTAAGAAATAGGAAATCTCACTGATGTAAGAAGTAAGTTTTCAATTTATTTGTTTGTAAAATATTTCTTTTTCAAGTCTAAGTTCCTCCTCCAAAAAATAAATAGATAAATAAAATATTTCTTAAGTTGGATAGTGTTCAAACAGTTGACAGTTGTTGAAAGTTTATATGTTAAATTTAGCTGAAAAATTTGCCACTGAGAATCTGGGTAATGATATAAGAAACAGTGTGACACTGTATTGCATTCCAGTTATACGTTTAGACTGTTTTTAAAAGAGCTTTCTGGCTTGTAACATAGCAAAATAAAACTTCAAGGTATTGCCATGTACTTTATTAATTGAGAATTTTTTATTCTTGTGGTGCCTCAAAGCTTTCATAATAATGTTTGTCTGAAACATCTAAGGGTTTGTATTTATTTTATAGTATCTTCTGGAGGCAAACATTTGAGTTTAGCTTTCGACAACACCTTGAAAACTTCTCCCTATAACTCTCACAGGGCAAAAGTCATAAGACTACAAGGGAAGTATGGAATATAGCATAAGAAAAAGACATAAATTGGTAGTCACTCATAAAGTTTAAAGAGATTCTTGAGAGCAAAAGAAATAAATAAAGAATATAGTAGTGTAAATATTTTATATGTAAACTCTCAGGGCTAGAAGCATGAAAACTGTAACAGGAAAAATTCTTAATATAAAATAACAGTTATTTTGGTATATATAATTAATTCAGTATTTATAGAATGAAGACACATGGTAAGAAATAATTACATGCTTACATAATCCTCAAAATATACATGAATAGAGTAACTAGAGGTTTAAAATAAGCCAGTGCTTCATCTTTCTAGAAGTAAAATAGTAATTTCATAGAGGAAATTACTCTCACATATTTTTATTTATTTTTAAATTTATTTTCTTACACTTTTGTTCATTTCTGTACATTTGACTTCTACCCTCAGGTGTTGTCCCTGTAGTTCTTCCACACCAAAGTATCCATAGCCCATCACCATATTCCCTTTTGCTCTTATCCTTCTGTTGTTACCCCTCCCCGTCCTTACATCCTCCCCCCCATAGATGCCTCAGATCAATGGTCAGTTTTCACGTTTTGTCTTTTCCCTGAACCTTTGGTTTCTCTATATTCCACATATCAGTGAATCTATCCAATATTTCCTTTTTTCCTTCTGACATTATTATTATTATTTTTAATTTGTTAGCACAATGCCTTCCAGCTCCAACTAGGTTGCTGCAATTGAGAATGGCCCATATTGGGGAAAAAATAGAAAGTACAAGTGCTGGTGAGGGTGTGGTGAAGAAACTGCTGGAGAGAATGTAAATTGGTCCAGTAACTATGGATAGCTATGTGATTCCACTTCTAGGAATATTCCCATATTTTTAAACTTAAATTTTATTAACTAAAATTATTTCAATGGGTGCATTTTTGCCTTACACATACCTTAAGTAACTTACTTATATGACTGATACACTTCATTAGCTATAAAGACCATTATATACTAATACTGTGTTTTATATAAATAATTACTTTTAACCATGTTATAGGAAAAGTGGTGTCAAGAAATAGTAATATTAAAAACAGAATGGTAATATGAAAAACAGAAATAATTTATGGATACTTTATATTTATGAATACTTTATATAATTAAAAATATTATCAGAAATTTCAAGCCTAATCAAAAAATAGAATGAAAATATAATAAAACGGCATGCCTCTCTTTATTATTTTGAGACATATCCCAGGTTAACAAATCATTTTTCATAAATATTTAATTTTATAAAAAGATGATGATAATTTATAAAACAGCATAGTCATAATATCCACCTAAATGTTAGCAATAATTCTATTTGCTAAAGGAACCAAATACCAAGATTGCTTGTGTGTGGTTTCTTATATTCGAGATTTAGCCTACTGCAGTGATCCATGTTTTTTTTTTTTTTTTTTTTTTTTTGTGCCTCAATATACTGGACATTGGAAGTTCAGTGTAAGAGGCATGACCCCAACCAGTCTTGATTATTTTAGCAACTATACTTCTCAAATGTATGGTGTTCTTCCATGAGAAAATGCATAATACCTGACAGTCTCCCTTCTAATAATATTCACAGGAATGATGATCATTATCTGCTTAAGACCTTGTTAGAGATTCCTGGATGGTGATTTTCGAATTATTTCCTCCTTACTTATTTGCTGGAATATTTCTATGAAGGGAAATATCCACTCATGAAATAATTGGTTTTAATGATGGTTTCTTTTGCTGTACAAAAGCTTTTTAATTTGATGGAATTCCATTAGCTTGTTTTTGTTTTGTTTTCCAACCCATTGGAGCCATGCCCACAAAGATATCACTAAGGCTGATGTCAAAGAGGTTGTCACCTATGTTTTCATCTGTGTATTTTTACTTTTTTTATTTTTTATATTGTGTCATGTTTTATCGAGGGAATATCAGTTTGCAGCACCGGATGTGACCCAGCTGTAGAGACTCACACCTCCTCAGATGTATGTCACCACACCACACCCATCACCAAAGCACTCAGAATCATCCACCTTAGTCCATTAGACTCTTTCCCCACTTTGTTTCTCATCTCTCCTTCCTTCTCTGGTAGCCTCAGTTAATAAAGTCAGATTCCCTATATTTGTTTTTGTTTAGTTTTGCATATTCCTTTGTTTGGTTTCTCCACATCCTACCTATAAATGAAATCATCCAATATTTGCCTCCTTCTGACTTATTTTATTTAGCATTGTCCTCTCCAGTTCTATCCAAGTTATCACAAATGGCAGAATCTATCCTTTTCATGGGTAAATAGCATATCCATTGTGCATGTATGCCACATTTTCTTAATCCACTTGCTTAGGGTATTTTCATAGCTTGACTGCTGAAAAAGTGATGCCATGAACATAGGAGTGTGTGGATCTCTTCAAATATGTGCTTTTGTATCCTTCGTTGATACCTAGGACTGAAATTCCTGGGTTGTGTTATAGATCAATTTTTAATATTTTCAGAAAACTCTATATTGTTTTCTTTGGGGGTTGGAGCTGGACCAGTCAACATTCCCAACAACAGTGCATGCAAATTTATTTTTCTCAACATCCTCACCAATAGTTTTTGTTTGTTTATTTGTTTGTTTTTATGCTTTCAAGTAGATGTTGATATATAAATCTGTACACCTGAACCTATATAATGTTATAAACCATTGGTTTTTACTTTGGAATTTAATTCCTTTAACAAGTGTGTCTTTCTCAAGCAACAGTTTACACAGTTTTTCCTACTGTGAAATTTGTGTGGTTATTATGACAGATAAATTTGTGAAAGAAATTAAATAGTCACAATTTTTCAAGTGTCCAAATTCTTATAAGCCTTAGAAGAAAAGTCTAGTATTTAGCTAATATTTCATAGTTAAGAAATACATTATTTTAAAGAAATCTCAAGTGATTAGTGAGAGATGGCGTTTAACTTGGTGTAGGTCAGTAGGAGGGAAAGGGGAGCGTTTTATGTGGCTCTCTAGACCTGAAATGTAATTATTTTGATTTCTATATCTTGAAAGACTATAATGATGCAGTTTCATAAAGAAGATGTATTAGTACTTCACCTTTTCAAATCGGCATTATCCCCTTCTTTGTGAAAAGCAATCAACCTCACTTGATATTAGTACTACATTGTATACTGTATCTAATGACTGTCTTTTGATGTAGCAGCTTTTAAAAAAAATATATGTTCATTCAGAATGGTGTTTTGGTTATAAATTATTTCATGAGTAGTTTTGTGACCTAGAAAATGTGACATATCCTCTTGGGATCCCAGTTTTGTGATATTTTGGATCTCTAAGTTTTCATTTTATTTCTTCTGGGAAATAGTACAATGTATTCTCTTTTATTTTTAACACTTGCTTATCTGTATATAAGATTAACTTTTTCATATTTAAAATGTTGTATTGTACAGTAGGTATTATGGCAATGAATTTTGGTTAGTGGTGTTGTTTTGTTTCATTAAGAAAATGAAACATCTAATGTAACTGAATATGAAGTCAGATACCTGGATGTTCTGTCTTCTTAGAAAATCTATGCACTTTTCTAAAGTTATGTGTCCCCTTTTAAGAACCAATGATACCTTATTTCTAAGGTTGCTATGGAAGGAAGGGTAAAACAAACAAAGGGAGAAACATTAGGCTAAAATATCAAAGTATTTTTTAAAATTCTGCATAATAATAGGCTCATAATACTTCAGTATTGACTCGCTGTGAATACCAAATAATATCTAAGTTATCTATTAAGCATTTCATTGCTAAATAAAATTTCAATAAACACTTACAAGGCAATTACAGATCCAGTACAGTTTACATTTTCCTTTTATTGAAAATATGAATAAAATATGTCACTATTTTGACAGTAAATTTTAAAATAAGAAGTTGGAATTGAACAGGGCAAATGTGACTAGGCCATATCAATTTTGAGGAAGGTAAATTTGTCTAATATCCCCTGAGAATGCCTTTGTGTCCTACTTATAGTACCTGTAATTTTATTTTGAGAATTACTGCTTTAAATTTTCTAATTCTTTGCAAAATTATTTAGTAGTGACACCCCTTATTAGTACTCAAACCACTAATTCAGTGAAACTTATTAGCTAAATTGGTAACATTACCAATTAATTGTATTATTACATTTTTATTATTTGTATTGGAGTAGTTAGAGATGAGTCTTACTGATACAATTCCTAGTATTTGCTAACTACTCAGCATTCATCTGTAAATATCAATGATAATTCTATTATTTCCTTAAAAATTATATTCATAATATTTCACCTTATTAGTATTACCATTTATAAATTTAATACTTAACCATCTAGAGAAAAAATAGTTTTATAGTAACCATAATGTTACAATTACAACTTGCTGCTTTTATTCTAAAGGTGAAGAAATGTTGATGTCATAGCTAAAACTTTTCTCTGGTTTAAGTACCTTTCTACTTTTCATTTTAACTATGAACTGTTAAAAATTGCATTTTTTAAGGTAATTTTCAGTCACTTTTGGGTGGTGTGCAATGTGCACTTTACAATTGACTTATAATTGGACTGTGCTGACAATGGAAAATCTTACAAGTATTGAACATGACATTTATGACAGTATTGCTGTCATCTTGGCTTCTTTTATTGAATATGCAGAGAATTATAATTGGGCTAACAAGCCTGGTAGCCTGGCCTCTTTCCAATTATATTAACCAATCTAGTCTAGTATTAGCTGCCTGAACACACACAGAAATAGGAACAAAGCTTTTGTTTTCCTTTCTATTTTATTTTTACATCTATAATAATGTAAAAATAAAATTATTTGCTTTCATGTAATGTTTGAGAACTTTCAATAATTTCTCTCTATTCCACTGAAAAATTTGAAGATTATCTTTCTTCATTTTTACTCATTAATTTTTAATAAAAGGATGATTTTTTTTAAAAGATTGGTTGTATCTGTTAACTATTAGATACTAATTATTATTTGCTCAAAAAAATTTAAGGATTTTTGACAATATTTCTTTGAATTTCTGCTAAAACTTTTTAAATGGTCAAATTGAACTCAAAGTATAATTTTACTTCATATGGACAAGTCAATATACTTATGCACTGTAAAATTTTGTTTGAAATTGAGAAAAATAATATTTTTGCATAATTTAAATAAGGCTCTAACATTATTTAGTCTTAAAAACAAGAAAGATGAAAATAATTCCTAATAGTCAGAATTCTTAAATCTATTAAAATTCTACCAAGGATTTAAAATTGAATTTTAACCGAAGAAAAGTACTAAGGAAAGTTAAAAGAGTTTGTATTTTAAGTGGACTATGGGCGATTTGGTGGTAGCTGCACTACTGTGGTAATGCCTGAGGGGATCCTACACTTCCAAAATATCAATAACAGTGCAAGACAATGTTTCCTCAATTAAAAATAAATAAATTTAGATTAAATATAAAAAAGGGTAAAGGTCTACAGTTTTTCAGTTATTTGGAATACTGGGTTCATTATTTTTCTTTATTTTCTTATTTCTTTCTAATTTCTTCTTATTTTGGAATATTCAATATACTTGCATTTTCCCTTCCAAAATATGCCTAAAACACCAATCTGCAATATTTAAAATATTCATCATTGTCAATGTTTTCTGTATAGAAATGTGAAAGCGAGCTGGAAAGCTGTCCTACATGAACAAAACACCACTAGACTGTTTAAGGGATATGGTACAGTATGTGTCAACATTGTAAAAAGAAAAAAAAAAGAATACTACAATCTTATTGTCTATCAATAGAGAAATTCATAAACATTATAGAGAAATATGCAGCTATTAAAATTAATGAGTTAGAACTCCATATCTTAGCCTAGAAAATATGGGCAAAGCAGACAACAAATGATATATATAGAGAGTATTTTCCTGCTTTAAGAAACAAATCCCACTATGTATGTGTGGTGTTGTTGATTTTTATAAGAATAGCAAACTTTAATTTTCTAACATTAGTGAACTGTTAACACTGATCATTTCAGTACTGATACTGGAAAAAGATGTGATATTTTATCACCTACATCACCTCTAATTTTTTTAGCATATTTTGTATTTAAATGATCATAAAGTAGAAGTTTGATTCATTAAATAGGAATAAGTTCTTTGATAAAATATCTTTTAAAATTTGTTTTAATATTAAATATTTTAGGGATCCACTACTATAAATTTGATAATGTTATTATATTGTAGTAATAATATTACAAAATCGTTGGTAGTATAATTTTGAAACTTGACTTTTTATATTAGTTCAAGTATTAACAACAATAGTGTGATCATTCTCTCTCCAAGCATGTTCCTCCACTTTAGACTATAGAGGACACAAAAATTTTAATGGGTATAAACATGGACTAAAGTTTCCTGAAATACTTTTGCTTTCACTTAGTATAGTTTTATCTGAAAAGATTATTAATTTAGAAAGTTCATGTATATTTTTCATGAACTAGCAGGAAATAAATGCACATAGTAATATAATGTCTGTTGTAGATAAAAATATAATTCTCTAGAATTAGTTTTACCTAGGTATCTAAACTTGCTTGAAATTTTCATTTATTTCTAAATAACTTGAACAAATGAAATATAAATTAAAAGTTTTGATATGTAGTTGATAAGTACCAGGTATGAATCCTAAATTCAACTTCACAGAAGGTCTGCATGCTACACTAGAGAATGCGTATCTCCCAGCAAGGAAATGAGGCATTGCATTTTAAACATTATTTAGCTATTTAAAAAATCACTCTTTCCTTCGTCAATCTTTAATTTTACGTAGTGTTTAAATTTTAAAAAAATCATCTATCCAAAATATTTGTAGGTATTTAAAGATATATCTTATTTAGATGTCAACTTTTGATTAAAGAATTGTCCTGTATAACTATTCTAATTTCCTCACCCAATTTTATTCTACCCCAAATAATGTTTACCACTAGATACAAATAAACTTAAATTCCTACTTTTTCGTAAGAATAAATGAAATATAAAATATTTGATTTCTAGTTTCATGTACTATATGGCCACTCAAATACCACGTAACTGCAGTTTAATGAATCACACTGTTTGGACAGGACTTGGGTGTCCGTGTTCATAATTTAGTTGCTTATTTGGTGCCTTAAACTCCAAAAGCATAAAATAGGTGTCAGAACAGTATCTTACAAACACACCTAAGATCAAATCTCAGATTTACTCCTTTCCAGTTGAGCATTGTTACAAGTAAGTTGACTTTTCTAAGCCCAGTTTTTATATCTTTGAAACAATCATAACAAAACTTACTTCTTGAGCTTGTTTAGGGGAAGATACATGGAAAGTACTTAACCTTAGTCTCTGGTGTTTAGTAAACACTCAAAAAAAAATGCAAATGCCCTGCCCCTGTGATTTATCCAAATATTGCAGGTTACATTTTAATTGTTAATAGTGCGAAGTATATTTAAACTATATATGTATAAAATGGCATACAGTTTCCAAAAGGAATTTAGTTTCTTATGTTGCTGGGAAGTTTACTGTATGATTCCTGCCTGTTTTACTCTTAGTTATTCTAAGATTTTAATAATATACTAACCAAATCTAATCATTATTTTCTTTGTTATAGATCTTTTGTCTAATGTGTATTGATCATGCAATCATAAGTGTTCCTTTCTAGATTTTAACTAATATTAATAGCATATATTTTTCTTACTAGAGACTCTGTCTAATATCTAATATCTTTGTTCTCTTCTTCTTGTGCAATCTTTCCTTGGTACCAGCGGCTGCTTCAAAGAATAAAGTTAAAGGTGAGTTCCTGTCTGTTCTGCATGACTCACCATGATTCACTGTGTGATCAGTTTTCTAAGTCCTTTTAAGTGGTAAAGCCAATTATGTTGATGACAATATTAATGTAATATGTAGACATTAGTCATAAGTTCTGACAAATTCAAATATATATATTTTCAATTATTCAGTTTCTTACATATGTCTATGTGTGCATGGTTGTTTGTGAGTTTGCTTTTTCTTTTATTTTCCAGTGATTTTGTGCATCTAAATGGTAGTTTCATTGCAAAAGAATTATAAATTGTAAAAAAAAAAAAAGTATAAAATAAAACTGATAGAAAGTATCAAAATTGAATGCCATCTTAGAATAATGTGAAAAGAACATTTCATCCTTTAAAAACTGAATATTGTAACTGTGGGTATCTGTTGATAACTTTTCTTTCATTTCCTAGTTGCATTAGGTTTGTATTTGCTAGAAAACTGAAAATATATTTTCTCGAGAGAAAATACACTTATCTAATGTTAGACTATCTTCTTGAAAGGAAAAAGACTTTTTACTTGATGTGTCAGTCTTTATGGTTTAGAAAGAATTCAAGTATAAGTATTATACAACTTTATAGTTTATATGTTTAGGTTTTATTATTACAAGAACTAAATATGTATGTAAAGACACACAAGTATATATGCATATATGTACAAATATATACATACACACATATATATTCTCATTTTATGGTAACTGTAGTTTTCATTTTTCTTAAATAGTAAAACTAGACCTTATTGGATTTGTATCTGTTATCTTCAGTGTCCTCATATACAGAGTATGAATAAGAATAAAACTTCACAAAATTGCTCAGGTGGTTGAGTTAGGTAAAGTATGTAAAATAATAGGTGTATATCCTATGACTTTAGCAATTTAACTAATACTAGTATCCTTTTTCTTTTCATTCACTTGCCTTTTCTTTGTGGAGAATTTTCTGACATTTTGTAGACTGACATTGTCCTGAACAACATTTTTTTCTCTTTTTCTAATTGTTACATTCAAATACACCACAAGTCACAGGTTTCTCTATTGTCCCACTCCCTGCAGCCCTCTCCTGTCCTAGGTTCCAATTTTACAGCTATTTTTAACACAATGATACCTACTTCTCTTTGAAGAGTCTAACTGTTCTCCAGCTATAAGGCTAAGCGTTTTCTGTGAAGTTATTAAAGTCCTAGCAATATATTTGCTTCATAGAATATTAATGATATAAATGACAAGATAACACATTCATTGTTACCTTTGTTATCTCCTCCTCAGCTAGCTTGTCTGTGATAAAAATAAAAATACATTGACAGAAAGATTAAGAAGTTACTAGAAGATAAACGCATGTTTATGAATATATAAACATCATGTATTTATATAGTAAAAGGCTAAAAGTACAGTTTTAGGAATGAAAAATTAAAAGCCACATATATTAATGTGTTACTGTGGGAAATAGATATTGAATGTGACCAGAGTTAGTGATAGGGCACCACATTGAGCTATATTGAGTTGGCATCCTGGTTCTCCAAGGGTGTTTTATGTGTGCAGTGGAGCTAGAACTGGTTTTTGAACTAGGACTCAACCTTAGACAACAATTAGAAATTAGTTTAAGCTTTGCTACTTTAAGTTTACATCCTAATTTTCATCATAAATAAATCATAATTTTTATTTTCTTTTAACACATCTCACTTAACAGGCAGGATCTTATGGGATTCAGTTCAGTTGATCATGCCATTCTATTATGTTAATAAAACTGATATTTTTTTTCGACACCTGCATGTGGGAGTTTAGAAACTCTGTAATTAAATACAAAGGTTTATGTCTTCTTATGGGCTTCTAAATTTGAAAAGTCTACTTATCGTAAGAGGAACTACAGTGATCAATGCATAACAGTTAGACATCTTGGTGCATCTTCCAAACATATGCTGTAAGACCAATAGTAAAAATCACACTGAAAATAAATTCTACTTTATTATGCAAATCAGATGCAGTTATTGGCACATATTTTTAGTGGAAATATTCTTTTGACTTGAGTTCATAATATGTTTATCACAAACAAAGTATGCTTCTAAAAGCTTTGGAGGTTTTCAGAATAGCTAGTTTTTAGTATCTTCTCTACTATTTGCATAACAAATCAGTAAAACAGGAATTAAAATATCAGTATTGATAAAGTGATAACCTCATAGAATAATGATCAAAGAGTAGTGAAAGAACTTTTAACATAATCATGGATACCTAGATATAAGTAGTTGTTAATTAAATAAGGCATTATAATGGAGGCATGAACCTGATGTTCAGTAGTGAATAAAATTTGACCCCTGTTCTGATCCTAGACCATGTGCATGTAAAGAAATTGTTCTAATTATATTACTTTTATGTATTTGTTTTCATCATTTGAAAGGAAGTAAAGCAAATACATTATTTCATTTGATAATTTTTATCTGTGCTTACTATATATATATATATATATATATATATATTCTTTATGTTTTACCTGATGAGAACTTTCACTCATTCACTTATTCATTAATTTGCTCATCCCACATTGCCAGAGATTGCTCTATATTTATCACTATAAAGGAAATTATATACTATATTAAAATATGAGTAGCGTTATGTATTAAAAAATAAGGCAGAAATGTTAGGTAGAAATGCCTGGGCAAAGCAGAGAAGGGAGGTGTTGAACATTTGAGGACAGAACTGATTATGAGGAAATGAGTCATTTGGTTATCTGGTAAAAACATTGTAAGCAGAAGAATAAACAAGAGCAAAGGTCTTAATACAGTCAGGGATCTAGTTTATTCGAAGGACATTCAATAGTCCTGTGCCACTAGAAAACATGAGCTTGTAAGAGTAAATAAAAAGTCATAGAAAGAATGAGGATCCAAGTCTTTTGTTTTACTCAAAGTGAGATAGGTAGTGACTGAAAATTTGATCAGAAGAGAAAAACATTGATTTATTTTTAGAGAAACAGTTTGTTCTAGTGAAAGCAGACTACAATTGGAGCTGTTAGGATTCTTTAACAAGAAACTAGGGACAGATGATTTTAGCAGGACTGGGCAGTAGCAATGGATGTGGTAACAATTGGTTTTTGAGGTAACATAGTAGAAGTGGGAAATGATATAAAGGATGAAGTATAGGATGATTTCATTGCTTAGTTTATTTTTGGTTTTGTCTGATAAATTGGAAGGGAAAAGTTCTATTTCTAAGATGGAGAAAACTTTGGGAGGAACATGATAAAATAATCACAATTTTGAACATGTGAAATAGGGGATAGCTGTTAGTCATCCAAGTAAAGATGACAAATAGAACTATAAAATGTGAAACAAGATACAGTTCTATAGTATAGGTCAAATAGCTAGAAGTCATGGCCACTAGATAGTATATAAAACTGTGAAAGTAGATAAACTCATCTAAGTAATGAGTATAATTAGAAAAGAAAACAAAAATCTTAGGATTGGTGTTTTTTTAGCTACTCAAACTTTAAAGAGGTCAAATAGATGAAGAAATGTGAAAAAATGATGCAGCAAATAAGGAAAATAAATGAAGTGATATTTCACTGAATTGTATGATTTTAATAGCCGACATCTGAAAATTTATAAGATGATCTAGCCATGTGCATTAATTAATTAGTTAATTTTAACTGAGGTAACATGAGGTATCCCCATCAGGTATTACCATAATAGCACATTCACTACCAACTCGCCCGTACTCCACAACCACAGACCACTCTTCCTCCCTCCCTCCCTGTTCTTTCTCCTCATCCACTCTCCCCTCCTTGGTGACTCAGTTATGTCATAGTCAACTATCAACAGTGTTTAGCTTGTCTTTTCCTAACTATCAATTTAGTTACTATATATTCCTCATATTAGTGACACTATCTGGTATTTATCTTTCTCCTTCTGTCTTACTTTGCTTATCATTATCCTTTCACACGTTTAATAGAAACCTTGGTAACCATTATTTGGTTTAAGATATAGAGATTAAGAAAATATTCACCTAATGAAATGCAAATTTGCTACATGGCACCATGGTATAATATGATCTAATTGCAAGAATATTTACCTACAAGAAGGTTATGAAGAAGACTTCATGAAGAATTTGATAGTCAGGAAAAACTGAAAAACTTAGAACTAAGTAGGTACATTAAAGAGGGAAGCATTTCCTAAATCATGGGATTATCAGCAGGAGGTTTAAAAGACCCAGTGTAGTTCCTGTGGAGGAATCAATAGGGACAAGAATAAAATGAGAGTAGAAACAAGTCCAAAAATTCACACCAATACCAGTATCTAGGAGCTTAACCCCTATGCATTCTTCTAGGTGTTTAGTCATTTTAAATCTGTTTTTGAGTGTTTTTCAAATTTTTAATCCATTTTGATTTATCTTTTGTATATGTTGTAAATAGGAATCCAGTTTCATTCTTTTGTGCATGACAATTGTATTCTCAATGAAATTTATTTAATAGCCTCTCTCCTTTGAATTTTTTGGCAGTTTTATCAAAAATGAATTAACCATGTGTACATTGGCTTATTTCTAGGTTTCATATTCTGTTCTGTTGAGCTATGCCTCTGTTTATATGCCAATACCATATTATTTTGATTGTTAGTGCTTTATAATATAGTTTGAATCATGAAATATGATGCCTCCAGCTTTGTTCTTCTCAAGATTGTTTTGGCTTCTGTACAGATTTTAGGATTGTATTTTCTGTGGACAATACCAAAGGAATTTAGACAGGGATTGCACTGACTCTGTAGATTGTGTTGAGTAGTATGGACATTTTAGCAATAATAATTCTTTCAAACCATGAAATGCCTTTCAAACCATGAGCATGGAATATCTTTATTTGTGTCCTCTTCAATTTCTTTTATCAACATGTTGTAGTTCTTAGTGTTCAGATCAAATTTCATCTCCTTGGTTAAAATTATCTCTAACTATTTTATAGCTTTTGATGCAATGGTAATTTCTGTTATGGTGTTTTTTTCTCCCTACTCTAACAACAATGAAAAGTCATCCAAGGGCTTTAAATGGGTTAGGAACTGTGATAGTGGGATAGTCTCACATTCATTCTTTGAAAGGGATTACAGGATGTTCATGAAGAACAAATTAGAAGAGATTACTATGAATGAAAAAGATATAACTTGAATTTTCTAGAAAATTGTAGTACTCCAGGGAGAAATGATTGTAGGTTGTCTTAGTAGAGTGGTTACTAATAAAATCAGGGTGCTATACATAGATTTGAGAGAACAGATTATCTTTTCAAGAACACAATTGAAACACTTAACAGAAAAAAAAAAACACAAATTTAAAACATGAATTAAATAATTGCCTCTAAATATGTGGAAAGTAGTTAAAATACTTTCTTTTCATTGTTATGGACACTGCAAATCAAAAGGTAGAAACCTAGAATAGTAATGCTGCTCCTATCAACATGTTAACACACAGAAAAGTAACTTTATGGTGTATTGTTGAACACAAATGAAAATAAAAGGAAACATTTAAATCGTATTACAGGAAGTAATATTAGATAACATCTTTCTTCCATAAAATATTTCTTATTTATATTAATCCTAATAAATGAAATAATTGGGAAATTTCATATGTCTAAATACTTCAGGGTGGAGGAAACTTTATATTAAAAATACTTGTCAAGAATAACATGGCATTGGGCCTCCCTGGTGGTGTAGCGGTTGAGCGCTGCGCTGTGGAGCAGTCAGCAGCGTGCAATGTGAGTTCAAGGCCCAGCCAGGGAGAATCCCACATGGTGCGGCAGACCTCTCCTGCCTCGCCTGCTGCTCCCCTCAGCAGTGTATTTCTGATCTGCCTGTTCTGCTCCCCACTCTGTCTCTGGTGAACCCTCTCGCCTCCTCATGCCTCTGGCTTGTACCGCAGCTTGTATGTATAAATAAATAAATCTTTAAAAAAAAATAACATGTCACTATTTACATTAGACAAGATTTGGGAACAAAAATAAGCACCCATCAAAAAATTATAGGGTGATGATGTGGAATTTGTAGACTACAAAATTCTACTCAACTATATAAAAAGAGGAAATCCTGACATTTGCACCAACATGGACTAACCTACACTGTATTGTACTTAGTGAAAGAAGCTCGACGGAGAAAGACAAATATTGTGTGCTTTCACTCATATATGGTATGTTGACTAAACAAATAAATGAATGAGCTAAATAAAGCTAAAATAAACTTTTAGATTCTAAATTCAAGTTAGTAGTTACCAAAGGAAAGAGGGAGGTGAGTAAATCAGGCAAAGAAGGTCAATTATATGCTAATGGATAGAATTAAATAGTTAGGGGTGAACTTAACGTTATACATGTAAACACTGATTGATCATGAGGCACACCCAAAACTTATAATACTATAAAACAATCTTACATCAATAAAAAAATGAAAAGAATAATACACCAAACGTCATAGGATAATCATCTCCTGGGCATTGGGTTCATTTATAAACATGCTGTCTAGATTGATAGAAAGTAAGAATACACTTTGGCTAGAATAATCTAACCATGACTAACCTACCTAGCTCCTCACTTCCCTTTGCTAATTAATAATTTGGTCTTAAAATCTAAAAGTTCATTTTAGCTTTATTTAATTCACTCATTTGTTCTGTTTTGTCTATGAAATCACACAATATTTGTCTTTCTTTGTTGGCCTTGTTTCACTAAACATAATACTCTTTAGTTCAATCCATGTTGTTGGAAATGGCAGCAAATGAAGTTATCATCTTCCAACTCAGTCAAAAGTGATCTTGGAAAAGACTGTTAAATTTCCAGATTGCCTAACTAGAATTTGAAAATCTCAAAAATGTATATTCACAATGACATGTATAAGTAGTTCTTGATAGTATATTCAAGTGGAAACTGGGAGACTGTATATCAGAATACAGCTTTCCCTAGAAATAGAAATAGATGGTTCTATATAATCTGATGTTTTATTCATTAAAAATTTGAAATTGCTTATCTGCAATTAAAAAGCTATTGATCATGCATGAAATAGTTTATTATTTTAAAAATATTGATTATATTTATCTTTTGGTGAAATATATATTGTTGTAGATAGGTAAATAGATAGGTAGGTAGATAGATACATAATTCAAGGGATTTTTTAACTCCATACAAGTCTTTTGGAAATTGTTAGCAAAAGTTTGGGGTCTTTCACTCAGTACATATGACATAGTGAAGAGGTCATTTCAGATAATATGACTCCATTTTTATTGGAGCAAAATATGTACTTGAATGTCTCTTTTAAATCTATTTCAATAATCATACCTTATGTTCACCTGTCCTTTTTTTCTTATAAATAAAAAAAAAGATGAGAGATTCTAACATTAAAAAATTCTAGACATTTTCAGGAGATTACTAAAAATAGAAGAAAAAACATATACTCACAGCCTAGTAAGAGATATATTGGAAAAAAAGTATTTCTTATAATTGTTCAAGTTTAGAAATAGCACAAACTAGAAGTGCATTTGTGACATGTTAGTTCATTTACCTTAACTCATCATCTAATTTCTGAAATATTTTATTAAATTTGTGTCACCAGTCACAAATGGTAATAATATATTTTATATTTTGAAATCAAATCTTAACAGATTCATCAGGTTAAATGATTTTAAATAAACTATATGGGGCCTCCCTGGTAGTGCAACAGGTTAGCGCAGTGCTGTGGGGCTGTCAGTGGCTGTGGAGGCACAAGTTCGATGCCCGGCCAGGGACATTTTCACATGGCACAGCAGACCTCTCCTGTTTTGCCCGCTGCTCTCCTCAGCAGTGTATTTCGGGCGATCTGCCTGTTCTGCTCCCCACTCTGTCTCTGGTGAACCCTCTCACCACCCCACACCTCTGGCCTGCACGCCAGCTTGCATGCAAAAATAAATAAATCTTTTAAAAAATAAAATAAAATAGACTATATGTAGCAGCAAAATTAATATGATTATAACCTAATTTTAAAAAGACTACATGTAATTTTTGCAAAACTTATCCAGAAATAAGCATCACTATTTTGTCACAGATTATGTCCTTTATTATTAACTTTCTTATAGCATAGTGGAATGGAAGTTTGCATTATCAGTTTATGTATTCTTTTATTAAACTTTGACTAGTATTGACTTACATATCAAAACAAATTTTGAGAGAGCAAAATCTGTTGCTTTTGTTTTTGAAAAGTTTTCTGTAGCCTTAAATTGTCATCCTCAGTAAACTGGCATATAGACAGTTTTAAGATGTGATTCATATTATCACTAGTTCTTCTAAAATTGGTGAAGAGATGAACACACTAAAATGTATTTGATGTTGGTGATGTTTAAGTTAATTAGACACGATTTTGTTTTCTTTAAAATTACTTAAATGTCCTAGCTTCGTCAGTACAAATATAAATGACAGATCCCAAATTAACTTAGACATATAATTGAGGAGGAGAGAAAAGTAATTTCCAATGTTTTTACTCATCTGTGGAAAATAAGTACCCCAAAACATTCATAAATAACAATAGTAGGAATAAATCTTGAACTCTGCAAAAAAAAATATAATGTTTACCAAAGAGAACAGGTGGGAGAAAGGAGGGAATGGAGCAGAGAGGCAGCTGTGGTGTGAACATGGGTAATTTGGTGGAGGGTCAAGAAAATTAAAATGACACTCAAAAAAAAAAAAGTAAGGGAAAATAATGATGTGGCTGGGAAATGAATGCAGGCAAAAAATTATTGAAAATACAAATAAATTCAAGTTGCATTCATTGTGGAGAACTCTATCAGAAGGTGCTCTTATTTTGAAAGGTAATAAAACTTTTGTAATTTTAAATATCAAAGCATTTATAGTTGCAGGTGATGAAGCTCTGGTAGTAGATGAAATTTAAACAATTGTCTAAATATGAATAAAAGATCTTCTCTATTATAGACATAAGAATCTATTATTGGCAATTTTAAAACCAACAAAGGTATGACAGAATACCAAAATTTAAAAGCATTCTTATTATTGTGTTTTGTGACATATGACAGCCATGACTGTGTTCCATACAATTTTTTTCAGTTATTAAGAGTCATAAACAGAGGGCAGATTTGATCTCTGATATGAGATGGAAACCTTTAATTCTTATTGTGTCAGATGGATATAGCTAAATCAGTTATAGCTTAGAAACAGATTTACTATGAGTAATAGTACTAGATATTAAAGAATAGCTAAATGTAGTTAATAACAGGGTCAACCAATTTAAATCAGTGGGGAAAATTAATTATATTCACAGTCCGGTTAGAATCTAGTTGAAATGAATGACTAGGAGCATTTCATTTGCTAAAGAATTTGGTAAACTAGTTTGTTTATCTCTTTGCTATCTTTAGATATAGTATACTATTGCTACTCATTTCTTCTATAAAATATTTTACTCCTCCAGCAGATAAATTGTATGCCCTATCTGGATGCTTTGTGCCAGTGAGAACTGTAATAGCATTTGGTTCAATAGCTTCAGTACTAAATCAGGGATAATGAACTCATCCTGACAGCATGGAGATCAAATAACTCACACTTTTAGACTGCAATTTCAAAGGTTTGTTTAAGTGTCCATTCTTTCAACTAGTAACTACTTCATCAGGAATGTTATTTGAGAGACTTTTAATATTTGCTCTACTTTGGTGCTTAAATCATCATTACCAATTACAGTCTTTTTAAGTTTGTCTTCTTTTTGCTTCTTTTTTCCCCTTGCAATTATAAGGAATATGATGCCCTCCTCATACTTTAGTGTATCTCAGTTAATAATTCACACCTGTATTTAAGAGTTTTAAGTCCCTCCACCATCATCCGGCTTCCTTTGATTAATTGTCCCCCCATAACCAACCACAAAATACTTGGAGGCAGCCTTCTCTGGTCCTCCTCTGGTTCTCTAACAGCTCTGCAACAGCTCTGTTCTGATTAATTCCTCACATGATACACATACCCACACACACAAACATACATATATATATTTTCACATTTAATCATATTCTTTATATCCAGTCCTCACTCTATACTCACTTGATCTTGCTTTTTTCAGCACAGTCCAAATTGGCATCTGCAATTCTTGTCCAGGACAATTCTTCTCCCTTCAACTGTTCACACCTCTTCAAATTTATTTTATCACATTATACCCACCACCAACACTTCTCTGTTTTCATGTGCCTCTCAAATTCCACCTACTGAGATACCTAGTATCAGTTAATATGATTTAATACTTATACATCTTTTTTTCTCTGTAACAAGATAAAATTTCAGCTGGCCTGTTTATATTTTTTAAAAATCTCACTATATAATTGTTAAATGAATTAAAACCAAGTCACTTTCTTTTGTCTTAGATAATTTATATTCTCCAGGGTAAAAAAAATGGTTGCCAAATATCAATTTATTTCACATACAAAGTATGTCCTATCTATGCCGCTAAAACCTTACATTATTCAAGCTGGGATTTAAAAATCAAATATATTTTTTACTCCACCCATTTCAGTTGTATATTTTACTTTTTCATTCACTTAGAAAATAAAATTGAAACTAAAGTACATATAATTTACTTTCCTTAAAAAGTCATCCTATAGTTCACAGAGACAAATGAAAACTCCAATTTCATAAAGCATTTGAATTACAAAGAGTCGTGTTGTGAGTTTCTAAATCTGACACAGTTCTTTTTATAAATTATTACTTCCTTAAAAGTTCTTGAAGGATTTAAGATGTATGTTTTTCCAATGAGTTGACTATCTAGTATGTGTTAAATACGGGTCTAGCAGCCAGGAATATAAAGGGCTTTACCTAGCAGTATCTAACACTCTTGTTTCCTATACCTAGTTATAGAATAGAAGAGCACACACTGACATTTTCCTGAATTTTAAAATAAGCATATTGTCATTTTATTTTCCTTTTTAGAGGTGTTGATCATTGATCAGAACTAACACGATATTGTCATCTAATCATTCCTACGCCGGGTTGTAAACATTTGGTTGTAGTGGTATTCTTGTACTTTCAGTGGATGAATCTCACCTGCTAAAGCAAAGTATAAATATTACACAAACACATTTTCTACATATGCTAAATTTTCCTGAGAACTACTTTGAAAGCCACTATAAAGAAATATGGTGAATAGGTCACTGAATGTAGTGACCTTGCTGTGTATGACTCTCCATGATAAAACACATGATAAAAAGCACATTTAAAAAATATATGATATATTAAATTGATATTTTTAATTAAATAACAGTGACTTAAAATATAACTTTTATCTTAGTTGTGGTTTATAGTTTTGAGAGAATAATTATATAGCAGCAGAAATTTTTTTTTTTAGATTTATTTTTTATTTATACATACAAGCTGGGGTACAGGCTAGAGGCATGGGGCAGCAAGAGGGTTCACCAGAGCCAGAGCGGGGAGCAGAACAGGCAGATCAGAAATACACTGCTGAGGGGAGCAGCGGGTAAGTCAGGAGAGGTCTGCTGCGCCATGTGGGATTCTCCCTGGCCGGGCGTCGAACTCGCATCACCACTGCCGACAGCTCCACAGCACAGCACTTAACCGCTGCGCCACCGGGGAGGCCCTAGAAGCAGAAATTTTAAAAATACAACCTGATGAAGCTATCCACAGCCACTGCAGCACAAGTTCAATCCCCAGCCAGGGAGCTTCCCACATGGTGCAGCAGACCTCTCCTGCCTTGCCCACTGCTCCCCTCAGCAGTGTACTTCAGTAGATCCACCTGTTCTCCTCCCCGTTCTGTCTCTGGTGAATCCTCCCACCGCCCACACATCTGGTCTTCACCACAGCTCTTGTATGCATCAATAAATAAATCTTTAAAAAATAAAATAAAATAAAAAATATAACCTGAGATATTATGAAACATATATTTGCAAAGCAGATTCTTTGAAATGATGTTAGTTTATTTCAATAGGAATAATGGAATATCTGAAATATTCTATCTGAAATGTATCTTTTCCTATTAAAAATATTTTATACCTCACATATAATTATAGTGTTTTAGTTGGCAATCCTGTGATGCCCTCTGATGCAATGATTAA
Source organism: Scalopus aquaticus (assembly GCA_004024925.1). NCBI lineage: Eukaryota > Metazoa > Chordata > Mammalia > Eulipotyphla > Talpidae > Scalopus > Scalopus aquaticus. The sequence goes on from PVIJ01000040.1 coordinate 381,273, forward strand.
GGCCATCTATAGAAAATAGAAAAAAATTTGATGGCGATTTAATGACTCACTTCTCAAATTACTCTCTAGCACCGTCATCCTACAGTCTGTTTTCTTTAAAATAGAATATATTTTCATATGATATGTTTTCCTCCAATTGCTCACTATACCCATATTTCATTGATTTAAGTCTCTGTGCTGTCTGATTGCATTTTTCTTTTTTTGAGTTTACCAATTTCTGCAAAGTTATGGCCTGAGCAGCTCACATTACTCTCTTGGTGGTTTATGTAAATAACAATAATAAAAAACCCTAAAGCTCTATCCCTGTTCCCAGTGGTATCCCACTGACCTCTTTTCAGCTTGAAAAGGTTCTATCTATGGCTGATTTTTTTTCCCCTTCCCACTGGCAATTTTCAGCCTACTGGGCTTCTTCATCTGATTTCTTGACTCTTTCTTGACTTAAGAATTAATTATTGAAATGTATCAGATGCACTCTGAAAATGTCAGTGTATTTGGTTGGATTTACTAAGAAGCACAGCTTTTCAGCCGACATGATATTGGTACTGAATATAAACTAGTGCTTTTCTCCACATATCCTTTTCACAGGCAACACAAAAACATAATGCAGATGATCTATACCATCTCTGAAAAGGTTTGTGCTGTAGAAGGCCATTTGTCTCTATCTCTCTAAAGCAGAATGTTTACCTTTGCATTTTAGTGCCTTTTTTCTCATTGAAACTTTAACACTTTGTATAGAACTACAAGAGACTCACAGAAGCTGTTCATCTATCCTCCTGCTTCGAAACCAGTCTGTAACTAATTTAATCTGTCCAATTTAGATGGTTATTGATCCTGGTATAAAAGAAATTCACAACCTCCCTTGTATTTGGTGGCATATTTTACAAGACTTATTCACACAAACTCAGACACAGGAATTCATATACTGAATAGCACAAAGCAGCTTGAGAGTGGAAGTGATTTAAACATGAAGATTAAAATCACCTTAAAATGACTCCAAAGCATTTATTAAAACATTTCAGGTGTAAGTTTAAGAATGGAGGAGATGATTTAAGTTATAAGACATAATATGTATAGAATACTGATAAAATATTTTAATATAGTTTAGACTCCATACTTACCACTTACTTGTATAATAATTATTAAGACACTACTGCATAAGTTTTAGTTCAGTTGCTTCTATTTCACTGGTATATGTAATATCGAAAAAGATACAAAATTAAAGAACATATATCTTACTGGGGTGTATAAACTAACAGCAAAAATAAGTAAATAATACAGTTATATTTGAGTATTATTATTTCATAGCAAAAATAAGTAAATCACACAGTTATATTTAAATGTTATTACTCTGTAGAGGATGATATGCGACCATAACTGGAGATTGGGGAATTAAATAATTGGATTAAATGATCGGTGTTAAGGCCTTACTGAGAAAGTAGCTTTGGATAAACTGGACACAATGAGGGAGCAGTCCGTGAGAATATTAGGGGAAAAATACTTTGAATAAAGACTAATACCAGTGTAAACACCTTGAGGCAAGAGTATGGTTGGCATGCTTAAGAAGGAGAATGAGATCTTGTGTGAGTGAAGCAGATTGAGGCAAGGAAAGAAGACTAAATGAAATCAGAAGGGAAACATGACCCAGTTGCTTAGTACCAGTTAAGTTGACCATATAATTGACTTTACTCTGAATACGATGCATGTAGTAAATGTTGAGATTGATTAGTGCTGGAGAAAGTGAATGCAACATCGATGTGAAGGAGATAAGCGGCATATAATTAACCCCCAAACCTTTACTCCTCTGATATACTAATGCCTTAAAGCTGAAAAGAAAAAGGATATTAAATATATAATAGCAGTGTAATACAAAAATATAAATCAATAGTACCAAACATAGTATGTAGACCTATAGTATACAAACTCCCTTGTATTTGGTGGATTATTTTAGAAGCCTTATTCTCACAAACTCGGACACAGGAATTCACATATACTGAATAGCACATATATTGAATAGCACAAAGCATCTTGTTTCATTGAAATAGAACAAAAACATTGCAAATTTTTGAAAACACTGTACCTTGTTAGTTCCACAAATATTTAATCATTATCTTGATGACATAATTGAAATTACTAGCATAATATATTTGTAGGATTTTTAGATATGTGATTATATAATATGTGAAAAGTTTTCTATTAGATTATATACTGTAGGAAGACGTTCTATGAAAGGACAGCTAGTGTGAACCCAATATGTGGAGGCAAAGCAATTGATATCTTTAAACTTTTGACACTAATGAGTTCCCTCCATAGGCTCATATAGTAGTTGAAGGAGATACTAATTTTTAACATTTTGCTACAAGACCAAATATCTTTTCAGTTTTTTTTTTTAAATTCATGTGTATGAAGTTGTCCTATAAATTGAGAACTCTTTTATATCCCTCTTGTGTTGAAGTATAATTCCATTAGAGAAAAAAAAGAGAACTTTTATAGGTTTTTTTCTATCAGACTCTTCAGGAATATCTCTCTTGTGGAATGGAGAATGAGGAGAAGAGAATATTGTCATACTACTCTAAATAGGCCCTAATAATGTTAGCTTTAAAAATAAGAACACTTAAAATTTCCTTTATAGTCTTCTATAATCAACTTTATCTCATTTATGTCTAGATAACCATTAAAAAAAATGAGCATGAAGCATTGCCAAAAGAACTGAAGCAGGCAAAATAGTCTAAATTGTCCTTGTCTCTCCTTTCTAGTCAATTTATTTCTCTACCCAAGTTTCTGATGGTATCTGTGTTAGTGCAGGAACTCTGACTGTATCAACTCCAGCTGAATGCTCACTTATCTAAGTCTAATAATATCATGACTTTAGATGCAAATTGAATGGAGGAGATTCTGGGTTGGGGTGGGGTGGAGTGGGGGGCAAGAGATAGAGAGAGGTGGTCAAAGAATATATGGCTTGGTTTCACTTAACCTGAAAAGCCTTCCCTGCCTGGTTCAATCACTATTTCCATAGCTGCCCTTATCTCCCATCCAATTTGGGTGATTTTCCCTTATGTGCTCAAATAATATTCTGACCTTAACCCCTCTCATAGCACTTAATGCCTTGATTTATATGTTCCTTTATTTTCATAATTGTAAGAAATTTTGCTAGTCCTAAATACAATGCCTGGTAACCCATAGGTATTCACTGTGTCTTTCTGAGTAAATGAATTATAAAAATATTAAATATTTAGCACATATTGATTAATATAAGAAAAATAACAATAATGAAAATGACAATAGCTAACTCTTATTGAGCACTTATTAAGTGCAGATGCTTTTCTGAATGCTTTCACTTATTATCCCATTTCATCTTTATTACAACCCTAGAAGAAAAAGAATTATTTTCGATCATTGTTATGAAAATAATATGCATGGTAATAATTCTTATGATAATTCTGCTTTCCTAGTGTACTTATTTATTTTCTATATGTGCTCGTATTCGTGATACTTTAATGAAGTACAGATCGATTTTGTCATAAATTGCCAATTTAAAGAGAGTATTAACTGTTCTATCATAGATACAATAGATATTAACTGTTCTATCATAGATACAATAGATATTAACTGTTCTATCATAGATACATAGATATCTTAAGTATACACCTGATTTTAAAACACTGTGTGGGTCATTAAATAGATAAAAAAAATCAGTAAGTAAAATAATACACATTTTGTGCATTTATGTCATGTAACAGCACAGGAGAGAAGACATATGTGATTGTTAAACCTCTATCACTAAGCCCAGAATATTTTCATATGCAGATGTTCAGGAATTCACTTGGGACTGAAATGAAATCAATGTGTCATGATTATACCATTCGTTTTTTCTGTTTTGTTTTTTCTGTTTTAAGTGTTAAAATTTTCTTCTACTTAAATCATTGTTGTTTGACTCGAAGGACTTGGTGAGGCATTAGTTAACAGTTTTTGTTGTCGCTGTAATGTACTGACTTTGTTTATAGTTTAGTGTCTCTTGCTTTATTAGTGTATCCCTATTCCATTTTCATTTTACTAACAATCAGGAGTGAAGCGTAAATCTCTGGCTTTAAGGTAATATGGTTTTTTCAATATATAATACTCTTGCAGGTCATTTTCATTAGATGTATTGTAAGCACTGTTAAAAACATAACACTTATGTTTATTAAGCTATCTTAAGACACTTTTTATATTCTTCTTTCATTTAATATCAAACGTGCAACCATGATCATACATTTTCATCTTATTGAAAATTTCTAAGTATTTTTTGCCAACTTCACATCTTTGGGGATGAATTTTCATCTTGAATGAGTTTATTTTGATGCTCAGCTTAGCATTTTCTGAAATGTGAATGTCCTACTTAATTTTCTGAGGTCATCCTTCAACCTTTATGAAATTTCCTACTTACCCTTTTGTCTTTAATCCTGCATTTGGAAACAGGGGAACAAAGCTGAACTGTTAAATTTCACAGGGTTGAAGACACTCTCTCCTCTTAATATTTTGTCACGTTTGAATTGTTCTGTGATTCACCGAAGAACACTTTGAATTACAACATTAGGCATTATGGCAAATATATTTATTATTTAGTATTTATATTCTTTAAAAATATCTGTATACATGTAAAAAGAAATTGTGGAAAACATCTTTATTAATTTTTTGGTACAAATAACTAGATTATTTAGTTGGATAGTTTTATATTTTACTAAATCTATTTTAAGGTTATATTAAACTATTTTAAGGTTGAAAAGGTCAGATATCGTGGATCCAACTAATTCTCATTTCAAGCATCTCATGTTCTCTGAGAGTGAGAGAAAACATTTGGAGTATTACTCATCAACTAATTTACTAAACTAAGTTTTTCCATGTTACCAGTGTGTTTTCTGTAGGGGCCCAAACATAACTGTATGTGACGCTATTTTCACAGCTTATAATTTAACAAATTTGGTAAGAACTTGATTTATGAAAAGTAATCTCTTACAATTCTCTTTCTCAGAAACCTCATTACAAACTTAGATATGAGTATTGGATATGGAATTCAGGGAGAAAGGAATTTTATATTCACCCAAATAAGCCAAATATGGCTTTCAAAATAACTAACCACCAGTCTTGAGAAAAGGAATTTGCAATTCATAATCTATACAAGGTAACCACTTATATATTTTTAAAGGATATTTTATTTTATTTTTATTGTTATTATTATTTATGTATTTTACATTATTGTGTATTCCCTGTATGTTTCCCATCACCAATTCATCCATGAACAATCACCACAGCCCACCATGCTCCCTCTCCCCCATTCTGAGCCCCTATCCTCCCTCTCTCTCACTGAATGTCTCTCTTTTATTTGGTTTCCCTATATTCCTGTTATAAGTGAAACCTTTCAATGCATTTCTTTTTCCTTTTGGCTTATTTTGCAGAAAATGATCCCTTCTAGCTCCATCCATCTTGCTGTGAATTGCATGTGTTTATCTTTTTTGAATGCTGAATAATATTCCATTGTGTATATGTACCACACCTTCTTGATCCAGTCATCTATTTTTTGGCATTTGGGTTGTTTCCATGTCTTGGCTATTGTGGACAGAGTTGTGATAAACATGGTAAAGGATATTTTAAACACTTGTCAGCCCACACATAACTATTAAGGCCTATGCTTATGATGAATCCATGTTGAATTCCACCTGCTTTTTTTGTTTGTAAAGATTGTTTCAAATGACATTTACACTTCTTTAAAACCCATTTATTTTGTTCCTAAAGGCACTCTTTCATCTTTCTAAATAGTTGAGTAGTATTTATTTCCTCCTCTCTTGTGTGCGTGTGCGTGCATGTGTGTGTGTGTGTGTGTGTGTGTGTGTGTGTGTGTGTGTGTGTAAGTGAACAAAGTAATTTAGGTTTTGGTATTTTGGCAGTGTCAAAGGTTTAAATTTTAGAATTCTTATCTTTAGAGAACTATCTGGGGGAAAAAAGCTTACATTCTTATGTTTCCTGTCTCAAAAAGCTCTTTAAAGTATCACTGGCCAAAACTAAATACTAATAACCAGATTGCCAGAGGGAAGAAAAACAGCTTTGGATTTTTTATTCAAAAGTAAGTAAAGAACTTTCATCTTGTAAATGTAGCGTTGAGGTTATAAAAATAATTTAGAATTAGGCATCTAGTCATTAAATGTAAAAACTAATCTGGAGAGCACTGAACAACTAGGGTGGATAAAAGAAAAGAATACCTAAAACAGAGTATGGAAAACAAGTCAACTTGAAAAATTGTGAAGTAGACTTTCTATGATTGCCTATGGTGCTTTCCTTAGTGGGTAGGTACAAATAAAAGATGTGCACAGATATATTTTTGTCACGCAGCTGCACAGGTAGGCAGGTCTGCTTCCTATGATTGATGATATTGTTTTTGCTTTTAATACGACAGAATTTGTTTAAAAAAAGGATCTAAACAATAGTGTTTCCAGGGATATTTGTAGCTATGCTTTATGCAACATATGTATGGTTTATATACAATATCACAATCATACAGACATAACAAATGCTTTTCAGTGTTAGAAAATTGGCAAGAAAGTCTTAACTTTGATGAAGCAAGAAAGGTATCACACTATAAAGTCATACTGGAGGAAGTAAAAGGAAGAAGGATGAAGGGGAAGGAAATGCAGTACGAAATAATTATCAGAAGGTTATTCTGGGAACAAAGAGAGGATAAATGTAGAAACAGAAAAAAAAAATGTGATTGAAGGAAAAAAAGGGCAGAAACCAGGATCCCTGATACTCTACATATAATTCTAACAAGACAGTTAAATTTTTCCTTTCACGTCAGCTAGTTAAAACACAAACATAGGTACACACCCACAAACGATATATTGTTGGTCTGATATAAAAAGTCAGTCTCTTTATAGACTATATTCACAAGTGTTACTCTCTGCCACTTCAGGGAAATATCTTGGGCAGAGAGAGTAAGAACTAGACCAGGTGAGTACACCTGTACAAAGGTATATGTAAGTACAACAATATATGTAAGAGTGGTGAAAATCATGGTGTGTGCATGAATCCTTCAGAACTTTTGTTAGTCAATACTGATAAGTAACTCACCACAATCCTGTAAGGTTATTTGAATAGTCTGTTGTCTCTATAATACCTTTATATACACTTTCTTAAGTTTTTCGTATAGATAATTATCCACATAAAACAAGCAACCATGGGTGTGTTGGATTTACCAGACAAAGTATTTATTTCACTTGTCACTAACTAAAGCAAATCAGACTCTGCATGTTATAGAAAACATGTTCACAATGCTTGTTGAAAACTTTGAAGCAGAGGTGAGCAGGACAATAGATGGGATTATAGGATCCCATGAGGAGAGAGATGGGATAATGGGTGACAGAAATTAGACTTGATCCAAATACAGCTTTGGCAAGTGGTAATTTACAGAAGTAAGGTTGGGGGCCTTGTACCAGGTGATCAAACATCAGCACAGGGATGCTGGAGGATGAGGGACCTGATGAAGTACTGAGAAGGATCAGATATGAAGGATGAGGGATTCTGACTAAACAACCTTAGCAGGATTCTTGCTAATAATAGACAATGCAGAGAGCAACACAGAAATACATCAAGAGTGTAGGTGAGCTTGGGTAGTGTTAAATCAGTAGAATTTTTGTCACCCAAATAAATTTTGTGAGAATGTAAGGACAAAAAATCCATAGTCAGAACATTGCTAATGATTGTCAATTTTTCTCAATAAAATTAAGATATCACATCTTTGTATTTCTTTTTAAAAATAGAAAATAGCAGCTTAACATTTAAAAAAATCACTGTAGACAATGAACAATTTTAAAATAGTATGCAACTCAATAGGGATGTTGGCTAAGAGAAGGAGGAAATAGAAATACTACTATTTAGAATGTTTAGGATATAAAACAAGTGAATTTGAATTAATAGTAAATTAAGAATAATCAAGATTCAGATTCTTTTTAGTTCCAAGTGACAGATATCCAACTAAAAGACTGACTGACCCCATATGACATTTTCATCACTGATTCTTGGACACCAGTAGGATATCTTATATTTCATTTAATCCTAACACTGTCAGGAGTAGTCACGGATTAACAAGGAATCAGTCTTACAAAACTCCACTTCAGAAGCCAACCTTAAGTCTCAGATTACCCACACTATTGCATACTGACTATAAATTCAGTAACTCCTAGAACTCAAGGCACTATACTTAGCGACAAAAATTTTGTCATCGAGTTACAACTTAAAAACTGCTAAATAAAAGAAATATGTTTTTTAAAAAACTGTGTGATGGGGTGGCACAGAACTTCCATGCCATCTACTGATGTATTCAAAAATGAGGAAATTCCCTGAAAATTAGCCAAGAATTTTTACTGAAATTTTATTACTTAGGTATGCTTGATTAAATCATAGCCACATGCTTGAGTTCCATCTCTTGCTCCATTTTACCTGAAGGTTGGGATGGGATTGAAAGTTCTAACTCTGTTGTCACTTGGGAAGCCATTCCTTTCCTTAAATTAAGGGCCTACCAGGAGAAAACTAGATAGCATAAACTCTACTTTGAAAGTCTCAAGAATAACAAACGACATTCATGTCTCAGGAAATTCTATAAGTTTTTGAAGACTTATGCCTGGAACCTGGGACAAAGACCAATATATTTTATCGTAAGTATAGTGCCTTGATTTCTAGATACTATACTATACATATGAGAGTATTTATTGCTTTAGATGTTTGGAAAGTCAAAGGTGAAGTGGACTTCAGGCATGATTGGATGCATGGGTTCAAATAATATTATCATTAAGTCACTTTCTGATTAAATTTTGGCTCCAATTTCCACTTAACTTGACTTTATTTTCACATGATCTTTGACCAAATTGGAAAATGATAGATTCCCATGTGGGAAATGATGGATTCTAATGTCAGAATGAAAAGCCTCTCTCTTGCTCCCACCACTCTTACTCCCCCCCACCTCTCTCTTTATTATTCTTTCAAAGCAGATTTTTGTCCATTAGGTCATGTGTTTGTTTTAACAATTACATTTCAGAGGTATTGAGTACTTTGAGTCACTAGCGTATGTCTTTTGTTCATGTTTATTAAGAAAGAGTCAGAACCAAATGATTGCCATCCCCACCTACCCCTTTGGAAGAGAGTCAGTTGCTAAAAGCAAAAGATCCTAGGAAGTACAGAAAAATAGTAGATGTCTACTACATGTTTTTAGAGAGATTTACCTCAATGAACAAAGAGAAGCTAGCATAAAAAAACTGAACACAGGGCCTCCCTTGTGGCGCAGCAGTTGAGCGCTGCGCTGTGGAGCTGTCGGCAGCGCGCGTTGCGAGTTTGACGCCCAGACAGGGAGAATTCCACATGGTGCAGCAGACCTCTCCTGCCTTGCCCGCTGCTCCCCTCAGCAGTGTATTTCTGATCTGCCTGTTCTGCTCCCCACTCTGTCTCTGGTGAGCCCTCTCGCCGCCCTGCACCTCTGGCCTGTACCCCAGCTTGTATGTATAAATAAATAAATCTTTAAAAAAAAAAACTGAACACAATGTAGAATGCAAGGCAATTAGAACTCAGAGTAAAGCCTGGAATATTAGTTATTAAGTAATGAGAATAGATGTTTCAACAAATCTCTTTTATATTTATTTTCATTAAAAAGTCACAAAAATATGTTTTATGGCCTATTTTTCCTCTGTTCAGAAATTTGTAAATGTTTTTGCCAAAGTAAAGTTTTGATATTAAGTATCCATTCACTTCAACTTTAAGATAAAGTAAATGGTATAATTGCAAACTACTTTAAAATTAGAACATTAATTTCCTTCAACCTTTAAAAGGAACTGTTAATTTATCACAATAAATTGAACAAACAGGATTCTCTTTTAACTCAGCATGTGGTATTTCTTGTTTACAAGTTTATTTTTAAGGATTTCTGAAGGAGTTGATTAATTCTGATAAAATATGAAAAATCTCCAAGGGTAGAAAGATAAACCTAACCACGGAGCCTTTAGTTTGTTACTTTGAAAGGACATACATATAATGGGTTTAAGATTTGTTTTTTCCTTTCAAAATAGATTTTGATGAAATTTGTTTAATTAGTGGAAAATAGAAAGGTATTTTACATTTATTGTAACTTGCCCATTAAAATCCTTAAGTAATTTTTTAAATGACATGTTTGTTTTAATAGCTAGTGCATAATGTTTGAAGACATTGTATATTAAGTAGGAATTTATTAAGTTATTTAACTACATTGGTCATAATAGTTCTGCTTAATAGTACATGTAAGTCAAAAGTGATATTTGTAAAAGTTCATATGGTAATTAATTGATGTCATTGATCTTTTTTTTTACTTTGTTTTTCAGTTATATATTTTTATTTTATTTATTGTATTTTTTAAGATTTATTTATTTATACATACAAGCTGGGGTACAGGCCAGAGGCGTGGGGCGGCGAGAGGGCCCACCAGAGACAGATAGGGAGCAGAACAAGCAGATCAGAAATACTCTGCTGAGGGGAGCAGCAGGTGAAGCAGGAGAGGTCTGACACACCATGTAGTACTCTCCCCGGCTGGGCGTTGAACTCGCGTCACCGCAGCTGCCAACAGCTCCTCAGTGCAGCGCTCAACCACCGCGCCACCAGGGAGGCCCTTTTTGGTTATATAGATGCCGTATCAAATATGAAAACTATCAGGCTGATGTCAGACAATTGATCTTTTGAATGATCTGCATATTTATCAAGATTGCATTACTAATTTATTTGTCTTATTTTGATCCAATTGGACATTATTGAGCACTTCTCTATGATAAAAAATGGATTTCTGTTTTATTTTTAACTTCTTTAATTTCATGATTTAAGAACTTTTTTTAAAAATTTTTTTCTTAATTTATTTTCTTACATAGTTGTTACTTTTTGGACAGTATTTGTTTTCTCTCCTCAAATGTAGTCCCTGCATTTATTCCATCACCATAGCACCTGTGATTTATCTTCACTGTCCCTTGTGTTCCTCCCTCCCTCCCCTTTGACACCTCACATACACCATCCCTTGCTGAATGTCATAGATCTATGGTCAGCTTGCAAGTTTTATCTTTTTTCTGACGTTTTGTTCAGTTTCTCTATACCTACATGTAAGTGAAACCATTAGATATTTACCTTTGTTCTTCTGACTTATTTCACTTAGCATAAAAACCTTCCAGCTGCATCCATGTTGCTGCAAATTGCATGAGTTTATTTTTTGATTGCTGTGTAGTATTCCATTGTGTACACGTACCATATCTTTTTGGTCCATCTTAATAAGGCTTTTCCAATGGTTGAAAAATTAAGATACAGAGAAATTCATGTACAACTAAATGCTTAGTACAAAGCGTAGACTAGCAAAATAGAAATACTTGAATTTTTGGTATAGTGGTGTGGACATTTCAGATAATTCATTTCCACTTGGATTGTCTAAGGTCAGTAAATGACTACTTTAAGTGAAAATTGCTAAATATTAGCTGCTTATGGCCTCATAAAATATTAATATTAATACTGAGCAAAATCTCCAATAATAGCAAGTGCTGTGGACTTGGAATTAAATATCATGAAAAAAATTAGGAAAAGAAATCAGCATTTGTAATGGACTCGGGAGATTATAAGAAAGGAACTAAATGTAAGAATCCTGTTAATAGATGTACATTTGCATATCCTTTTGTATACTTATCCATTCAAATATTTTTTTTTATTAAGCACTTATTACATGAAAGGTAAATTGTGTTTACCTTTGGGTTATGGAAGTAAAGTTTATGTATTTAAGAGCTTATAATTTAAAAGGTACAAAGACAGTGATCTAAGTCAATGTATTGAAATGTGATAAAGCATAATGTGATCAGGGAGATAGATAAGTAAAGGGAGATAGATAAGTAAAGGGATAATTCAAGGAAAGTGTGATAAATTTTAGGTATTTATGGCAACTAGATGTTGTAGGAATATAAGTAGAGATATTTTTCATAAATTGAAGAGTATGAGTAGGAGGAATGACAAAGATTAAATTTTGAAAGCTCGGTAGAAATTGATCTAGATATTGAAGGGAAAGGCAAATGCACATAAATGCATTGTTAAGAATCATAGTATTTGCAGATGCTGGAGAGTTAAAGTGTTTTATTTTATTTTATTATTATTATTTTTTTTTTGTGTGTGTGTGTGTGTAGTGTCGAGGTTGCCATTCTCTATAGAGAATGGAACAATAGGAGATAAAGTTAAAGTTGAAAGATGATTCTGAAAATAGAGAGGGATTTTGAATTTAAACTTCATGATCCATTGCAGAATCTTTCCTCTAAGAAGAAAGAATCCACTGAGGAATAGGAAGTGACCTAAACAAATGTATGTTTTGAAAGACTTTGGGTTAGTAGTATATAGAATTACATTATTCTAATCCAGTTAATTTAGTAATAAAGTGGAAGTTTTATAGATTTCACCAGGGTATGGAAAAGATGTAAACTACCACAGGCCAACAGATGGAAAAGTGTAAAGTTGAGTTGCTTTATTTGTTTTTTAATTAATCTGGGTATATTATTGGTTTGGCAGTGTTCACTTAGAGACAAAGAGAGGTAGGAAAACAATAATAGGCAGGGATATATATAAACTGTTGGTAGCACAGTGTTCAGTAAATTAGCACCAGGTTGGTACTGTCACATAATTTGCTGGTAGGAGCACAACAAAGCAGCTTGTAAGAACAGATGAACCAGGGCACAAATAAAGCAATGAACATAAATCAGTGAAACTTAATTTAGCATTGGACATCTAGATAGCGGTCAGAGAGCTGATCTCTATTACCATACTGTCATGCACAGAAGAACAGAGGAGACTCAAAAAATATTTGTTGATGGTAATTATAAACTCAAAAAGAAACATGACTAGCATTATCCTATCCGCACTTAGACCTTCTTTGCCTTAAAACATTTAGCTTTTAATTATGAGTAGTCAAAGATAACTTATGTAGAACATTTTGACCATTAGGTTACCTTAAGATACTCAAAAATATTATGTTTTTCCTAAAGGAGAGGCAAATTCATTCACACACTATATTCTGTTCTAGTAAAATATCTCTTTTGTGCTTAAATATGATGATTCAATATTTGGTTTGGTTTTATTTAAAACACAGGTTTTAGTATATCATCCATTAAATTTAAGGGAAAATATTACTAGCTATGCTAAGATCTTGAATGTAGCAATAATTATACCCAGGACTAATCTCTCTTACTATTTTATTGCCAATTTCACTTTAATCTATGAATCTCACATTAATTCCTCATTTTTATTTTTCACTAATAAGCTTTTCTTGACTGCTGAAAAACTTGCACATGTATTCTTTGTGTAACCAAGAAAGAACAATTATAAATATTATTTATTTGTTTGTTTGTTTGTTTATATTTTGCATCTTTGTTCATTTTTGTACAATGTATGCTTTCTCCTCTCAGGTGTAGCCCCCATCAAATTCCCACCACCAATTCACCTGTGCACCATCACCATAGTCCCTTGTGCTCTTCCCTCCCCTATTTTGATCCTCTCATCCCCTGCCCCTGAAGAATGTCTCTGATTTATAGCTGCCTGTTAATTATTTATTATTATTATTATTATTATTATTATTTTCTTTCCCTAATGTCTTATTTAGCTCCCCTACATTCCTCCTATAAGTGAAATCATCTGATATTTTTCTTTTTTCCTCCTTTTTTTTCCTAAAGAAAGGCTTGAGGCTTACTTTATTTATTTTAATGTATTTTTTTAAGATTTATTTATTTATGCATACAAGCTGGTGTACAGGCCAGAGGTGTGGGGCAGCGAGAGGGTTCACCAGAGACAGAGTGGGGAGTAGAACAGGCAGATTGATGGAAATACACCGCTGAGAGGAGCAGCAGGCGAGGCAGGAGAGGTCTGCCGCGCCATGTGGGAATCTCCCAGGCCAGGTGTTGAACCCGCGTCACCACTGCCGACAGCTCCACAGCGCAGCACTTAACTGCTGTGCCACCAGGAAGGCCCCCTTTTTTCCTTCTAACTTATTTTGCTGAGCATAATCCCTTCCAGCTCCATCTATATTGCTGCAAATGGCATGAGTTTTATCTTTTTTGATTGCTGAGTAATATTCTGTTGTGTATATATACTACATGCTCTTCATCCAGTCATCTATTTTTGGGCATTTGGATTGTTTCTTTATCTTACCTATTGTAAATAGTGCTACAATAAACTAGGGGTGAGGTATACTTTTGAATTAACATTTTTAGGCTCTTTGGGTAGATTCCTAGGAGTAGAATTGCAGGGTCATATAGTAACTCCATTTTTTAATAGTTGGAGGAACTTCCACATAGCTTTCCATGGTAGTTGGACAAGTTTGCATTCCCACCAGCAGTGTAGGAGAGTTCTTTTTTCTCCACATCCTCACCAATATTTGTTGTTGCTAGTTTTTTATTTTTTAAAAAAATATGTGCCATTGTCTCTGGTGTAAGGTGGTATATTGTTGTGTTTTTTTTCAAAGGTTTATTTATTTATGCATACAAGCTGGGGTGCAGGCCAGAGGTGTGGGGCGGTGAGAGGGTTTGCCAGAGACAGAGTGGGGAACAGAACAGGCTGATCAACCAGAATACACTGCTGAGGGGAGCACTGGGCGAGTCAGGAGAGGACTGATGTTCCTTTGTGGAATCTCCCCAGCCTGGCATCAAATGCATCAAATTTGAGCAGCAGTTGCCAACAGATCCACAGCGCTGTGCTTAACCCATTGCGCCACCAGAGAGGCCCTCATTGTAGTTTGATTTGAATTTCCCTCGTTACAAGTGATGTTGAACATTTTTTCATATACCTGGTGACCATTTGCATTTCCTCTTTGGAAAAGTGTTTTTTAGCTCTGGATTGTTTACTTTGTTTTAGTTGAGTTGTATGAGTGTTTGTAGATCTTTGTAATTGGTATCTTATTGGTTGTATGGAGTGCAAAACTTTTCTCCCAATCAGTAGGGTGTCTCTGTTTTGGTTAATGTCTCTTTTGCTGTACAGATGCTTTTTAGTTTGATGTAACCCCAGCTGTTTATCTTTTCCTTCACTTCCTTTGCTTTGGGGGATGATGAGTCTTTAAAGGTATTAATGAGATATATGTCATGTAGGTTTTTTTTTTTTTTAATCTATGTTTTTCTCTCTAAATAAGTATAATTTTAATGCATATTCCTGACAATGAGATGAGGAAGAATGGGGTTAGAGTACAAACCTAAAATAACTTACTTACATATAGTGCACTCAAACCTAAAAACTGCACTTTTCTAACAGGAAATAAAGAACACTATTGCATATTGTAGATAGCTCAGGCTATTATTTGTAACAGCTTTGCATTCAGCATTCTTAGTTTGAGTTGGAATTTCAATAGAAGTTGATTTCATTATTTTTTTTTAAATAATGACATCAATATACAATAAATGCTCTTGATCTTTTTGTTATGGTTAAAATTTTTACCTGAGATTAAAAATACTTTTGACTTTTTTAGAGTTGTTAATTTCCATATACCTCCCTTCTACATTGTCTCAATTTTCCTCAAATATGCCCATTTAGGGTGTTTACATTCCAAGCAGGGAATAAAAACACAACAATTTTAAAACTTTCTCTTATCAGTAAATTCAGTATAATAAAATATCACACCATACAATAAAATGGCTTTTTGTGTTTTAAGTAATAAAAATCGCCTCCATCTGAACATTGAAAAACACTGTTCTCTACAATTTGCCTATGTTCAATACCATCCATCAAGGTAGACAACAACATCTTTTCTTTAAATGTGGCACAGAAGAAGGGATAAGTAGAAAGATGAAGTGTTTACACCTTTTTGTCTATATATTAATATATAACACTTATTCAGTTGTCCAAAATTTAGTTACATAGCTGCACCTAGCTGCAAGAGAATCTGGAAACAATTTTTATTTTGAAAGTCACATAAAGATATTAAATTGGTGAAAGGATAACAGATGTTAGAAAATGATTAGCAGGCTATCACAATTATTAGTAAGTTGGGGGTATTTTGTGTTCTAATTTGATGTTTGTTTGCTAATTTTTAAACAACAGAATTACAAACTCCTGTCCCCAAAACTTTCTCCAAATTCTATTTTAAGTGTCTTCTGTGAGAATGAACAAAAATCTTGTTCAATAAATATACATGGCAAATACATAAACTGAAATAATAATGCATAAAATTATGAGAAAGAGATCCAGTACTTATTTTCTTAGTGTCTTACTTTTCTATAAAATATTAGAAAGGCATTTTGTGGTCTATATTTGAAAGCTTTGATTTCACTTTTATAAGAACTATTGATATATAATGTCAAACTTGCTAGAAATAAAAAGTTTTCTAAATTCTCATTGCTTCCAAAGAAATGCTTTTCTAAATATAAAATGTACGTATTTGGGAAAATGTTCAAATCAATGTGCTAGTTGTTACATTCAAAATTCCATTACTGTTAATGAGATTTGCAGGCATAACTTGCACAGTAAGTTAGTCTGAAATTTTTCCCAGCTGTGTACTTGAAAGATACTCTTATTTTTTAAATCATTTTATCGGAGTAGTTTCTTTTCAATATAGCCATTTATGTATTTATGCCATTTATTCTACACAAAATATTGGACTTATATGTAAAGGAAAAATATAAGGTGTTTGTCCACTACATCTGTATGAATCACAAACAACTCATTGACATGAACTTTAGCACCTTAGCACAGTTCTGATATGGAATGTCTGCATAATTCATTATAAAAAAACATAAAGTATTCAGAAGTCAGTGTTCAGTCAGTGATGTGCTGCAGTATTAGAAGCACAAGGAAATAGGCCCTTTTTTCTATACATAATTTACAGAAGGCAGCTGATAAGTTTTATGGTTTTTCATAGAGTTATTTTGATTCCTTTATAGTTGTTTGAAAATATGCTTAGAATATAGCAAGAGAAACTGTATTAAAACCATTTTTTTTAGCCTATTTTAATATTTTCTTTTTTTTTAAATTGTAATTTTGGGGGGTTATATTTTTGCTCTTTCATAGTGCACGTATTCCATTCCCCCTCCAAGCTCCTTGTTTCAATAAGCAATTAATAATAATAAGACAAACATTTCTAAAGATACATAATTCTAAAGATAGGTAATATTATTCATATGATTCACAAAACAGAACTGTACCAATGGACTATGGCAGAGAACTGCAGATGCCTTGTTGGGTGTAGTGTGATAACATAAATTTGAAGAAGTGTGAACCTATACTTCTGAATCATATACAGAGTTGTAAACCAATGCTACATTAGTTAAAAAAAAAAAACTGTTAAAGGGTATATGCACCCTTTAAAATTGTTGACTTGATTTTATCTCTTCTACTTACACAAAACAAACTTGTTCCTTCATAAGAAATAGAAAATTGATTTATATCATGCACAAGTCCTGCTGGCAGTATTTTATATTATCAGAGCTAATGCCTTTGGCCATTTCTTTTGGTTTGATTCTCCACATGACAAAAGAGGAAGTGCATATCAGGATCACCTGCAGACACATTTAAAACACACCCCACTACACCATCACTTCCCCACTCTGTGTATCCTATGCTACAAAGTATTGTCATTGATTAGATTTTCTGTTTTCTTCTATGTGGGGCATAAGTAGAGATGGAAGCATATTTCTAGATACTCTAAAACACAGTGTGTTTTACATTTCTGAAAATAATTACCAGCTCCTTTAAAGGATAAAAATATGATTATCCTCTCTGACTTGGTAGGCAATCTATATAAATAAAAGCAGTTAATTCTATAGATAAAAACTATTGCTATAGCAGAAAAACTTATAGAAAACATTGTACCAGTAACAGAACTGTGAGTTCAACTTTCTGAACTTCTTATCCTTGTCTATTTGGTAGGGTTATTGTGCTGTCTTCCATGCAGATCAGATGTATAGTGCTTATGCCTTGAAGGATTTTATAATCTTAAGCAGCTTTGTGATGGACATCTAAAAATAAGTCAAACAACGAACATGTACAATATGCAATGGTTGTTCCTTATATAAAGTAATTGTTAGATAAAAGTGATGTAAATAGAATTATAAAGTTTTATATAGAGTTAGAAAAGATCAATAAATGTGTCCATTTTCTTTGATGAGGTCCCTAAGGAAAAGACTGAGACAGTGATTTGCATGCAAAGGAAGCAGGATTGGCTAGAATTCAAAATGGAGTCAAAATAACCCAGCAGACCCTTACAGGGCTATGGAACTGGGGTAACTTAAAAGTTGTCTTGGGTCTCCCTGGTGGTGCAGTGGTTGAGTGCTGTGCTGTGGAGCTGATGGCAGCGGCAATGCCAGTTCTATGCCAGCCAGGGGAGATTCCCACATGGCGCTGCAGACCTCCCCTGCCTCGTCTGCTGCTCCCCTCAGTAGTGTATCTCCATCAATCTGCCTGTTCTGCTCCCCACTCTCTCTCTGGTGAACCTTCTTGCTGCCCCATGCCTCTGGCCTGTACCCCAGCTTGTATGCATAAGCAAATAAATCTTTAAAAAAAAAAGTGGTCTCTTCTATGTGCTCATTGAGGGAGAGTGCCTTTGGTGAGTTACCTTTCTTTGACTGATGACAATTCTACAAGAATGGTTCAGCCTAGTGTCTTCCAGCTGTTGGGAAAAGAGTGTCAGAGAATGCCACTGTGATCTGCATATTAGCCATTAGCCTCCATTCTCCGTATTTTACTTTAAGGCATTGTGATATGAATGGGTAATCTGGGTTTTGAAGAATTACTGGAAGAGGAAGATTTCTTGATTTAGGCTGTAAAGATTACAAAGGACATTGGATGTCATCTACATGCTGAATAGGTTAGTGAGCCAGGGAACATGTGGTAAAAGAAGATAAGATGTAATTAAGTAGGAAACTACCATTTCATAAAGAAGATAGAAATATTTTTGACAAATAAGCTAGAGAAACCTTTAACAGCGATAATGCAATCGCCCCTGAGGGCCTTCACCATTTGGCACCTACCTATCTTCTCAGTATTACCTGTTTCGCTACAAATCTCAATTTGGTTAACTACTCACTATTTACTAGAGTAAAGACTAATTTCACAAATTTGAAATGTTTCTCATGATGCTCTTCTACCTCCTTTCTCTCTCTGTTGCAAGTCTTCTCATTCTTAAAGTCCCCATTTTTTCCTCACACCTTCCTAGTTCTCACCTTCTTTGAATCTCCTTCCTGCATTTTCCTGGTGAGTTACTGCATTTTACTTTTTCTTCCTCTTTTATCTCATTGTTTCATCCTCTCTCTCTCTCTCTCTCTCTCTCTCTCTGTCTGTCTGTCTCTCTCTCTCTTGCTCTCTCTCTCCTCCCTCTCTCTGTTTTAACATTCCAATGAAGTTTTTGTTCCTTTTACTTTTACCATTAAAGCATAAAAAGCATATGGTGCCTTCCTGGTGGCGCAGCAGTTAAGTGCTGTGCTGTGGAGCTATCGGCAGCAGCGACCCAAGTTTTTTTTTTTTTTTTAAAGATTTATTTTTTATTTAGACATACAAGTTGGGGTACAGGCCAGAGGCGTGGGGCAGCGAGAGGGTTCACCAGAGACAGAGCAGGTAGCAGAACAGGCAGATCAGAAATACACTGCTGAGGGGAGCAGCGGGCAAGGCAGGAGAGGTCTGCCACGCCATGTGGGATTCTCCCCGGCCGGGTGTCGAAATCGCGTCGCCGCTGCCAACAGCTCTACAGCACAGCGCTCAACTGCTGCGCTACCGGGGAGGCCCATGACCCAAGTTTGATGCCTGACTGGGGAGATTCCCATGCCTCCTGCCACCCGCTGCTCCCCTCAGCAGTGTATTTCCATCTACCTGCCTGTTCTGCTCCCCACTCTGTCTCTGGTGAACCCTCTCGCCACCCCATGCCTCTGGCCTGTGCCCCAGCTTGTATGCATAAATAAATAAATCTTTTTTTTAAAAAAAGCATAAATAACATATTATATAAATATATACACTCTATATAAATGCATATATATTCTATGATAATATAGAAATCTATATAGTATATATTATAGAGTAAATTATTAACTATTCCTATACTTTGTTACTTGCTTTTTTCTTATACATCATGGGGTCATATGAAATTTATGGATATTAATATATTCATATATGTTCATTTTAACTGAATTTATAGCATATTATGAATAAACCAGATTTTATTTACCAGTATCTCTGATGATTCCTCTTTGGCTTTCTTCTAATTTCTATTATTGCAACAAAGTTAAAAATATAGATCTGTCCCTTGCACATCATTGTTATGTATTTGTTTGAGCTTCCTAATGAGAATTTGAGATTCTTGAAGGGAGAAAAATTTCTAATTCTTTCTGATTTCTACCACAGACCTGATTGCATGATTGTAATATTCTGTTGACAGACTGGGTAGGGAGCAATGGACTCAGATCCAGAGGCAGGAGACTCTGTCCTATATTTTAAAAGGACTATTAGACAGGTAGTGATTCTAACTATGTTTTCATATATACGTATATATAATATAATATAATATAATATAATCATTATATTTTATATGATATGATGTGATATACACTTCATATACTACTTATATCAATTACATCAACTAATGGTGGTATTACATTCTTCTTTATTTATGTAAGTCTTACCCTTTTTCATTTCATCTAACTGTCAAATATCCATTTACTGATATATTCAGAGTACTAAAGTTATTTGGAAATAATGTCATCCTCACCTATACAGAGGTAGCTTTATATTAATTTCCCTTCCAGTGGGTGTTTCATAGAAACACATGATATATTGCTGTCTTGCCAGTTTATTCTGAGTAAGTCAACTGTGCCTTCTTAGAGACATTTCTTACAGCTATTTAAGTAGATTGGTGATACAACCATCTTTCATCTTGAGCACCACGCAACACCTCCCTGGTCTTCCTGCTTTCAACACTGTCCCCCTCTATTCAATCGCCGATCTGTAGCTGCCAAAATCATCCTTTCCTCCCATTGCTTTGTCTGTGACTCTTTTCTTATTTTTTTCTATGACTTTATAACCTAGACATCAGGTTAGAGCATAACATCTTTTATCCCAAAGCTTTTCATTAAAGGACCATACATTTAGTTTTTCTGTGTGTGCTTGTGTCCTCTTCATTCTCATTGCCTGGCATGAGATGTATGTACTCGCCACATCCCTTTCCAGTCATCCTACATTGCTTTCCTTCTCTTCCATGCATTCTCTGATTTGTCTTGTAATAGCTCTTTTCCCCTTTACAACATGCTTAATAGGTGATTTCTGTGATTATATATATTATGAGATGAATAGAAGGAAGTGAAAATAAGAAAGAAGAAAATAAAAAAGAACACTGTCATGTAGGAATATCTACTATTATTATGTTAGCATGTTTTTTTTCTCTTCTGCTTTATAGTAAATCAGTGCAACTGTCTACCTAATTTACGTAATTTCTATTTTGCTTACTGCTATGTCATAAGCATTCTCCAAATTTAATATTTCTTCATGAATGCCTTTTCTACAAAAAATAACAGCACTCAGGATAAACTTATGAACACTCCATTCTAAAATAAATTATTGAATGAAATAAGTAACATGATTGAAAAATTCAAAGAATCAGTTAAAAAGAATTACTCAATATTAGTGATAGGAGTAGTCCTTGAAAGATGGAAAGTTTAAATCTATAAATAGGAAAACATCATGAGTGAGCATATTATTTATAAAGAACATGTGAATAAAGTATTTGGTAAGTATCTAGACTGGAACATAATAGGGAAGAACAAAAAGGAATGTATGTAATGGAGGCAGACACTTACAGTTCAAAGTGAAATCTTTAGTATCAAGAAGTGTTTGTCCTTCTAGACCAAATAAAATTAGCATTTGGAAGTCTTAACAAGGAATGTTTTTTCTAAGTGACTTGCTATTCAATTCCAAATTCCTTATTCACTGAGAGAAGTATCAATGCACCATAAGTAGGAAATAGGGTCATTTCCAAAAAGAAATGTGAAAATGACTTATCCTTCCTGAAGAATTTGCAAGCCCCTAAATGATTGATTAAATATAATCTCTTACATTTGTAAAACAAAAGTGCCATAAGATCATTTTCATATTAATTATATTCTTTTATGCTCACAACAAAGCTGTGAAGCAGGTATTGTAATTATCTATTCATAACTAGATAAACCAAGGTCAAAGAAGTTAAGTGATGTACTGGTAGCATTAACAAACATCCAAACCTAACCTTCTGATTTATTATTGTTGTCTTTGTTTGTCTGTGTTTTTCTAAGAATGTTAGGGAAATGGACTTTGGTAAAAATGACAGAAAATATCATCTTTTTTTTTTTTTTTTTAAGATTTACTTATGCATATAAGCTGGGGTACAGGCCAGAGGCATGGGGCAGTGAGAAGATTCACCAGAGACAGAGTGGGGAGCAGAACAGGCAGATTCACGGAAATACACTGCTGAGGGGAGCAGTGGGCGAGGCAGGAGAGGTCTGCAGAGCCATGTGGGAATCTCCCTGGCCAGGTGTCGAACTTGTGTCGCCGCTGCTGACAGCGCCACAGCGCAGCGCTTAACTGCTATGCCACCAGGGAGGCCCCAGAAAATATCACCTTTTTATAACACAAATTTCAATCTTAAATTCTTAATATTTATTCCCTTTGTTGTTGTTTTTTTTTTTTTAATATATCCTTGTATGTAGAAAATAATGTTTTCTAAGCTTTCACATAGGGATAACTTTAGTAGGTATAAAATGTCTTCTGTGTCTTACAGCTATTTCTCTGATGTCCTCTGGCAATTACTACTGAAAAGAAGTCCTAATGTTCCTATTTATTTTGAGAGTTATCTACTTGGATGTTTCTAGGATTTTAAAATATATTCTTAAAATATTAAACATTTCTAGCATCTACCTAATTTGGGAGCTCATTAATGTTGTCTATGAGGTGGTAAGGATATTCAACCTGTATATAAAATATATTTTGATTTTCAGATTCATTTTTAATCATCGCAGCCCCAATATGCTTAATTTTCCCTCAGATGTTCCTTAGGATATTATGTCTATCAGCTTCTTTCCCATTGTTTTAATTCATTTATAGATTCTCTACAATCTTTGGAACTTTTAATTTTCCTCTAATTACTTATTTTGGTTTCTAGTCTCAACATGGTCTTGATCATCTCCAGTTCAGATGTTAGATGTTCAGTTGCTTTTTTATAATACCATGCATATCTTTCTCATTTCATACATTTTTCTTTCATTGTATATCTTTGATTTTTCTTCTTTTTTTCCTTAAGATTTATTTATTTATACATACAAGCTGGGGTACAGGCCAGAGGCATGGGGCGGTGAGAGGGTTCACCAGAGACAGAGTGGGGAGCACAACAGGCAGATCAGAAATACACTGCTGAGGGGAGCAGTGGGCGAGGCAGGAGAGGTCTGCCGCACCATGTGGGATTCTCCCTGGCTGGGCATCGAACTCGCATTGACTCTGCCGACAGCTCCACAGCACAGCGCTCAACCGCTGTGCCACCAGGGAGGCCCTGATTTTTCTTCTTACCTATTCTTTCCATTTATCATTTGTCTTTTGTTTCATTAAGTACATCTTCCTTGTATTTAACTGAATACATTGCTAAGAAAGTATTATCTATAGAAGAACTATGGACACAAGTTCCTCCCTATAATTTTGTTTTGTTCACTCATCCATATATGAGGAAATTTTATACAAATGTGTATTTTCCAACATAGTACTCAGATTTCCTTTGATTCCACTTTCTCTCAGCTTGAAGATTAGATGAAAACTGCTCATATGCAAATGAAAGTAGAAATAATAATGTGCATAATTTCTGACCAATGTGTGATTCCAGTTGGCATAAAACTACTGTAGACATATTATTAGGTGGTGAGATTTCTTCACCTCTTAACATCTTTTGGCCTGATACCCTGAACAGAGAAAGAACATAAATAATTATATACTCAATAGTCACAAAGGCAATTACTAAATTAAATGAGTCTGTTTTATTTTAAAGTGTTGATATTTCCCTCCTGATACTGCAAGCAACTGCCAATTCTCCATGTAGCCTGCAGTTTAATGTAATTAAATAATGTATATTGTAGGTGTGATGAAAATACAAATTGTTTTCCAAAAATGGAAGATCCAAGAGTGAAAGGGAGTTCTGTTAATATGCCAGAACACCAGCACTTACTAGGCTTATTCCAAGCACTGGGAAGTATGGTCACCCTAATGTAGAATTCAGATGGATATGAATTAATAGGTATCAATCTAAGAGTGAGGGGCCTCCCTGGTGGCGCAGCGATTAAGTGCTGCGCTGTGGAGATGTCGGCAGCAGTGACGTGAGTTCGATGCCCAGCCAGGGAGATAACCACATAGCGCGGCAGACCTCTCCTGCCTCACCAGCTGCTCCCCTCAGCAGTGTATTTACGTTGGCCTGCCTGTTCTGCTCCCCACTCTGTCTCTGGTGAACCCTCTCGCCACCCCACAGCTCTGGCCTGCACCCCAGCTTGTATGCATAAATAAAGAAATCTTTTTTTAAAAAATCTAAAAATGGGAAGACTGTGTCCTGCCAGTGTTGTGTTTCTTGAAATGTCAGCCACCATGTAACAGGCTAGTTTTTAGAATGATACAAACCTAATACTTTTGAAGAAAGAACAGATCTTACACAAGTTTCAGTTTTGGGATGCTATGAGATTGCTCTTGCAATTGTATAAGAGAAAAAAGCAAACAATTCAAGATTTTTAAAAAAAAATATTCATTTATTTATGCATACAAGCTGGGGTACAGGCCAGAGGCATGGGTCGGCAAGAAGGTTCACCAGAGACAGAGTGGGGAGCAGAACAGGCAGATGGTCGGAAATATACCACTGAGGGAAGCGGCGGGAGAGGCAGGAGAGATCTCCAGTGCCATGTGGGAATCTCCCCCGCCAGGTGTCGAACTCAGTTCCACAGCGCAGCGCTTAACCGTTGTGCCACCAGGGAGGCACCAATTCAAGATCTGAGTTCAATTCCCTGGACCATGCAGATCACAGATATTTTTCTGAAATGCTTGGGACATATTGATGAGTCCCTTTGTTCAGTTTTGTCACAAGGTCACTATTTTTTTTTCTGTACCTCCATAATCATTTTGTTGTGTGCTTTGAGAAAGTCAGTCAGGTTATTCTAGCAAGAGCTCTTTTAAATTTCTGTTGCTGTTTCATTCAATCTGATAATATGTGTACTTAGTCATATGTTAAGATCCGCTCCACGTTTTCTCTTTGTATGTGTTCAAAGCTTCCCATAATTTTTTATTCCTATAGAGTATGGAACAACAAATACATTCAATAAATATTTATATTGATTATCTGATGTATATCATATTTTTAACTTGCTTGGTATATACTCAACTCTGCCCCATTAAGTAGGTACCAAATGTCTTCCTGTTAGTAACAAAGTTTACATAAAATGAAAAATTTCCCATTATCATAAATAGCTCTGTCAGTGAGCACCTTAACATGCAACTGGATAATTTAAATAGATTATATAATTTACCTAGATCGACTCAGCTTCTTTACGACTGAGTTAATATTAAGCATGAGACAATAAGGCACTGCTCCCAATGTATAAACAACCTGATGGTTGTTTTGAAAGTATATAATGAAAAGATAAAGTCTGCTTACACAAAAGGGGTTTCAAAATGCAAAATTGTGTCTTCATATTCATGACCTACTTCTAATTTATATACTTAGTTATATACTTGTTTCAACTATACTTGTTTTTATTGTTAAGAAGGAATAGAATTTGCACAGCAGTCACAATATTATTGCAAATTTAATTCATGAACTTTTCTGTCACTAAATTTCTAGTGACTGTCTGGAATATTGTGATCTGCTTTTTATCCCCCAATGTCTAGTCTTTTCTGAAATAGGTATCCGTTCCACTAAGAGTGGTGCTACCTCCAATCATAACCTTCTACTTCCCCCAAAATTGCATATGGCATTACAGAGACAATTTGAATTTTATAAAATTTCACATACACAAAAAAAGTCTGGCCTTATTTCCAAGCAGGTTAGAGGGAGACAATCTCAAGTGCCTATTCATCTTCATCCCTAAGGCCTGAAAAGTCAAAGCAAAAATAAAGCATATGGGATGCTGCTAGTAGATCTGTGCTGTTTGATACGTGCTGAAAACAGATGGTATTTTAGCTTCCTAAATCAATGTGTGTTATCTGGACTTCACATTTGCAGCTTTCAATAGTTTAGATAACAAAATAAATAAATTTTGGTATTTGTGTTGTATTTTGCTTATATTATAATTTATCATTGCCCAAAGAATCATGTATCCTTTTTTTTCAGTTCTTCTTTCTCATAACTACAATGATAATTTGTCAACTCTGACTCATTTTCATTCCATTACTGTAAACTCATTAACGATTAGTTTTCAAGTAATAAGGGTATTTACTTAATATATACTTTATCATGAGGCAAATCAATCTCTTTAATGTGTCATTTAAACTATTAAGGCATAATCATTGAGAAGTGAAATATAGGAGAACAGTTTAAATATTTTCTCTGTGTCCTACTCATAGGTTTCAGGCAGGGTCACCAAAAAAAAAATCTCATTTTCAGCCTGCTTCTATTTTCTTGTCAAAAACACCTAGTATTTGGCAAAACTTCTTGACCAAGTTGATTAACATACACAAGAACAATCATAATTAAACTCTAACATGAATATTATTAAATATATCTTAATGTTTGATTTAAAAATTATTTCTACAAAAATTTTTATATACTAATGGTGGGAAGCAGTTTCTATGTATATGTATATATAATTAAATATAAATATGCCTTATATATTTGTATTCAAAATTTATATATGAATGTTTGTAAATATATATTCTGTACATAAATTTAATGATCTAGTATGTACATATGTATATATTTTTTTCTTATACAAATAAGCCAGATATTCATACAGGTGATTGTCCATTACAAATTATTTTAAAATATCTTGTTAGGGAAATTCTGTACTTTCTATGTTTAATTTGTTCTATTTATTTTATATACTAATTTGATATTTCACATGTTAACAAAAACTGCCTATGTATTTCACTTTAATAGATGACAGTGCTTGGGTTTGTCTCATTTTCTCCTGTAAGTCAAAAATGTAGCATTTTGTGACATCTACATTGCAGTGCCCAGACTTTGATGTGAAGAAAATGGTGAGAAAGTAGCAATTAACTTTGGTATTTTTCTGCTGGAACATAAAATATTGATAGCTCAATTAAAAATACAAGCTCAAATGAAATGTGCTTGCACACTGTGAATTTATATGTGATTCATAAAAAGCAGCTTTCCTGTAGCCTCTTTCAATGGGATGTTGTAGAATGAGGATATGAGACTGGGGAGCAGGAGAACAAGC
The DNA here is from genome assembly GCA_004024925.1 of Scalopus aquaticus. NCBI lineage: Eukaryota > Metazoa > Chordata > Mammalia > Eulipotyphla > Talpidae > Scalopus > Scalopus aquaticus. Next base: position 408,677 of record PVIJ01000040.1, read on the forward strand.
CCTCTGCCAGCTCTGCCAAGAACTAGCTGTGTCATGGTGGCAAGACACTTCCCCTCTTGAGAGCTCATTTGGAACATGACAAAGTAAAATTGCATAATTGTTGTTGTCATTTCTAGATTAAAAAAAAAAGGCAATTCTATATGCTTATTTGGGAAGGAGGCTTAAATTTCAAGTATCTTCACACTGTTGTGCAAACCACTAAAATTGAAGCACAACTAAAAACGTCAAAATGTGATGGTTTTACTTGTTGGTTAGATGCTTGCAGTAAATGAGTATAAGTGAATGGGAGTAGTAAGATGATGACGATTGCTTTATGATTGCCACTCTAGAAAAATATGAAAGTTATTATCCAGATAAAAGTGGCAAATGGTTGACAAATAATGGGAAACATGAAGCCAATGAACTGTAATATCTGGAGTATCCGTTTTAATTCATTATTTTCAACTAAATGAGATAATTTCCTTCTTGTTGATGCCCTTGTTTAAGATCAGCAAATGTTTTTCTACTCTTCTAAATCTAAACATGTTTTTCTATGTAAGTCACAGCAAAATGACAGAAATATAATATTCTTAAACTTTGTATTTAGTAATGCAATGATATAGTGGTTGGACTTCATGAAGTATGACAGATGTCATTTACAATGTGTCCCTCGATGGCTCTGTTAACCCTTTTCTTATATGGAGAATTAGAAAAGAATAATTTTTCCAGCAAACGTGTGTGAACCCTGGAAGGAGCACTTTATCAATCAAAATTAGCCCGTAAGTATTTTGTTCAGTGAAGCATAGGCTACAGTTCATTGGTTCAGTAACATTTAATAATTATCATGTTAAAATAGCAGCACTTCCTGAACTTCTTAAACTCATTGGTCAACCTATGAATCAATCCATAGCTCTCTGCAGAGAAGCAGAATAAAATTAATGTTCCTATGAATGTATTAACAGAATTTGTATTTACTACCTTAAGTTTGAATGAATTAAAAAGATTCTCAAAGGACATTCTAGAATTCAGCATATTTTTTACTGTATGGGCGGGGAAAATATAGCTTGCTTATGGAACATTGTAAGTTATTTCAGTAAAATATTTATCTGCCAAATAGTATTCATATTACATTGAATAATTTTAATATGACCTATCCTTTTAAGTCTGTGCATACATGGTATGTGCTTTTAAACCATGGATGTTTCAAATAAATATTTAGGTAAAATGCAAAAGAGTGCTAGAGTGAGAATGAACAAAGGAATTCAAAAGAGCTCCCCCTTTGCATTAAATGTTCCAGAAAAAAAATGGAGAATGGCCAGAAATTTATGGCATGATAATAGAATTATTTCTGAAAACCATTTTTTTCCCCAAAATGAAGTATCTGTCATTCTTCATGTTCCATCTACCTAGATAACTGACCTATAAATGAGCCAAAGAAGGGATTTTGATCTTTCCTAAGAATGTTTCGTCAATGATCAGAAAGAATGGGTTCCATTTTTTTCTAAGTTGAACCAGAATGTCACAAATCAAGAAAGGTGAAGTTTTTCAGCAAATGGTGTAGTGAATGTATTAAATTTTTACAAGCTGGTGTGGTATTGTGTTTTTCATTCTATTTTTTTAAGTATATGTGTGAAATGTATTGATAAAAGAAGCTTTGCACCTCTGACACTATTGGAAGCAAATGGAAATATCATGGGGAGAAAATGAAGTTGAGGTTAGCAGGATCATTCCTAACCAAAGCATTTATGAAACATGAAACAAGTTGGACAAGTTTTAAAACTGCCCAAGATAAGACACTCATATGCATTCATATTGAAAAAGAAAACTTTCACTGTTAACTGATTTTTTTCTTTATTAAAGCTCTTCCAGTCATTTTTAGCTTTGAAAGTTTCATATTTGAATACTAAAATTTTCTTTAACTTACTTCTTTATTTAAGTGTGTGGGTGTGGAAAGTATGTGTGTATTGTTTCATACATACATATATTTATCTAAACAGAATTTATGAAATACCTAAATTCTTTTTTTTTTTAAAGATTTATTTATTTATGCATACAAGCTGGGGTATAGGCCAGAGGTGTGGGGTGTTGAGAGGATTCGCCAGAGACAGAGTGGGAGGCAGAACAGGCAGATAGACTGAAATACACTGCTGAGGGGAGCAGTGGGCGAGGCAGGAGAGGTCTGCTGCACCATTTGGGAATCTCTCTGGTTGGGTATCAAACTTGTGCTACAGTGGCTCTGGATAGCTTCATAGTGCTACGCTTAACCCATTGTGCCACCAGGGAGGCCCGAAATACCTAAATTCTTTAAGCCATTAATGAAGATACAGACTTTCTGTACAATAAGTATGCCTTTAATATTTCTTACTCAATTTCACTTCCTTTGATAATAGTGACCAATAAAAATATATATTTCATTACAGAATTCCAAAGTGTCAATTAATAATTACTCATCATCAGTGTATGTTAATTTACTTTAAAAAAAAATCATCTAGGAGGTTTGGACCCAGGGATTAATTTAAAATTTTAGTTCAGGTGAGGATACTTTTGCAGACCTCAAAATACAAAATGTTGTTGAGAGTCGACTAGCACAACTCTAAATTTCACTTTTATCTTTGGGCTATTCTAGAGTTCAAATTTTGTTTTATCCCTTTGCTGACTGTGGCCTTTCATTTTCAGCAGTTCAGGTCTCCTGTTGGTCTCTTTTCATATCCAACTTTATTCATTTCTTCATCCCAAATCCTCATCTTCATTTTTGTTTTCAGTTAAAAAGCATTTTGTTATGTAAGTCCCTTGATAAACATATTAATTAGGTAATGCTAGCTGTTGTAACAAATAAACCCCATACTGAATAATGGTACAAACATATTTGAGGCTTCATGTTTTCTTGTTTACTTACTTCTCTGCATAACTGTTCCTGATCTCAAGTCTTCTTACTTAAAGAAATTCAGGGAAAGAGGCTAACAAGGGCTTTCTCCGTAGCTTTTTTAATAAAAGTGGGGTTTCATTTACATTGTCATCCCAGTCAGAAGGAAAGAACATAGCAGAGTGCTGTGAGACTTTTTAGTAAGTGAACTTACAGCCCTTTGTCAATTAACCATATGGTCATATCCAATTGAAAAGCAAAATGGGCAGTGCAGCCAGGCTAAGGACAGGAAAGGGAGAAAGGCATTTACATGAATAGCTTTCTGTCACTGTGAAACATAACATGACACTAAATGCTATTTGTGTCATACCACACAACACATATATCCCCAAATCTTTATTTTCAAATGAGATGGTCACTAAACATGGTTTTATTTGTTTGTTTTTATATTCAAGATACCAGTATATTTTAACTTTACTGGCATACAAATATGCCTATTTATTAATCACTAAAGGTTTCCTTAATGAAAATAGAACTGCATTTTTCTATTCAACAGTAAAGTTTCCAGGTACATTTATGTCTCTGATTTGATCAGTCATGCAGAATATCTTTCAAAAAAGACTATTGTTGATGAATATATTTTTTCTATACATTTTTATGAGAAAAATTTCATGAGAATTAGGGTCCATTTCAATACTGATCATTCTTGATACCCAAAATTAAGAATGATGCATTATTCATGGAAGCACTAAAATAAGTGTATGTGTTGAATGAATAAAAAAGACTAAAAGCTTAAAAGATGGTGTAATTTCTTTTAACTAAATTATTAATGTTACCAAACTGAATATTTCTGTTTTAGAGAGGAAGATATATCAAGCCAGAAAAGTATAAAATTAGTTTTGGAAGCTGATACATCTTTTGAAAGTTACCTTGTGTTTGTATCATTTTTCTTTAATTATCCTTGGTATATAGCTTTTGTATTTTCATTGGATTCTTTGCCTGTGTTTTGTCAGTCTCATTTAAATATTTCATCTACATCTTCTATTTTCCCCATAGAGTAGGAATTTCATGTCCCTGTCTGAATAGTTACCAAAAAGAAACATGTGAGAACAACATGATAGACATTGTCTACCAACAAACAGATGTACAGTCTCCTAGTTTAGATGGACAACCACAACATGTGGTTTCATATGTATATAGGCATTTTAAATTTAATACTGAATATTCTTAAGGCATTTTATAGTGTTATTGATAGTGTAATTTCAAATCATAGAAAGATGCAATCAATGACAGAGACAGTTTCAGCAGTTTAAAGAGGAACGTTCTATGAAATATTTTTATATAGTACTATAGTTATCATATGCAAAACAGCAAACACAAAGATGCATTTTACATAAAGATATTCATTACTGAAAACATTCCATGGTAAATTTTCTTTATTGCCTATTTTTTTATTATCTTCAGCTGAAAAAAATCCTCATGTAATTTTTTTTGTTACATGAAATGAGTGATTTTATTTTTAAGTCAGAATGATGTAAAGTTTAAGTTACATTAGTTGTTTTCTGGTTCTTTCATTTTGGATTACGTTTATCACTCGTGAAATATTTATATCAGAAACCCAGGAAACATTTTTATCAGCATCCAGAAAAGTTGCTGCTTTTTCCTTATCCTCAGAAATGCTCTGGAATTAGAAATACTGAGGTTTTCTCTAAGATTTCATTTATAATCTTTATTTTACAGGAAAATTAAAAATCTGCCATCTTAATAGATCACCTTAAACAGGACAAACCATCAGTGAAATAGTCACTTTGGATAACATTGGTGACTATTTTGAGGATTATGAAAGCTATTAAAATAATGGGAAAGTAGCCAAGTTGTACAGTTTACATTTAGTGGTGAATAGACTGGCCAGGGTCAGTGTGATAAATCTCCATAATACTCAAAAATGATTTAAGAAGTTTTCCATTCAATTTTTCTGCACCTGTAGCTAAATAATTGCTAATCAGTTGAATCTAGAAAAATACACATGCATTTACACACATAACATATATAACTATATATGAATGCATGTATATATTTATATTTGTGTATGTGTATGTGTATATATATTTCACTTGTAATGATGAAAATAAGTCTTTTACTATAGTAATTTCATCTTGTGATTTTAATAAATCTTCATCAAATATAAGTCACAAAAAACTCAAATAAAAAAATAAGTCAATACTTTGTAGAAATATACAAAAAGAGGTTGTGTGTAAAAAATTAAGAAACTTTAGTGTAAAATATTAAATTAAGACCCAAGCCATTACATGGTCATTCATGAGTATTTTTAATATTTACAATTATTTCAATCTTAAAAAATAGTACATTTGTATTTCTGTAAAGTAAAATTATGCTACTGTAAGAGTATAAAGTATTGTCATTGTTATCACTGGTTCTAATATAATGAACCTGCTTCAGACATAGTTCAAGAATTTTTTTTTCTAGAATTCGATAGTCATGACTGTATTGTAACTGTATAAACCTGAGAAATTAAATCCATTTACGGTGCCTTATTAAGATGATCATTTTCATTCGGAATTATATAAAACGGTTTTTCTGTTTATCTTTGCTGACTTCTGTTCTTTAGCACTTAGATATCTTTGTTTCCTCCAAATTCAGTCCTATAAAGCATATTCAGCACTACACAAGTTCCATTTGTGTATTACAAGATTACTAGAGGTTGATCTTCCATTATTTCAGTTACATATAATCTGATACAATAAACTTACTCACTGACATGCAAAACAAATTATACTCTCATTTATGAGAAAACCATGCTCCAACACACAATTGCTATTCAGATAAATCCATTCACGTCTACATGTTATTAGGTACTAAATTACCTTTAAAATAATTCAGTAATTTAAAAAGTAGATTTTTATTAAAGGATTTCGAGAGCAAAAGAAGAAATGTAATTTTGGTACAGGCAACCATTTCTAACATGAATTCGCTGATCTAGAAAATTACTTTAATGCACATATCAATACACAAGTCAGTTGCTTATATTTCAGCAATTTTAAAAAATCTGTGCGTTCTTCCTGTGTATAATAAAAACACACAAGAATTTTTTCATTGTAAAGTCATAACTAGGCTTTATTATTTTTATCCCAGTAATTTGTTTTGATTAATAAAAGTGAACTTTAATTAATAGTTGTATTTAATTTATAAAAATATTAAATGGGAAAATATTGCATTTTAAGATTTAACAATCCTCCTGTATTGAGAAAATTAAATGTGCTGATAGGAAAAAATTTTTTTTTAGTTTTTTTATGATAAGAGACATGGTAACCACTCAAGATTGAAATTGCAAATCTTAAGAATATGGGGGGGGGCGGCTAGAATGTTATTTTATTAAATGCCTCTACTTGGATGTTACAAATTAATGTACTCTACTGAACACAAATCATCATTTTCATTTGTAATATCATTTTAAAACTCCCTGCTTTTCCTGACATACAGTGGACACTGAATGAATTGTTTTTGAATGGAAGGTTGAATAGAAAATTATTTAACATAAGACAAAATAAGACAGTTTGAAATTCATATTTTGTCATTCCTCAGCTGTTTACTTTTAAACATATATAAAGTTAAATATTATAAGGGACTTTATTTTTGTGTGCCAGAGGAATGTAATATTTCAACTTAAATGGCAAAGATTTGTAACAAACTCTTTAATTTCTAATATCTTACATAAATTCTCCAACATAATTGTTTTTATATCCCAATCATGTTGGTCCTATTTATACAGAGATTTCCATGTTTAAAAAGAAATACGAGTCCCACAAAAGTTTAGTTATATATTTGTAAAACAGTGTATCTCTGCTATCCCTGAAAGTTGTGCTAAATAATATGACTTGATTTGATATGGTCTTTGAATCACAATTTAATACATTCCTGTTTATTTGCTTCTCTAGTATAAATCAGGTTATACATTATTTATTCATGTTTCCTTTTAAACCATCTCAAATTCATTGCTTATTATATTTCCAAAATGTACATAAATATGCATATATTTCTTTCTCTAACTTTCATCTACTTATGCAAATTTTTCATTTTGTGTTTTGCATTATCATTCTCATAAATGAATTCTTTATGACATCCTTCTCATGACATTCCAACGTGTCTAGTTCCATGAGGCATATTTGCTATATTTTAAACTCAAGTTTCTATGTTTGAGGCTTCTCTTCCTGCTTTTGGTTTTCCTGTGCTATTTGTTTTGTCTTCTTACCTTTCTCATTTCAATATGCATAAAGTAAAATTCAATTTATGACAACTTTTCCCACAATTCATGTTATTTAGTACAAGTGTTAAAACTCATTATTCAGTACAATATTTATCTCAAATTGTCTAACTTACAGAGAAATCAATTTATAGAACACCTTTTTAAGTACCCCACTTTAGTGTAGCAATAGTAGCTAATGTAAACCACACAATAATGATAAATAACCCTAGGAAGCAAACTTTAAAATCAAAGTAGGTGGTCTCACCAATGCTACATCCTACTACATTTTAATATACATACTTTGTACTCACAGGTGTGGGTAGGTAATTGTTCTACTTTCTTCAAACCTTAACCATTGAATAGGTGGAAAATCCTAATTACTATACGAAGACAAAGACAGGTAATGTAGAATATCTATGTACGTGTATCTGACTTAATTTGACTATCGTAATTCTAGCATGAGAAAAACTTTTGGAAATGTTTAGGAGAAATAAAGATGACCATGGGATTGGTAATGCATTTTTACTGTTTTGTTTTTTTTTTAAAGATTTATTTATGCATACAAGTTGGGGTACAGGCCAGAGGCATGGGGTGGCAAGAGGGTTCATCAGAGACAGAGTAAGGAGCAGAACAGACAGATTGGTGGAAATACACTGCTGAGGGGAGCAGCAGGCAAAGCAGGAGAGGTCTGACACGCCATGTGGGAATCTCCCTGGCCGGGTGTCGAATTCGCATCGCTGCTGCCAACAGCTCCATAGTGCTGCGCTTAACCGCTGCGCCACAGGGTAGGCCCTGTTAGGTGGTTTATAATGCACTAACAATAGTAATAATGATTGTTTTCAATAAAAGTTAATTAGAAAAGGTGTTATTTTTATTTCCTATCAAAAAAAATATTTTAGTAGATATATGTATACATATATAATTCTAAATAAAAATGGTGACCATTATATATATACATATATTAAGATACATTCATATATGTGTGTATATATATATACACATCTTATATAAATATATATATATATATATTTATATTTATGTGTCACTTCCTATTGCTTTACTAACTTGTCACTCTCTCACTTAGCTTCCCCTGCTCATCTTCTAATGTTGCTTTGGTTTCCTTCACTGGCCCATTTAATTATTTCCCTTTACATACCATTTTAATGACAGGCTCATCATACAGTTTTTTTTTTCACATTTTATCTTACACAAAAAAATCTCTCTCACCAAATGCACATTAGAGCTCATATTTTCCTTTAACAGAAGGAGACTAATGACTTGAGTAGATTTAATCAATCTTATATCTGAGTATGGAATTTTGCTTGAAGTCATTGCCACTTACAATAGAGAGTACAATGCTCTATTTGAGAGATTCTAGGTATTTTACGTGCATAGTTCTCTAATTTTAATCAAATTGTTGGCCTGTATTCCCGTTAATTAATGATAGTTACCCTAATATTTCACATGACTTCATATTTTTAAAGTAACTCAGGTAAACAATCCTGTCATCCCAAAATGCCCCCTAGTTTTAATGTGGGCATGTTTTTTGTTATACTCTGTATGTTGTGCATCCCTGAATAGCATATGTATAAAGAAAATCAGACAATAGATGTATACTTGTTAGCAGTATAAATCAGTAAGAGTTGCATCTGTTTCCTTATTGTTTGTAACATCTCATTAACTACTAATTTCTTTTAAAACAAGAGGAAATAGAGCAGTGTGCAGATTAACAATGACGGGACCTCCAAAGATGTGATAGACTATGAAATATGTAGCAAATCTGTTAGCATTTTCTCAACATATTCTATGGACCCAGGAGCCAGTGAAATCAAGCTCAGTTTCCTCATGTTACACTGGTAGCCAGCTTATCCCCAGAAGCAGAGCCCCCCAAAGCAGATGACTGGTAACTGACCATATATTCATTAGGGAGCACAGTCAAAATCAGAATTGCCCAGTGGAGTCTTGTACAAATTGCTACTTCACAGAACCGTGAACAGAACTGTTTACTTATATTAGCCTCTATGTTTGTGGTTGGATTGCTAAGCAGAATAATTTAATAAATATATATATATTTTTACTGCTATGTGTAGATCTTAGAGTGGCACTGCCAACCTCTTCTATCATCTCTCTGGAAATCCAGGCATTTTTAATTGTTTTCTTTTCATTCTGACTTGCTTCTAATTGGTCCCTGTTTTGCTCTTATTTTTAAACCTCAAGTTATATTTTATAAGCTTCATTTTTGATTATTTGATATATACTAGAATTATTAAGATAATAATAAAAAGTAGAACTATTTGTTCATTTTGGAATATGGATCTCGGTGCCTCTACCCTTAAGTTCTGTTTTCTACTGTCCCTTTTATAACACACAGTATTTGTGACTATATAGTGCAAGTATGAGCTTATTGTTGATTCTTTTATTTATATCTATTTAATTCTGCATCTGCTAAAAACTTTTTGAAGTTTTTCTGAAAAATACTATAGAGAACTAAAAGACAGTCTATTTGTCTATTTTTTTCATTATAAAAGCCAGAAATTATGTGTGTGGTTGTTTCACTGATATGTAAAATCTCCATCATCTTGATTCCTGTTTAACCAAAGACTGTTTGTACAGCTTGCAAAGAATCCTTTTGTAGGAAATTAAATCTCTATAGTGCCTCTGTCTCATGGCCATGTTTGCCAGCTTTCTGGATGAGAATTTCTATTCCCATTCACAAAGCTAAGTAATACCCCCAACATCCTTGAAGGAATTTAAAATTAAGTTTCTGACAATTAGAATACAAGGGGGAAAAACTGTTAAATGTTTGGCATTGGAATTTTATATCAATGAGTATCTTTTTTAATCAAACCCATCTAAGTACTGTATACAGGAAACATTGTAAAATACTGCCAACATTTTTTAGCTACTTGTGCTTTGCTGTTTTGCACAAAAGGACATGCCCTTTCATTTGGAAACAAATGAAAACAAGGCTTCTGGCCAGCAGCCACTCAATATAACTTTTGGAGTTGATTGAGTGCATTATAAGACATTGTTAATGTTGACCTTATTGAAACACCTCCTATCAATTATTACATTTTGTAGTGTGCTTATGCACTATGCTATTTCTTTTCATTTGCATTTAATGTGCCTTACTTATAATAGGTGTTCAATAAATGTTAGAATATGTGAACATTAATAAACATTAAGTTTTTTCTCTAATCAAGTTTACTTTTTAATCCTTTTTCAGCTGCTGTGATTTGATACATAGGGCATATATCATTTTAAAGTCTAAAAAACCCATTCCTCTTTTGAAAACATTTTCTCTATTTAAATTAGTTGCTATATAGAGGGGAAAATTCTTTCGAGGCTAAAATAGACAATATGAATATGGGCGATATAAAGATAATTCTCACAAAACTTATGAGCACTCCACTATATCAATATCTTTGAGGGTTAGAAATCGAGGGGGAAATAAGCTACATGAATATATGAGATTGTATTTTTTCAGAAAATACATTTAAAATTAAATTGAATAAGAATGGCATTTAATAAAGAGTGCTAAGCTTAATTTTTTGATAATTTTTTCTTGGAAATTTCTAAACTGGTTCTGTTACTGCTACTTTTTAATATGACATCAATAAAATTTAAGTTATTGAGTAGTCTGCAAGTTAATGATTAGATGGTTTTTCCATTCATTTAAGAAAATGTTTATTACAGATTAACAATTTTCCTACCTTAAGTATTTAGAATTTTTTTAATTTAAACAATTGGAAACAATGAGCATATTTAAGGATTAGATTCATTTATTTAGGATAAATGCTGTTTATAAGAACAGAAGGGCTTAAGAAAGGTTTGGTTAAGTATCAAATGCACAAAAATAAGCCATTAAAATGGCTTAATAGTCAATTCAAATCACTGATGACCACTATTTATGGATAGTGTACCCTACGTTCTCACAACCCTTCTGCTTCCTATTTGGCATGTATTCAAATTTCTGCTGTGTTAACATTTGCTCCTGGGAGGAGATGAAGGAAAAAAGGTCCATAAGGTTTCCATTGGCCCAGATAGTAGAAACATCTGCTGGATTCATGAGCAGCTTGCTGGCCCAAGTCAGCAGGGAGGGTTGATACTTATCAACCCTGCCATTTGAGTCGATATTTCCTGTGCCCTGGGGCTACACAAACTTAATCAAGAAAAATAAGGAAGAATATTACATGTCAAAATATCCTCCTTAAATAAACATTACATATATTTAAAGTAACTATCATGACATTATAAATTATGAGTTTAACACTAATGATATTCAAATTTCAACAAGCAGCAGAGTTTACTGAATTATCATTTTACTTTATCATTTTTAATAATTATGGATTCCTTGAATTAGAACTTTATTTAGAGAGATTTGACCCTTATACTTGACAAGATGGTTACTGTTGTTCTCAGCGAGAAAAATTTGTCAGACAATTCTGTACCTTTTTTTTATAAGGTCAACTTTGTGGGTAACTTTGAAATTAGCTGGTCAATGATTTCAATAGTAAGAGTTGGGATTAGCATTCCCATGTCTCTGGCAACACCCCCAATGGTTGTAATTTTTTTTTGGCAATTGCCTTCTGTCTGTGATTTATCCCTTTCAGGGCTCTAAATTTGAAAATTCTGTACTTTCTAAGAGATTATTAAAATTTGAAAAATACTTAATATTTATTTAAATTTGAACAATGCAGTGTATCAACTATTACTTATATATATATATAATGTAACACATGTACAAATATACAGATAATATATACATTTATGCATATACTGGTATGTAAAGAGAGAGATGTATATATCGGAATCTATTTAGCTATATCCATTTATTATAGTATACATCTTTGGTCTTTGGTTTCAAATCAGACCTGACAAGCAATTTAAACCAGAACTTTATTTTTTATTTTATTTTTTTTAAAGATTTATTTATTTATACATACAAGCTGGGGTACAGGCCAGAGGCTTGGGGCGGCGAGAGGGCTCACCAGAGACAGAGTGGGGAGCAGAACAGGCAGATCAGAAACACACTGCTGAGGGGAGCAGTGGGCGAGGCAGGAGAGGTCTGCCACACCATGTGGGATTCTCCCTGGCTGGGCGTCGAACTCGCGTCTCGTGCTGCCGACAGCTCCACAGCGCAGCGCTCAACAGCTGCGCCACCAGGGAGGCCCCTAAGCCAGAACTTTAAAATAAAAAAATCTGTTGTTCAAATTTTATATAGAATTTATTAAATTCATCAAAATCTATGTAGTTCCAATCTGATTTGGAAAGGAAATGTGACTAATATAAACATTTTTTAGAATGTTTATTCTACTCTACTGAGAGAGTAATTCAGCAAACAGAGTGTGCAGAAATCTTAGTTTTTGTTGATCTGATATTATACTTGCAGTGCCCACTTTGCTAGAGCATACAGGATGCCAAAAACTAACAAAAGCTCTGTGATTTCTAAAATGCTTCCTTGTAGGCAGCCACTCCATACCCAACACTGAATTGCATCAGTATGGGCATCTTAACTCAGTGAAGCCTCCAGCTCTGGAATCCATTCAACTCTTTTGTTTTGCTAGTCACACAACCTTCTCAGGATTGTGTTACCACTTCCCATTCTCTGATAAAGCGCATCTAGTCAATATTGATAATTTATTTGTTCAGTAAACAGTCTCAACAATAACGTGTAGGTGCTGCGTCTAGTATATAGTTACCTCCCCAGTTCTCATTTACTTTTGATCTCATTTACAGCTATGAGGTCCTTGAATAACAAAGATGAGACAATTAAAAGTCAAGTTTTAGGGTTTCCTGAAACTAGAGAAAAGGTCAAGAGCCAATTTTTAACACTATTTCCAATTGCATAGTAAAGAGATCACTAGCCTTGTGATGGATACCTTCTTTCCCAGTATCATTTTTTTGGAGCAATCTCTCCAGAACAAACATCCTTGAATATAGAGAATTAGATTAGATATTTTAAAATCCTACTTCAATTTATTTTCTTGAAGCTTAATTTTAACAATGTTCATTTAAAACATTTGAATTCATTTTAATTTTCTGACAGATTAAAAAGGTAGTAACTCCCCAAAAGGATATCAGAAGATAGTATTAATCCCTTCTCTGCCTTATCACAAGTGTAGTTCTGTGAGCTGACTTAACCTCTACAAATCTACACAGAGTATCAAATTTCATTTCAATATTTCCCCACAGCTGTTTTCACTTGCTCTCATAGGGCAGTGTTCCCCTAGATCTAAAGTGGCACTACAAAGGACTTGAACATCAAAGCATGTAAACATGGACAAGATGGGTGAAATCAGCATTAATGAAATCTTTGTGCATTCAGAAATGATCAAACAGTGAAAAACACATCCTATTAACCACTGTGTTATTACATTTTTTTTCAAAAGGGTACTTGTTCCGTAGGGAATATTCCAAGTTGATTCATATGTTACTACATATTGATCAACACTTAAATTATTAAGGTGATAACATTTTGAACACAGTATCTACATGCTCAAAATTATGTACCCATTATATCCAAGGCAATATCTTATATCCATTAGAGAAGAAAAGTGTTAATGTTACTGCTTCTACTATCAACAAAATATATCTCTGAAAGAGAAAACTATTCTAAACATATTCACATTCACAGATAGTTTATTGGCAGCATTATTATTTCTTCCATGTAACTACCACAGCTTTAAAAACAGCAATAACATGGAATCACCATTATTAATAACAAGAAACTTCCCAAGCAGGACATTTTAGAATTGAAGCAGGACAAATTGTCTATCTTAGAGTGAGCAGTGTATGGAAATATGAGTAACAATCCTGCGTTAGTACAAGCTCAAGTCAACAAGAGATTTACAGTGTTAAAAAAAAAAAAAACAAGATACTAGTTACCTTTATAAATATTCCATGACTTAATGGATTGTTCTCTATTTTCTAAATAAGATTCTTGATTGTAAGTGCAATTTTTAAAGTGACTCACCTTGAAATTAAAGGTTCTTGATATAGAGATAATTATGAATTATCAGTTATCATCTAAGGATGTATATTGAGTCTTGTCACTTCTCTCAATGGCTTAAATATAGAATAAATGGAAGTTCCTTACTGTGAAATAAAGAGTCCTGTATGATCTGGCCTTACTCTTCTGTGCTACCTCATCTTGGTCTGTTCCTCCTTTGCTTCACATGTCCCAGACTCATTGTGTATTGTGAAGTTGCTTCTGTAGCCATCTTTTTCCTACCTCTGGCTCAGAACTTTTACATCAGCTAATTTACGTTGGACTTCTGGTTCCCTGTCTAGCATTCTTGTCCTCTGGTAATTTTTAAATGCCTGATTCTTTTTTTTCCATTCAGGTTTCAGTTGAAATATCACTATTTTCTTAGCCAGAGCGTTCTTTTCATATTTGTGTTTACTTGTGAACTTTGTACCATTTTTGGCTTGTCATTTGTGTATTCCTAATTTCTAACATGTCAGACACTTTCTATGCATAAAATATATATTTGTTTAATAAATTAATATCATGGAATTATGTTTTAAAGGCAAAATTGATCACAAATATGAAAGATAAGTTTCACAAGGCATTATCATTTATGGTTATATATAATTAATACACCTAACATGAGGTGATTTTACATTTTGAAATAATATTATTAGCATCATATATCTTCTGTATCAGTTATCTCCAAGTTTCTTACTACACGCCATAGTCCAAAGACTGATAATCCAAACAAGCAACTTTTTACGTGAATAGCTTTATTCAATATGCCAATGAAATTATCTTTATTTTCTGCAAAGAATAAAGCATGAAAAGAATGCTAAATTATATGCAACTTGGATAATAGTCAATATAATTTTATGCAGAGTATGTGTGTGTATATATGTATGTACACATATATAGGCAAAATCCAAAAGAAAGATGCTACCAAAATGTATCTCCAGTATCTAAGTCAAATTGTTACTATCAACAATATATTGGGCAATAATTAAATTGAGTTGGTCTGATTATTTTTCTCATTTGGAAATATTTTTCTCATTTGAGGGTCTAATCCTCAACTTCTCAATTTATAGCTTTCCTTTCTATCTTATTTTGCTAGCTGTATTTTATTTATTAAAAAGTTTTATGTTTGAAATTAGGATTTAATGATTCTTGCTTTATTTTCTTTTACCTTTTCCATTTTGTTTGCTCTTAGAAATGGTATTAGGAACTTTAACTTGAGTTTATTAAATGTTTTAAAATACATACAATGCAATACTACTTATTGCTTTATTTAAATATACTGGCCTTATAAGACCTACTGATGTATATTCAAAATAAAATATATTTGTAACATTTCCTCATTTTTGTCTCAGGTTAAAATTTATTTCAGAGACTTCAATTTTAAACAGTTACATCCTACCTGGTCCATTTTTTTACCTTCACAAGATTGATTATTGTATGCTCTGCACTATATTCCTCACCCTGTCTTCAGAAGATTCCTACCATCTGTGTGTTCCTTTCCAGAATATTTCCTCCAGGTTGGCATCTCAATTTAGAATTTAGTTACGTGATTGAGCTTCACTGTGAACCAGACTGTGATTGTGGTCATAAATTTCTTTTCTCTGGAAGGCTGCCTCTCAAATGTTCATCAGTTAGCAAGCAAAGCTAGTCAGTTCTAGGTCTTGCTCATTCACCCTGAAAACTGTATTCTAGGAAGATAAAATGACTTTATGCACTCATGATAATTACCATGTAAGCCTGTCTTGAAGTCATAGAAATAATTCTAAATCCTGTTATTCTGTTGTATTACCGCAGAAAACATACAGCTTTCTCTTCATTTAAAAATTATTCCCTTTGCTTTTTATTCTTCCATATAACAATACTTGAATGTCTACATGTATAGAATGGAAATCAGCCTTGTGAATCTAAATGTAAACAATTCGTCAACTGGCAAGCTGCCCCAACTGATGTATTGTTTACATGATGAATTCATCAAATTCATGTTTTCCTTGAAAATTATGTGCTTATTAAATAATTTTTCTTTGAATTTTTGAGAAAACTCAAAAAAATTAGGGACTGAATTTAGCTAAGTAAATGACAAAATATATTTCAATGATTTTATTTTTAAAAATGTGTGCTTATAAAGCTAGATAGAGTTATATTCAATCTAGTTCGCTAAGTCCATGGTATGTTTATTTTTTTTAATTTATTTTGTATTGCAGCAGCATAATAAACAGAAAAGTAGGTAAAGATGGAAAAAACTGATTTTGTTCAGATACAGTTTTCAGAAAATGTTGGGATTTTTTTTTAATCAGATAATGTTTTAAAAGATGTAAAGTGCTAAAACTACCAAGCAAAAATGTAAAAGCATCAGTAAAACAACAGTTTCTGGGTCTTTATAAAAAGTCTCTGAATCTTAGAATTTTGTAAATCAAGGAAAATATTAATTTTGTGGTATGGTTAAACTATATAAAAGTAATGGAAGAAATTAGAGATATATACTTTATGGGAAAGTATAACTATGCTGGGAATATTTATTATATAGAAGCCTGAGGTAGTGCAATCCTGAAAATACATTATTTTTTTTAAATGGAAGGGAAGCCACTGATATTATATTTCACTGACATTTCAAGCTTCTTCAGGACCAGCCTTGATCTGGATAATAAAGAATCAACTCTTATTATATATCCTATCATAGGAACAATAAATGGTAACTAGTTTTGATGTAATGTTCTGCAGTTAACTGGGTCAGCTACTCACAATTACTGTGTAGTTTTTTAGAAATAATTCTCTGGTTATACCACAAGTCCCCTAGTCTGCTATGTATGTCCAGGAAAATCTATTATCATATTCTGAAAAAGGGAAAGAGAAGTGAAATTTCTACAGTAGAATTATGATTCTTTGGGTCAGGAGCTGTGGGAGCCACTGTAAATCTGAAAGAGCCTTTTGTCATGGATCAGAAGCCAGTGAAGAACTAGCGCCAGGCTTTTGGGTACATAAGAGTTTTCTGCTTCAGGAGTTGGGAGCAGAATGGATGGCTCACAATGGCCATCGTGAACACCAGGATCTGTCTGGTCTACAGGATTGTGACTGCTGAAGTTGCCAATCTGGCACTTGTTACACTCTGATATCAGGAGGAGAAAGCCCTTCCAACCTTTCCTGGCCTTGCAAGACCCATTGCCCGCCAGCTTTGTTTCTTCCCTGCCTTGGTCTGGCAGTTGCCGGGGAACACAGTTCTCCAAAGTACTTCCTGTCTCTATGGAAACTGGCAAGCTGCACCAAACTGATGGCCATGCTCCATGGTGGCTGGGCAGAGGAGTGGCACAGAAGGTGGATACCAGGTGTTGTACTCTCTAAGGCAAACTGCATTCTGAAAGGATGAATTATAATCAAAGAAACATAAATTATATGTGGTAACCCAGGAAGAGAGAATACGTAAATTTGTTCAGATAAATCTAAAAGCGAGAATGAAATGATGGGAAAAATGAGTAGAGGATTCAAAGTATTTGAAAAAACAGAGGGAAATTCCAAAGTGGAAACATTTTGCACTTAGTTATCAGTCTTAATTTTTCCTCTAATTTCCTTTCTCACATGATAGTGTATTCATCACACTTCTCTTGAGAATTATGAGCTTGCATTAATGACATTTGTGTTTTTCAATCTATTAGGCTTTAGTATGCAATATGTGTTTCAGTCCACACAACTACTGAGCCACAACTTTCACATTAGAAGGTTATTTGTTTAGAATGCCTTCAGTAATTTAGTGGAAGTAATAGCATGCTGTGTGTGCATTTAGATATATTTTTAGACTCTAATTTAAGCAACAAGAATGATCTTGAACTTCCTAAGATGCAAGATCTTTTTATAAGAACCCTATATGAGTTGTAGACTAGATGAGTGAGGAAGGTAGGAGGGTAGAGAGAGAGAATAGTTAAGGGGAAGACCCTAAAGAAAAATAGGATATTGTATTTTATTTAAAAATGAGCTTCCTCTTTAATTTAAGAACCTTTAGCATTTTTTGTTTCTACTGGTTCATTTAAAATCTGTGCTTTTCATAATGAAAATATGAGATCCTTAATATGAGTACTTTGCATTAAAAATGGGGTCATGGGAGGGCACAAATGTATTTTAAAACAAACCAAAATGATTCTTCTACCAACAACTGTTGAATTAAGTAATTTTGTAGACTGAGTTGACAACTTTCACTAAGTACAATATATTCCAAAAAGGAATGGTCAAAACAGATGAAATTGTTTATCTCATGAGATGTTGGCACTCTCTTTTTGAAAAACTGTATTTTAAATTCTCTTCACATCTTATTTTTATACCTTCCCTGTCACTGTTTTTAAATCTGATTCTTCTTTAAGAAAGGCTTGCTCATTGTCATGAAGAAAAAATAATGAGGGTATTCAGTTCCTGTTAAATAGCCCACAAAATTTCATCATTTATCCTGAAAAATCACTGACTGTAACTCACTCCTTCTCAGATGTGCAAAGTCTGAACCTCTGCCTGTCTGTCTAGATATATCTCAGGTGATTATTGCTCTTAGTAAGTAAGCACTCATGCACAGTGTGCACTATCCACTGGTGTGGCCCATATTTAATATCTGGCACAGAAAGAAAGATGGAGAAAACTACTGCCTCCACTCATCAACCATGCAGGAGATAGGAAGGCTTGAATGACGCCTTTTTTGGAAGCACAGCCATGCTTTGAGATCAGTGTTCAAACATACATCTTCACCTGTCTGCTCTCTTTCAGCAATACTGCTGGTTTCAAAAATCTCACTTTGCTGTTTTGCTTATTGCTTTTCTACACTTTTCTGCACACTGACAGTCAGATCACAGTCTGTCGCCAAGATCACAATCTTAGAATTTGCTCCTTTACGTCCATATGTGACAGCATTCTTGGTGGCCAGAAAGTGAAGTCATGCATGAAATTTATGTGAGGGGAAGACTTTTTTTTTTTAATCTAAGGTATACAGGAGTCAAGGCTCAGTTCACTTGATCCTGAACTTGGTAAGTTCTAATCTAAACAAGACAATGTTTTAAACCATTCCTTTCCCACCTATATAACAAACAAACATTGAAGAATTAATGGCAGCTGCTTGGTCTGCTACTTAAAGACAGGGTCTGGAGAACTAGCTTTTCAGGTTATTGAATACTTGTTCTTCATTAAAGTGCCTTTCACAGCAATAAATTAGCAAATTATTTCCATACAGCTGCAGTAACCAATCTAAATTGTCTTCAACTATTGATGCTAGCTCAAGAGAAATAAACTCAGCAGTCTAAAAAAAGCTAACAGTTCAAGATAATTGTTCACAGAGTAGGAAAAAAGGGAGCTCATCTGAATGACTTTTCCTGGAATAATAGTAGATGAGAGGGGACAGGGCTAGTAGAAAAATCTGAGAAATAAGGGGGACGTGATAAGACACAAAAAATTTGAAGAAAAAGAACTTCCAAAGGAGAACTGTGGTGCTTTGTAAAGTTATTGGTTATCAGGGGGAAAAAAATAACCTTATATACACTACAAATGTATGCAACAATCCTGATAAGAGACATCGAAGGTGACTTTTTTAGTGATGTCCTTGTATATGTTCAACAACTGGCTCTCTGGGTGAAACATTGACTCATGGTGAAATACTTTCAGTAAGGTCAATTTCAAGCTACCAACATATAAAATGGGAAAAGTTTTATTACTCTGTCAACTCTCATGAACTGATGTGAGCCAGCTCTAACACATCACTCCTTTTACTTGAATTTCAAATATTCCTTCACATATTAAAAGTAAATGTTAAAAATCGTAAAGGCATATTTGAAATACTTGGCTCCAGATAATATGCTTTTTTTTAATATCCATTATTTAGTCAAAATTAAGTTCATTGTATTTTCAAAGCAGGCATGTAGTTAAAAGTGTGAGGTCTGCAGGCAGAGTGCAAAAGTTCAAAATCTGGCTGCTGCACATTCTAGCTATGTAACTGTGGGCACATTATTTAAGGTCTCTTTGCATCAATTCCCTTATCTTCAAGGTAGAGATGATGGACGACCAGGTTGACATAAAAATTAAATCATGGATACAGGAAATGCACTTAGAGAAATGCCTAGCGCATTGCAAATCCTCAGTTAGTTTAGCTGTATTTATTATATATTTATTTCTGGCTTAGTTGTGGTTGAGGAATGAGGTAATATAGAAAGGGTAGTATTAAAATATATGTTGATACAAAGGAAATTGGATCATGGAGAGAAAGTAAAGTACTTTCAATCACAGAAATCTACCTAAGAGGACTTAAGGTGGGTATATTACAATGAATATTCATGAAGTTATCGTTTTCTATGTTTAGTCACCTTGCAAAGTATAAATTTGGCACAACTCTGTCTTTTCATGTTCCATCTGGGAAGCTGATAATGGCGTTAGAGATGTCTGTTCTAGATCACCAACCATTATATCTTCTTATGTACCCTCCTCATCATTTTTAAGTGGAACTTTAAAAAAGTTTTATGACATTATACTAATAAGTCTTTTATAATTTAATTTTGCCATTTTTTGTTATTGGGGAAGAATTAGTTTCTACTTCTCCCCTCCATTTGACTTTGAACAAATGCACTCTACTAGCACAATTTCCCCTACAAACTCTATCCGCTATTCTAAAAAGATGCTTTAATTTTGCACAGTGAGTACACATTGAGAGCTCCAGTTCACAATATAGAATCTTCGGTAACATAGTCAATTCAAAGATCAGTAAGATGCTCTTATTACCTGGTATTTAAGTAGCTTAAAAACAAGTAACTAAAAGTTTTTTTTTTTTCAAATAATTAAAGGAAATAAACACAAGGAAGAGAGGAGAAAAATGTAGATAGATGTAGGATGACTAGAACAATACCCAGCTTTTAGGACTTCAGATTCAAAGTCACATTTCCTTTATATTTTATCATAAATTTCTCAGACTAGAATGAGTCCTCTGAAATCTGGCATGGTGGTGAGTTGAACCAGAGGAAAGATCATTTAAAAATAAATTATCAATGATATGGCCATACAATCCTTGCAGATGGTAAGCAAGATGAATTCTATATCACATCAGACCTCCTTCTCCTCTGTTGTCACACTTGTTTGAAGTTTCTGATTACTTTGCAGACTCCTAAGCAAGTTTCTCTTCCTCTGTGCCTCTTCTAGATGTTGTTTCGTACAAGACAAGCATGTTGTAGGTCCCTAAAATATTTGTTTGATGAATGCATTGAGCCTGAATCCTTAATTTGCAAACATACTAATTGTGGTAATTGGGAAAATCAGTAATTTCTTTGGAAAGACTCTCTGAGATTGAATTAAATGGTGAATTTCAGTCACATGGAGTTAAGAGAGGAAAAGTAGCAAGCTACTAACTTAATGCCTTGTCCAGGTTATAACAAAATGTAAAAAAAGTCAACTCAAACCTTAGAGCAATTTGACTTCCTGCTACACTGGATTTTGAATTGATTTTATAAATCACATGTCCCAAGGGTACTTAGGATTAGTAAATTCTCCACATGTGTTTATCCTCTATTGGGGAAATAGTAATTATTTGACTGCAGGGATTTTAGGCTGCAGGTCCTGGGGAATTGAAGTCATCACAATGTAAAGTGAGATCCCACTAGAGAAAAGATGGAGAAAAATTACTCTAATCTCCTACCTGGAGAGACAAAGTTCACTAGTGTATGTAGAATATCTGGCATGTAGAAGACCCTAAAAATTGATAGTGTCTTTTTTGTATGGGCCAGTAAGTAAAGACCGAAATGATTGTCCAGTGTAAGTTCTGAATAGGTAAGATACTTAAGGGCAGTAAATACTAATATTCTTTTATTTTGATTTTAATATTACAACTGAAATATATGAGGACACATGCAATCTAAAGTTTCATTGTTAAAATAGTTATTTTTTTTCATTGTTATACAATTCACTTTTAAACAAACAATTACTATGACCTGGCAACCTTTGTGGAAAAATAAAAATAAAAATGATGAACTTTTAGAACAAACTCCAAACGGTTCATTGACTTTGTTTCACCATGGAAAAATCACTTAACCTCCTAGTGTCAGTTTACCCATCTGTGAAATGAGAAGGATAACATTTTCTTATGGGGATGTTTTGAAAAGTATTTTTGCAAATGTAGTGGATGAAATTGTTGCAAGCATCACTGCTCTTTTTCCACTTCTTTAAAGAAGCAGACAGTATTATTTATGTACCAGTTGATGGTCAAATTGTTGTCTGGGTTGAATTATGTATATTTATTATCAGTTGTCTGCTTTTTACTACTTAAAGAACTCCCTCCTCCCCCAGAGTGCTTAATTCATGCATTGAGTCAAAACATGGAAAACTAAGTATCTTAAAATCATTCTAAGCTTCATATTTATGAGCTGCTAATCTGATATCTCTGGTAATTATTCCTTCTTTCATTTTAGCACATGTTTTCTCTGATGTGGTTTTTCGCCTCACCTCACTTCACAAGATTGATAGTTCTCCATGTTTCCCTGCTAGAGGTTACTTCTGAGCTGAAGGCAAAACACATCCCACTCTGGCTTCTGCTGACTTTCAAGTCAACTATCAAAGAATTTATTCCAGACATCTACTAACCTCAATTTAAAAACTCCACCCTAAATATTACAGCAGATATCCTAGGGAGTTGCCATAGTGACTCTAAGAGTTTGGCATGAAGGAGACAAAGCCACTGATATCAGATTTTTATACTTGATAGGCTTAATTATATAACATGGTCGAGAACCCCTATGCTTGTGTCACTTAGGTCTGGAAAGAAATTTTCCCCTTCAGGCCCTTCGGTCTCTTATGGTGCCAATCAACAGGCTTCTTGGTAATAAGATTCTTTATGCCAATAGCTCCAGCATAACCTCAAGTGGTGCTTGTAGTAATGATAGAATCATTACAAAACTATAGAAGAAAAAGGAAATATATTTCATGGGTGTGATTAAGTCATCATAATGTTCTTGCATATGTAAATTATCCTTGACTTAATGAACTGCCTTGCTCACATAATAGTATTTTAACCTGGCTCTAGAAAGTCATTTTTTACCCATGTTGATAATTGTTACTAGACTTGGCAGGGCTTCTCTCCAGATTATCTTGCTGAGGTGGAATTTATGAATAATGTTTCTGTGTGCAGGAATTTTGTTTTAACTGTTAGAAGTGCTCTTGTTAAGTAACGTTATTATATGAATTACTTTAATTAATTAGTATGATACTTAGAGAGAAACCTGATTACATTATAATATCTAGAATGACAAGGGTCATTTAAAAATGCTTTCCTTGATTTTAAAAGAATTATGTATTTATTGGAGAAAGTTAGGAAACTACAGAAAGGAACAAAGAAGAATATTAGCTCTATCTCTCAAGTTTATGTAATCAGATTCTCCAAGGTGAACACTTTTGAAGAATATTTTCATTGTTTCCCAGAACACATTTCATATTTCCGAAAAAAAAGTTACATCTATATGAAACCCTGATAAAATGGGACTCTATTTCTTTTATCAGAAATTGAATCTAAAGCTCTAATATTCATATTTCATGGACTTTATTAAGGATTATGAAAGCACCTGGGAATATTTTATGTGTTTTTTTTTAAAGATTTATTTATTTATGCATACAAGCTGGGGTACAGGCCAGAGGCGTGGAACGGGGAGAAGTTTCACCAGAGACAGAGCGGGAAGCAGAACAGGCAGATAGACCGAAGTACACTGCTGAGGGGAGCAGCGGGAGAGGCAGGAGAGGTCTGCCGCGCTATGTGGGAATCTCCCTGGCCGGGTGTCGAACTCACGTCACCACTGCCGACAGCTCCACAGCGCAGCACTTAACCGCTGCGCCACCAGGGAGGCCCAATATTTTATGTTTTTCCTCTGCTGTCTTAGAGAGTTAAATGCATCCAAATTTATTCCAGGGCCTTATCTTCAAAGATGACCAGGTCTAGCACAATATAATTAATGCAAGTCTGGGGGAAATTAATGATAATTATGTTATTATTTAAATATAAATCTTTATGTGTGCCTGGAAGGAAAAGAAGATTTTCTGGAACATATGAGGGGGTATAAAGGAATTCTGATGATATGTCAAAACTGTTGTCCTTTGATTAAGAGTTTTCAATTATTTTTCTGTCTTTTTGTAATATATATTTTGGCGGTTTAAATTTTATTTGCAGTGGAAAGTTCAGTTCAGTGTAGCTCTTGGGAAGTTAATCATTTTATGACTTTCATTTAATCAACATTTTCTTTAATCCCCTTTTAGGCAGCCAAGGGCAGTTTCCACTAACACAGAATGTAACGGTTGTTGAAGGCGGAACTGCAATTTTGACCTGCAGGGTTGATCAAAATGATAACACCTCCCTCCAGTGGTCAAATCCAGCTCAACAGACTCTGTACTTTGATGACAAGAAAGGTGAATACATTTTATTTTAAATGTTTTAATCATATTCTGAAATATCCTAATTATAATGAATTTATTTTTCTGAGATGATTCAAATTATTTCTTTTGATTACCAAACTGCTGCTGCTTGTATTTAAACATGTTAAATATTAAATACTTTAGTTTGCAAGTCATAAACACTAAAGACAACCTATGTCAACTTTTTAATAAAATAAACAGTTCTAATCTATTTCAAAAATAGTTTTATGCCTTCTCTTCACAATTATCTTCTCTCCAGATACCATTTTTTTTAAACTGTTGTAGCAGCTTTGCTTGTAGCCTAAATATTTTTTTTTCTCTACTGGTAGCATGTTATTTTTATTAACATAGTTAAATATGTTTACAAGATGATTGTGATTTTTTAATTTTTTGTGTTTTTATTTGAAATTAGATTTGAAAGTAAGAATTGTAGAAACAATACATACTGATATAATAAATTTAAGTTATATAGTTACAGTATACAAGAAAGTGTTTTGAGGGACAACAGACTTTTAGAGATGTTCATGAAACAATATATATAGTTATAGTATTTATCACTGTTGATATGTACAAATTTAAACGTGTATACAACATATTAATTCCGAAGTATTGCTTTTTTTCCCCTCCCCTGCATTTAAAGAAACTATCTTGCTTAGCAGGGTTTAGAAGTGTATGCTACTAACAATGAGGAATTTGTCCCAAGCAACAACTGTGGATTTTTATAACATTAAAATGGTTCTGTTGTTCACTCGTCCTTCAGGAGTATAATAATGATGCCTAAAATGTAACCTGCTTTCTAAAATGTAAAAATGCTTTTAAAGGAGATTTTTGAGAATTATGTTTACAATGACTTCTACAACTGTGAGGTCAAATCCTCAGGCACAAAACCAAAATCTATATGAACTGTCTCTCTCCCTTTTTAGTGATTCTATACACTATTCTCCACAGAACATCTAAAACTAGAATTGATTCAGGGTATTTCAAGCTAATACATCTTTCCTGTAGAAAATAAAGAGAAGGCTGTAATGTGAGATTTGCCAAGACTTGGATATAAGGTAGCCCGTCTTTCTGAGGATAATTATAGTAAAAAACAGAAATTAAAAAAAATTATATTTGGGACATTTTGTAACAGATTCCTGATTCTTGCTGCTATAAAATAACAAAACATCAGACATCATTAGTTGTGGAAATATTTAATTGCTTTATTTTTCTTTTCCCAGTGTTTGTAATAGATTAGAGCTGTATTAAACCTCTCCCTCTCCTCCCCCGCCCCCATGTGTGTGTGGGGGTGGTGGGGGTGTAGTAGAGCAGGTTTATAATTCAGTATTAGACTTCTCACTATGTTGTGGTTCTAATCATCAGTTGCAACACAATAACAAAGTTTGGAATTAATTCATCCTCTCATGAATGGCAATCCAACATGTATTCTCTCACGAGTCCTTGATAAGTTTCTTATGTAATATCTTATTGGAAGGAATCTTTGACAGTCATGTTCCTTAAATGCATGAGTTTGAAAATGAAAGCCTTTTTGAAGATTCCATATCATAATTTCTCCCATACCATCTGCATTTACCTCCCTACCCATCCTGATCCTAAAACTTATCTCAAGAAAACTATTATGTTATATTGTGCCAAAGACAGAGTGCAGAATCTAAGCATGGATAAGGATGACTAGAGTAACCCATAGGTCCTGTGCAAGTGGCAACTTCTCGGGGAGCAACAGAGAAATGGGATGCTCACCAGTGTCATAGATGACAGCAGCTTCTACAGGTGGCAGCTGCTTGTAAAGGTTTCTTCCTTAGCGCTGCTCTTATTTTTCTCTCAGATGATGTTGCCAGTTGTTTTTGGAAACTTTTCAAACTGACTCTTTTGGGGCTATGTAATATCATCATGGTTTAATTGAGTCTCAGATAAATACAAAATGCACCTGAAGTTGAGAAACATTGGGTTAAGCAGGTCAATTTTCACAAAAGATGTGTACCTCTAAGCTTAGATTTCTGTACTGATCGAGGTTATTAGGAAGGAAGTGAAGGAGGGAGGAAGGAGAAGAGGGAAGAAGGAAGAAAAAGCTTCCCAGAAGAACAGAGACAGTGCTTTTCACTGACAATTGCTGCTGCCATTATGAGCTCCAAGAGACATTCTGAGTAACCTTTCATGCTACCTGGAAGACACAGCTCCCCGAGGGTCCTGGCTGTGAAGATTGAACAAAGAATTTATGATCATGGCCTATTGGTCCAGTTAGAATTGGAAAAGCCTTTCTTGTTTACTTGGAATTATTACCTAAAGAAAAGCATGCTGTGAGTAGCCATTTGATGATCAGCAAGAGGAGAATTAAGCTGAACCCTTTTCCTTGGAGTCTCTTTCATGGAGGTTAAATGTGAATATTCAGGAATCTCCTCACAAGAGAAATAGGTCTGGGGGGAGTGAGGGTTGGCTAAAACAAAACTAATGCTGCATTTTTCTCAGTCAGAAAAAATAAAGAAGAGGGCAGGCCTTTCTACTTTAACCATATGATCAGTAATTTTCCCTATTGTCAAATGAAGAAAATGAAGATCACACACAAAGAAAATTATCCACAGATATTAAGTTAATTTCTGATAATGAAGGGATTTCAATCCAGTTGTGGGCTCTGTATTGTTTTAGCCAGAATTCCCTGGAAGACAAAAGCATATGGGCACTAGGTACCTTAAATATAACCCAAATGGCCCTGCCAATGATCTGGACAACTGCCTTTCAGTCAAAGAGCAGTAGCGCCTTGCAAACTTTTGAAGACATGCATAGAATAAGACAGGGACACATCATGATCAGTTCTGCCCAACAAAACTTCCCATCATGATGCAACGTTTCTATACCTGCGTAGAACAAAAACAATTCTCTTTCCAGGATCCATATGTGGATATTTAAGTTTAAACTAATTAAAATTAAATAAATATAAAATTTAGTTTCTCATCACACTAGTCACACATCAAGTACTCAATAAACCATGTGTGACTATTGGATACTATTTTGAAACAGCACAATTCTGGATGTTGATTCACTCTTTGGATGCCATAATAGAATCTGTCCAGTTCCAGATTTGATTAGGAGAATCTATGTTTTCCAAGGAAGAAGAAAATCCTAGATTATCATAAAATATGTCAAATATTAAACAATAATTTTTGCTGTTTAATTTGTGAGGCTTTAATGGGAACTTTATAACATGAGATGAGGAGACAGATTTTCTAGTCGTGTATATGACAAATACCAAAAAAGTAAAAGAGGATCATCAATATCCCGCCAAGTCAGATGCTGTGGTAGTTGAATCAAAACTACATTTATAATAATTTCCCTATCTACATTTTGTGTACCTGAAAACCAGAAATCATTAACCTACAAAGTAAATATTCAATTACAGTTCCAATTCATTTCTGCATAGTTAATATAAAGTCTTTTTCTGTAACACTTAAGAACCTGCAAGTCTAAGTAGAAAATAAAAACCAAGGGCAAAATTTGCAGGTTGTTATGGGTCAGAGGTACCTAGAACAGATGTAGTTAATAGGAAATTTACTTGTTTTGGCCTTCTTTTACATTTTTATACAAATCCTCTTACATCTGTTATAGATAGTAGGTAAGCATGTGAAATAGAGTGAGTATAAGGACACAGAAAGAGTAGGGGGTAGAGGTCATTGAAACACCACATGAACACTGTGTGGTATTTGGCAATAGAAATGAAAAGAAAAATCAATTAGATCATTGTGCCTGTTTCTCTGCAGGTGTGAGAAAAAACAATTGAAGTAGAACAATTCGATCACTTAATGCTCAGGAAAGAACACTTCACTTCTTTCCTGTTATTGACAAAAAATACTTTGGGCAAACATCTCTAGGAGCACATAGTGTACACATTCAACAGACAAATCTCTGTGAGTTTGTATTTGTTTTTATATGAAGATAAATAGTACATGACTTTTTCACACTAGTTTTGCTGCTTTTTAATTATTTTTCAATGATCCTCAAAATTATCCTGAAGAAAATTTAGTTCTAAATGAATGAAAGTGAAATTTTATTAAGTGGAAAGGCAAATATCACTGGTATTAATTATCTAATTATTTCACTGGTAATTTAACATTAGTGTAGGGAACATGAGGGAGTAGTAACATGAATAAGGTGTCTGAGAACAAATGTGATAAGGAGAAGAAAAATGAATTGAACCTGAAATAGAGATTCAAGCTCTCTTGGCTTCAGGCCAATCAGTGCTACCTGACCATGTCTATCCCCACAATTGTTTTCAATCAATTTGACAGTTATTAAAATATTAAAGATGAACTTAGTAAAACATGCATTGAAGTGGCCGGTATGGCCCTTCTTTTTCTTCAAAACTTTCAATTCTGTACAATAAAGGTGAGATATATAACTTACTTATACAGTACATATATATTTTAAGAATGCATAAATTTTACAAAACATGTTTATAATATTAATCAAATAATAATGACGAAATTGAAGAAGTTTTGAAGGGGTCTCCCCAGTGGCCTAGGGGTTAAGTCTCAGCTGTGTCACATCTATGGCCTGATTTCTATATCCAGCCAGGGAACTGACCCACATATGCTCAGTAGACCTCTCCTGTCTCTCCTGCTGCTCCCCTCGGCAGTGTATTTCAGTAAATCTGCTTGGTCTGCTCCCCACTCTGTCTCTGGTGAATGCTCTCACCACCTGCACATCTGGCCTATGCCCCAGTTCTTCTATGCAAAAGAAAGAAAAAAAGAAGTTATGACACACTTTTTTTATTAATTCATTTAGGTAACATTGGTTTACAATACTGTATATGTTTTAGTAGTGCATGTTTACACCATTGCAAATGTGTGTCGTTATAACATCTCCACCAACAATGTCCCAATAATTCTTCACAATAATCCATTGATTCCCAACAACCCCATCAAACCCTGCACTCCTAGAAACCTCAAATCTGCAATCAGATTTTAGAGGTTTGCTTTATTTTATTGGTGTCTGTTCATTTGTTGTGTTTTTTTGTATTCTACAGTGAGTATAAATCATCTGGTATTTGTATTTTTCCTTCTGACATACTGCACTTAGTATAATCCTCTCCAGTTCCCTCCATGTTGTTGCAAATAACAAGATTTCATCTTTTTGAATAGATGTGTAGTATTTCATATTTTGTGTGTGTGTGTGTGTGTACATTGGGCGCATAGGCATTTATAATAGCTTTGCTATTATAAGTAATGTTGCAATGAATATAAAAGTGCACAAATCTTTTGTATTAGTGTTATTGCAATTTTCAAGTACATACTTAGGAATGAAAGTGCTGGATCATATGGCAAATATGTTTTTAATATTTTAAGAAACCTCCATATCATTTTCCATTGGAGCTGGACCATTCTACATCCCCACAAACAGTGTATGAAGTTTCCTTTTTGCTCCATATCTTTGGCAACACTTGTTTTTTCTGGACATTCTGATATGAGCCATTCTGTTTTGATTTGAATTTTCTAATGCTAAGTGATGATGAGCAATTTTTCATGTACCTGTTGACCATCTATATATCTTCCTTATAGAAGCATTTAGTTCTTCTGCCTGTTTATTCATGGGTCCTTTGTTTTCTTTTTGTTTTGTTGCATTACCTTCTTTGTAGATACTGAATATTAGTATCTTGTCAGATAGGTGGTACGAAAATATTTCCTCCCATTTGGTAGTGTGTATTTTCATTTTAGTGACAGATTCTTTTGATATGCAGAATCATTGTAGTTTGATATAGCCCCTTTTTTTAATTTTTGCTTTTGTTTCCCTTGCTATTGGACTTGAATCTCCAAAGAAATCTGAAGCCAATGTCATGTAGTATTTTACCTATGTTTTCTTCTATACATTTTATATTTTCAGATATTAGAGTCAATTCTTAATTCATTTTCAGTTATTTTATGTACATTGTATGAGAGAGTGGTCTAGTCTTATTCTTTTGCATATGATTATCCAGTCTTCCCCTGCACCATTTGTTGAAAAGACATTCCTTTATCTATTGCTTATTCTTGGTTCCTTTGTCATATATTAACGATACATATAAATGTAGCTTTATTTCTGGGCTCTCATCCCCATTCCATTGATCCTTGTTTCTATTTTGTTTATTCCAGTACCCTGAATTGTATTACTATAACTTTGTAGTATAGTTTGAAGTCTGGGAGAGTGATACCTCAATTCTTTATTTCTTGTCAGCTCTGTTGGGTTATTTGGGGCTCTTTGTGGTTCCATATAAATTTTAATAATGGTTGTTCTGTTTCTTTGGAGAGTGTCTTTGGAAGGTATTACATTTAATCTATAATTTGCTGTGGGTAAGATGGCCATTTTATTGTTTTTAAAGATTTGATTATTTTTGTGTAGAACTGGAGCATAGGCCAGAGGTGCAGGGGGTGAGAGGTTTTACCAGAGACAGAGTAGGGAGCAGAACAGGCAGATCAACTGAAATACACTGCTAAGGGAAGTAGTGGTTGAAACAAGAGAGGTCTGCTGCGCCATATGGGTTAGCTCCCAGACGGGGGGGATCGATATCAGGCAGGGGTGGTAACCCTGAGACTTAACCCCTAGGCCATCAGGGAGGCCAAGATGGTCATTTTAACAGTTCCAGTTCTTACAGTCCATGGGCATACATACATTTCCATTTCTATGTGTCATCTTCTATTTCTTTTAAGAATGTTTTGGGGTTTTATTGTACAAGTCTTTTACCTCCTTCACTAAGTTTATTTTTAGGTATTGAATTTTTTGATGGGATTATTTTCTTGATTTCTTTCTCTTCTGGTTTGTTGTATATGTATAGGAATACAACTAATTTTTGTATATTTATTTTTAATCTGCCAATTTAATGCATTGATTTATTGTTTTTTAATGGTGCCTTTTGAGTTGTCTATGATTATTATCATGTCATCTGCTAATAGTTATAGTTTTATATCTTCATTTCCAATTGGGATTTTCTTTATATCTTTTTCTATTCTAATTGCACTAGCTAGATCTTCCAATACTATGTTAAAGAGTCCATTTGATTTATATTTTGATATCCTTGTCTTTAATTGCTGTTTTGAAATTTTCTCTTTCTTTCTTATTCAGTCATGGAAAATTGTGATTTGTACGTGATAGTTTCCTATGTCTATTTTATTCTAAATTTTCCAATTTTTGACACAAGTAATAGGTGAGAAAAAATGAGAACATCTCAGCTATAGCAAAAATACTGTCCATTGATGTGTGAATTTAATTATTTTTATAATTACATAATTTTGATTAATCCTAATAAGATTCTGTTTTACAGAAAGCATTGTATTTAAAGTTTTACTGTTTTGCCCATCCTGTATTTTTCTTAATTTATGCCAGACTTTGAGAGAATAATATCCTGAACTATACAGTAGTTAAGCTTCATTGTATAAATAGTGTTAATATCTTGAGTTGAGATTATGGACAAAAAAAAATTTAGCCATAGTTCTGACATAAAGTCCACCTTATTTCTCTGTACTTAGTACAAAATCTCAGGTGAGAGAAATGTTTTGGTTCAGATTGTACTAAGGATGGGTGGTGGCCACTGAGTCAGGCAATCACTTAACGCCTTCTATATTCAATGAAGGTTTCATTGAGTAAACTCAATGTATATAATCTATGCAGAATTTTCTTTTCTTTTGAAAAAAATTGTCTTTATGGAAATAATTTTGACATAAATTATAAAATTACTGAGAAACCTCTGTTTAAATATTTGTACTTGAGGCCTCCCTGGTGGTGCCAACGGGCCAAGTCATAGAACTATGAAGCTACCCAGAGCTGCCTATTCTGCTCCCCACTCTGTCTCTGGTGAATCCTCTCTCCCCTCCCCCACATCTGGCCTACACCCCAGCTTGTATGCATAAATAAATAAACATTTTTCAAAAAATAAATATTTGTACTTGAATACCTCTAATACATACAGTAACTTTTTCATCACAGTGATTTTAAGTAATAATCTTGGAAATATTGCCCATATAGAAAAAAAATGCATTAAGCATAGACAACACACGCAAAGTCATTTGTATTAGTTACAAAAGTATTGAACTGTAAGATTATCATAGTTAAATTATGAGTGAGTATGCTGTACTTATTTATTTACTTAGCTTAAATTATTTTGGATATTTCCTGTATTTATAAATACTGAGTGTTTTTCCTCCTTATCCTTCTTCTGGCATCATTTTCCACTATTCCAACAAAATAATACACTTTAGAAGTACATTTTCCTTAATAAATGTTTTAATGCATTATATTATGTGAACATGAATAGTTAAAAATTAGTATAGGTGTTCTACTTTCCTTAATGTATTATTTGTCTCGCTCCAGCAGACTCTTTTGAGTGATCCTTGGAAAGAGCAACGGTAAATAAACATTTTGCAGCTCTGGTGAAATGTAGGAGGCAGCATAATTTTAGTCTCAAAATGTGGGTGTTTGTACAAAGTCTCCTGGTTTTATATTTATTTAAATTAAGATCTGTGAGTGAACTCACAAGTAAAAAATGGGAGGGTCTATGCTGTGGGATTGGTGTGTGGGTTCTACATAATTCACTTTTGCATTTTATTTTTTTTTAATTTTTGATGGTTAATTTTTTTATGCATACAAGAACTGGGGGGTAGGCGATGCGTGGATTCACAAGAGACAGAGTGGGTGCAGAACAGGCAGATCTACTGAAATACATTGCTGAGGGGAGCAGCAGGTGTGACAGTAGAGGTCTGCTGCACCATGTGGCTTAGCCCCCTGGCTGGAATGGAACTCATGCAGCAGTTGCTGGTGATAGCTGGATAGTGCTGAGACTTTAACCCCTGTGCCACCAGGGAGGTTCCACTTTTGCATTTTAGAAAGAGGGACTAGTTTAGAAAGAATGATGTCAGTACAAACCTAGATATCATGCTGTGTTTGGACTTTCACAATTCTTTTAAGAATATAGAGCCTACTTTTCTTTTAATGCTGAAAACTGCATGCTGATGAGACTGGGTTCTTTCCTAAATAGTGCATTGTGATAGAATATCTTCTAGGGACCACTAATTAAGTTCTCCTATGAAGAAAATAATTGGTTAGTTGTTACTGATTTCTTTGTAACTTACAGTCATATGTCCCACACTTTTATGAACACTGTAGATGATTTGGTTGGTTGAAATTTAGTGCTTGGTAGTCAGGGAGCTGCATTTGTATCCCAGTCCCACCACTGATTTGTGTGCAAACTTGAATGAACCTTGACCAATTACATAAGGCAAATTAAGTTCCAGTCTATATACCTTTAGAGACCAATGGATTGTGAAGGTCACCTGTTGTTTGAGAAAATGTGAATTTTAACACTTTTAGAGGTTGTTTTGAGATTTTTTTTTGATACACTGGAAATACAATGCTGTAAAATCAAATGAAATAAAAAGAAAAATAAAGTCTGTAGCTAAAGTCTTAAGCAGTTTTTATCTAACAAGAATTGAAATCTTAAGTACTCTCTTTAGACTGGAAGTGGTTATGTATGGGTAAATAGCTGAAATAGGTCTTTTAGTTAATGGAACAGAGAGTGGAGACTGTAGTTTAATGGTAATATTTAGTCCCACAGTTTCCTAGGCACTATAATTGTGTTGGAGCTGAAAATGCAAGGAAGGTTTTTAATTTGGAAGTTGAGTGCTTCTTTAAATGTTTTGGAGAGAGAACTTAAGTCAAAGCAAGAGAATTTAGGAGAAAGGGAGAGTTCACCTCCTCCCCTTCCTGCCTCTCTTCTTTCACATTAAGTGTGAGCTCTTACAGTGAGAGATTTTCATAGAGATGTTGAGACTCTCCCCCCTGCAGAGTTGTCACTGAGTCAATGTGGCAAAAAGTGGCAGGAATGTGGACAGAAACCTGCTCTGTTGTTCCAACATTAGAGCTACTTTGTCCCCTCCTATATGTTGGTTATTGAGCCAGTGAAAATGTACATCTTTTATTTTGTTTTTGTCTTTATTTTGTTTTTTTAAAAACAAAACTCTCTGACTTGTTCCAATAGTGTTTTGAACTATTGTGGGGTTTCTCATTTTACTACCCTGCTTTGGCTACAAATAATTGTGTTCTTACTTTCAATAACTATAGCACTGTTTTTGTTTGCTTCTCTAGCATAGCAGCTACAGTGTAATTTTTTTTTAATTATAGGAATAAATGTGGAGAATATAAGTATTTGAACAACTATGGGAAGGGAGATTTTGGATATAGAAAAGTTAAGGGAAGATAAAGATGATTTTAGTAGCTAAGATGTGATACCATGATGGCCTGAACCAAAAAAGGACCTAAAAAAATACAAAGAAATAACATGTTTGAAAGATATCCAGGCAAGACTGGTGATATGGCCAGGCACTTCATTCCTAGTTTTCATAGCAGGTGCAAAATATTCTAATCTTGAAATCATATGATTGTTTATATTATTAATTCACTAGCACCTATGTATGTCAGGAAAGGTGTGATGAAGTAGATTACTGTAAATCTCAGTTTCTGAAGGACCTTAAGATTATAGATTCTAAATAAATTAGTAGATGTATTCATTTACTATATATTTATAGTTCTATACTGCATGTATCTTAGAGTAATTAAGATTCAATCACTCATTCAGTAACACTTACTGAGCTGCTTTTGGCCAGCAATTTTCTAGGCACTTTGGATATCACTGTAGATAGAACAGGAAGAATCATCTCCCTTTAATTTACATTCCAGTGGGAAAAGTTGTCTACAAACAAAATAAATGAATAAATATGCAACTTCTCCAAGAGTGATAAGTTCTATGAAGAAACAAAAAACAGGAAAGGGAGAGATGGGAGTGCCATTTAAAATAAGCTATGAGGAAAAGCCTCTTTAGGAAAGTGATATTGAAGCAAAGACAAAAATGGGTAGAGAGCTAGAAGTGGCACTTTCTATGGGGAAATAGAGAGCCAAGCAGAAAAGCAGGCTGAAACAAAGGCTCTCTGAATGTGTTTAAGAAGAACACAGCCTGTATGTGCACTTCTCAGTGAAGGTAGAAAATGGTGAGGGCAGCAATGTAAAGGCATGGGGAGTTTGAGCTGGCGGGGCTTTATTGGCCATTGAAAGATGATGACTTTTTCTCTGATTAAAATAGGAAAACATGGAGAGTGTTAAGCAAAGGGGTGAGGTGATCTTATAAACATTTTAACAGTATCACCCTGGGTTTTATAGGGAGAACAGATTACAAGGGAGAAACAGAAGCAGAGAAACCAGTTAGAAGGTGATTGTAATAATCCAGAAAAAATATATATGCATGCACACCACAGAGATAACAATGAAGGGGATAAGAACAAATGGACTTCTCTATTCTGATTGAGTTTTTAACCAGCCGATGGCAAGAATACAGGGTAGAGTAGTAAATGAAGAGTCATGTATGAATTCAAGACTTTTATTTTGAACAACTGGAAAGGACTTGGGCACAGAGATGGGCAAGATTGCAGGGCCTAGGGTTGATGATTATGTTGGGGAAGGTTTGGATATGCACTTGTTACATTTGAACTTATTAAACATACAAGAGGCCTTATATAACAGGTAATTGGATGTCTGAGATTGGTGTTGCATCTGCTTGAAGTTAAGCTGAGTCTTAGAATTTGAATGGGCGTATTTCCTCTGACTGGATGATACCTAAAGGATCTAGAAAAGAAGGTGGTCCAAAGAAAGAACTCTGGAATCCATCATTAATAACAGGTTATGTAGGTGAGCATTTGAGTCATAAATTTAAATGTTATTTTCCTCTTTTTAATTTAACAAAGCAGCTTTCCACATATTGAGACATTTGGTCTGTCTGCAGAATAAATCTGTAAAACATATAGAGTTGGTTAATAGTTGTCCAATAATTTACAAGCTGAAATTTAATTTTATAAATTGAAATTCTAACTTTTTTTCACTTTTCTGCATATGTACCTTGTTAGACAAGTCCAGGAAATAAGTGAGTGCTATTATAGCTCCTGCATATACTTCTGTGTTTTAGTTGAGGTTGTCTCTCCCAAGTTTGCCTCTCTCTGATTTGTTCACACTCAAAAATAAGCAGAACACACCCTGACATTGGCTTAATTGATGTCTTGAGGGACTGGACTTAAAATATCAAGGGAAACAAAAGCAAAAATAAATATATAGGACTACAAATTAAAAAGTCTTTGCACAGTGAAAGAGTCTACATTCTACTGAATGGGAGAAAATATTTGTACATCATACAACTGACAAGGGGGTAATATCCAATATCTACAGAGAACTCATACAATTCAGCAGAAAAAAACAAAAATAACTCAAAAAAATAGAAGCAGAAGAGCTAAATGGCTACTTTTTTCCAAAGAAAACATATAGATGAACAATAGGCACATGAAAAAATATTCATCATCATTTATCATCAGGAAAATGCAAATCAAAAACTTAATGAGGTACAAAATAAGTGTTGGTGAGAGTGTGGAGAAAATGGAATTCTTATACACTGTTGGTGGGAAAGTAGAATAGTTCATTCCCTATTAAAACAGTATGGAGGTTTCTCAAAATATTTCTAAAAATAGATCTACCATGTAAGGCAGTAATCCCATTTGTAGGTATCTAACAGAAGAATGCAAAAACACTAATACAAAGGGATATAAGCATCCTTGTGTCCTGCAGCCATATTTACCACAGTTAAGCTGTGGAAACTGCCTAGGTATCTGACAGCAGGTGAGTAGATAAAGAAGATATGGTATATGTACATAATGGAAAACTATTCTGCTGTAAAACTAGATGAAATATTGCCATGACATCGATTGAACTCAAGGGGATTATGCTAAGTGAAATATGTCAGAAGGAGAAAAACAATGCTGGATCATTTCAATCATATGTGGAATATAAAAAAAAATAACAAAGGAAGAGAGAAAACTAAACCAAAACAAATCCTAGGAAATCTAACTGCAGAATTGAAGCTATGGAAAGGGGACGGTGGGGGTTGGAGAGCCAAGAGGAGAAATGTTGGAATGGACCATGGGGGAGGACTGTGGGTGCCTTGGTTGTGGGCGTGGTGTGGAACAAACATCTGAAGAGGTATGAGCCTGTACCCTTAAATCACAGACAACATTGTAAACCAGTGTTACGTTGATGAAAAAATCATACCATTAAAAAAATACATACTGTCTGGTTGGGCAGGAGCCAGCAAGGTCAGCAAGAGAAAGTGCAGACACCATTGTCTTCCAGGGAGATGGTGTTTACCAGAAAGCCTGGTGTAGCAGGAGATCAAATCTAAGCCTGTCCTGATCATCCACATAGGCTTCTAAGTACACCTCTAACTTATGGAAATGAACCTTCCACTTCCTACTCTCATGTTAATTTAAGTTTCCTCTATTACCGAAAAAGACAAAGTGAGAATAAGAGCAACCATAAGCAAAGCAAAACACTGCCTACAACTTAGTCTTCCTGTTATCTAGTTTTGCTAAGGGAACCAGAAAAGAGGGAAGCAGCAGTTTGTTTTTGCTGCATGCAGAGGGTGTTGAGATGCACATATCAGACTCTTAGACTTTGTACTGAGAATGTTTTATTTTGCGCTGAGGGTCACTTTCCCCTTTACATCAAATGCAGTGATACTATTGTAATGAGCAATAAAAGGAATTATTAGAAAATAAAATAATAAAACATATGAAATGTGAGTCCCTTTTATTATTGAAACTATAAATACTAAAAATATCACAAAATTACAAGTATTCACTGAGTATAATAGTCAAGTACAGAGTATTATTATACTTATAATTTGTTCTGCAATCAGAACTAGACAAACATTATAAAATAAATGTTTTTATTAAAACCATACTTGCGTACTTTAAATGAACTTCATATATACCAATTACTAAAATCTTAAAGTGACACATGTGCTTGT
Source organism: Scalopus aquaticus (assembly GCA_004024925.1). NCBI lineage: Eukaryota > Metazoa > Chordata > Mammalia > Eulipotyphla > Talpidae > Scalopus > Scalopus aquaticus. Next base: position 447,024 of record PVIJ01000040.1, read on the forward strand.
ATCATGTTTATAAATATAGCTAATCCTTTTGGGTGACTGTAGCAATTCTTTCAAGGAGTAATGTATAACCTAAACTGTTAACCTATCTTTTATTAATAGCAGTCAGATTAAAGAAATTAATCATAGATAAATATGCTGGCAGGAGAGATTTTGAAACAATTATAACGTGAGATATTAATTTTTTAACTTTTATCTAAAATGAGGGAAATTTTGCTGTGTTTTCAAAATTTATCTTCAATTCTTCACTAATAGTTCCAGTATTTATTAGGTTGTTATTCAATAACTATGAAGTTATTGTTAAATATATATTTTATGAAAAAATTGATTCAAGGGCCTCCCTGGTGGCACAGCGGTTGGGCGCTGCGCTGTGGAGCTGGCGGCAGCACACGATGCGAGTTCGACGCCCAGCCAGGGAGAATCCCACATGGTGCGGCAGGTGGTGAACCCTCTCACCACCCCTTGCTTCTGGCCTGTATCCCAGCTTGTATGTATAAATAAATAAATCTTAAAAAAAAAAATTGATTCAAGATCCAAATTCTAGATGTGGATCTTTTTTGATGGAATATGGAGTTCAGAATGCCCTATCAGTGTTGTCAAATACCCTGTAATAACATTTTCTAAATGTGCAATGGCAACATCATTACCTATTTCACTAATAATTGTACCTACTTTATATCATAAGTAATTGTATAGAACCCTTTGATCTTACCTACCATTGCAAAACAATCTGCATTCTTTCCTGGCAAGAAGTATTAAGGTCATTAAAGGCTGAAATATATCAGAGAAATGAAGAAGACTAGCTGTCCAACTCCATGTTTACAACTTGGGAATGAGCTGGTTTCTTACGTTTCAGAAAGAAGAGCTTTCCTCTTGTTCAGACATTCTCAACAGAAAATTTTTCATCTATAAACTTTATGCCTTAGTATGTTTTAGAGTTATTTATAATCAACTTCCTTGCTATATAAAAAAATGATATGGCATTTAATGTATTAATATTAATAATTCATAATTTTACCACATTGCCAAGAACCCTAATATTCAGCTGATATATTAATATTTTTGTATAGCAAGACTTTCTTGATGAAGGGCCACATTGTTTTATGGTTAGAGTATGGGGTGCTTCACAATGTTTCCCTGCCATTGCAACATGTCAGTGTACTTGTGATACCGGGCAAAGGGGCTTTAAAATTGGCCAAAGGTACTGCCCAAATTGCTTACCGGTCACTATCTTAGTTCTGTACCCACACACACAATTGCAAGAGTACTCAGGCTTAGGAAACAATAACAATGGAGTTTATTTAATACACAAGGAAAAACAAAGAATTACTGAAGTCAAAATATGGCCTTTTAACTTAATTAAAGCAATGTCCAGTCCTTTAAGTTCCAAAAAACAATGAAGGCGGCATCTTCTCGCCACTGCGGATGTGGAGCTCCTCTTCCAAACATAGGCCATGTGTCGAAAATGGTGTCTTCCTGCGTCTGCAGACGCACAGCAGTCAGACTGTAGGCGAGGTTCCAAATCACAAGGATGACACAGATCACAACTGGAGATGCTCCCAGGGCTGCCATAGTGCCCCAGCACAGCACCAGGCCAACAACACTGAAAACAGCAACTAGAGCGGCCAGATGGCCCAACAGACTGCACTCGTGTATTTTAGGAAGGCTCCTGCTTCGGGCTTCTGCCTTCTTCCTTTGGCTGCAGTAAAAACAAAACTGGGAACAGTTGCAAAGCCTCCAAAGTCGCTGACCCCAAAATCACTGAAGATTTCAAAAACACTCAATCCAAAACTCTACATCCTCGCGGCAGCTGCTTCTTTTCCTACATCATGGCGACTCCTTTTTCTTTTCCTACAATGTGGCAACTGCTTCTTCTTTCTACATTATGGTGACTAAATCCCCTTCTCCTTCAGTCCCTTTTATTTCTTATCAGAGTCTCCACCCCAAACTGCAAAACCTTTTAGCATTTTTTCCTTGGGCTATCTAGCCTCATTAGCAAATCCCCTCCAGGGGACACCACCTTTACCGGACTTTGGACTAAGCCAGGTTACACTTGTACAAAATATTTAAATCACAAAACAACTGCCACATGACCCAAGAAGTTATGACATTGTCAAATTGCTATAAAAATTTCTAAGCATTTATTTTCAACTCCTATAGCTATCTCTTTGCTGTTAAGCAGTAAAAAGCTTGTAACCAGCACTTTGAAAGCTCTGTGTGTATGAAGTGGAGATAACGCCTACTTTGCAGAGGTATGGTTATGTGGAGTTAAGAGGTGTGGCTAAGTAATCACAGTGAAGGTACTGTTATTTCATTTTACATATAAGGGTACTGATGGCAGCATAAGAGTTCAGTAGCTTGCTAAAATTTGAAATTAGGACAAGGGTACAATCATATAAATTAGGTATTCTGACATCACTAACAGTCTATGCTCATCACAGATTGCCCATTCATGGGAAATACATGAGAGCTAAGAATGGAAAGGTTAGAGTGAATCTCTATGGGGAAGATAACACATAGAGAGTTTTTCCAGCAAAACCCAGAGTGAGATCATGATGTACACGGTAAACTGAAAAGAGATGAATGGAAGGAGTTACGGTGTGCTATGCACAGCTGGTTCACTTGTGCATGAGGAATTACAGCCGCAAGTGAGACTGGAACCAAAAATAAAACAGTGCGTCATTTCATTTTATTCCTTGGTTAGGTCTAAAAAGAACACTGGAGGTGCAAATCAGTTGCAATGTTTAGATTGTCTGAAAGTACCTAAAATCATCCCTGAATGAGAGAAGCAAGACCATCTAAGGAAAGATCAGCTACATAGCCTTCTTAACTCATTTCTGCTTTGGGGCATTTGTTTGCCTAGAGGAGTGGCGATCTTTTCCATCAAAACAAGGCCAAGAAATTCAATTGAGAAGCAAAAATAACTTAAATAAGGAAGTAAGAAAGGAAATGAAGAGACAAACTCTGAGCAACACGGGGAAGTTTGAATCTATATTGTCAGTAAACTGACTGGATATAAAATTTAGGGGGAGATATGGCTAGGAGTTTCCTAATCAGTGATGACTCAGGTCTCAAACCTCTGTGAAATTGACAGCCTAAATAGCAAGAGGAACTTCAGGAGGAAGTGATAAATGTGAGGAGAGAGGGTTAAACTGATGAAAGAGAGAAAACAATGAATGTTTTTAAAAAATAGTCAAAAGGAAGAATTATTTATATTGAAAACTATAATTTGTGTATGTGAATGCATGCATTATATAAACTGAGGTACATTTATTTGGTTTGGGTACTTGAGAATAATATAAAACTGATAAGCGTTTAAAGAAAAATCACAAGAAACAAAGAAAAACTACTTTGCCTTTCAGGACCTTGCAGTTTTTGTAAACTGAAATACAAAGTTCCTGGGAATAGTACCCCTAAGTGTTAGCTGGTTAGGCCGTATAGAGTACCAGGGTGAAGATGGTGAAAACCGCATGTGAAGCAGAATTAGTCACTGAATAATTGTTAAAAAAAACTATCTGTTACATTTGGAATGCTCATTTTATTAATGTTTTCTAAGCGGCTTTATCATTTTAAATTCAAAGATACATTGAAGTATTAAGTCAGATATTAAAGATTATTCTCAATGGTATATGCTTTTTAGATGTTTTCTTTACTGCTGAGAAATGTGGGTTGTATTCAAAATGATTTTGAATATTAATTATTTGAATTAATAATTGCTATGTTTCACAATTCCAAGAAAAAAAAAATAGAGAGATATATCTTTGCTGAAATATAAAGGGATCAGTTTTGTAATTATATCAAGACTAATCACTGACCTTTTGTATTATTGCTTTTATGGAAAATCAGAATAATTTTAAAAATTAATAAAAATGCATATTTTATTTTGATATCACTCATTTGATAACACTCATTTACTAACAATTTTTGAAGTACATTAGCAATTACTTTATTTGGCTCATTATATAGTAACAATGAGTTAAACATGGCAAATATATAATTATTGGAAAAACTTTATTTCAGTATAAAGCGTCTCACTATACCATTCAATGAACAAAAGTGCACTTTGTTAATCTTAATCTTAATCTTCACTTCGCTTTACTTGTACTATACATTTGTTAAAATAATGACAAATCATATGTTAACATTTTAATTGTTAAAATAACACTAATGAAATGAATGGTTTTCCTGATCATAGAGTTTTTATATTTTTCCCCAATTGATTTTGGTACATTTATTTTATCATGATTGATATAAGTGCAAATAATAAGGGTTTTTTAAATAGATATTTATAAGAGAAAGTCTGAAATACTTTGTCTTTATCTTAATTGCAAGATTAAAGTTTCCCTGTACGGTTACCAAATGATAATGTGGAAATGAAGGGTAGGGGCAGAGAAAAATAAACACTTTTCTTTGAATTGAACCATGGGGGATTTCTGGAAGATTTATGACTATATTGGCTCATTGATTACTCAGATGGCAGAAAGATATTCTCAGTGTGTGCTCCTTTATCCTAATGAAAAAGACTATTAACCCACCACAAAATGTATATTAAAAGTTTTATTTTTGTTAAATGGAAAGTTCTGTTTAACCCAATTGGAGAATTGGACCTCTACTTGAAAATTAGCAACCATTTTTGAAGAAGTATCACAACTAAAGATTAAGTGGAAGTTGGAATTGAGATAGTGTTTTATTCTGATTGCAAGATAATGTAGTCAGGAACTATTGAATTCTTTGTGGTCAGAAATTATGCAGAACAGTCTAACTTCACTAAGTTACCCAAATTGACCTCAAAATGGAAGGTCACATAAGCAGGCTAGAAATTGCATCAAGGATGCTGAAAAGCACCATTAAATACTGCCTTTTTCAATGACCTTAAAGCAAGATTATTAAGGAAATCACAGTAGGTTTCATGAGATCATTCTTTTTATTGAATAAAATTGAACATTTAAGTAAATGAATAATCATTTTTGGACAATATAATATGAAAATATATGACCATAAAAACTTGATAGCCCTCCAGCAGTGCTTGTGGAAATTGCAATCTCTTACAAATGCTATAGTGGGTGGTAACTCAGTAGAAAATTATAATGGCTGTCTAAATTCTAGTACATTTAATTTCTAATACACTCCATAAATATGAATTTTTATTACTTTTTCAGGTGCATGTAATAATGTATATAGACTGCATTGTTTCAGCAGGCTATATGGATCTAAAAATTCTATAAATTATCTAGTATCAAAAAATTTGACAAGGAAATGTTAAAACTCAAGTGGTTCTCTGTAAATGAGGCAATGGAAGATTATTTTATTTATAGAAAGTTTAATTACTTTCAGCCTGTTTTATCACTTTGGCAATTTCGCTTTTTTTAGAGTACGAGAGTCAGACCAGAGACTACTAAAGAGACAACTGATAAGTTCACTTGAAACGTTTCCCTAAGGAAAGTCTTTCTGCGGCTTATATTTTACAATAAATATTTAGAAGGAATAGTGAATGTTTCTGTACATTTAACCACATAAAGAAATCTCTGTACATTCCTGCTAGGAAATTTTATAATATGTAAGTACTAGCCACCTATAAAATCTCTGTTTTTTTTATCCAAATTAAAGTAAACATAGAGTTGCTGTGACTATGAAATATTTCTTAAGCCAAAGGCCAAAAGTTATGGATTTTTGTATTTATTTACACTATTCCATTTGATTTTGTTTAAAATGAGAGAAAATTTTATTATATGTTCACAATTCTTAATGTTCATCAATATTATGCTCTCTGTATTTAAGAAGCATAAACCTAGGAAAATCAAGCAAAATCTAAATACCATACTCTGTGCAACCTATAGACTGCCAAGAGGATTCTAATTGGTTAAGAGTTTTAATTTTTTTAAGTACATAGCATGAGAAAGCTGGTCAAAATATACAAGTTAAAATCAATTAATGAGACAGATTTGGGGTTATAAAAAGAAAAATTTATTTTTTACTTCTTAATCACATTTCATATTGTGGCTCTGTGTTATTTTAATATACTAATATCTTCTTTCTGATCCACTTGGTGTTAATAAACTCTTTTTGTAGATATAACTATATATTTATTCTCACCAAACTTACTCCTACTTCCTGTGAGGCATGTTCTGAGATTGACTTATTTCTTGAGGCTTTGGAACATGATGAATCTACTGGTCACAGAAGAAGCGAAATTGTTACTATAGAGGCCTCATTTACAGAGTTAAGTATTTCATGCTCAGTTTTTCACATTTCTCTTAGGGGAAAAGAAGGTTGGCCTTGGGCATATAGTAATGGAATAAATGTTCACCATGTGAGTGCTATATATCACACGTACTATTGTGTTTTCACAGGTGACATCTTATTTAATATCCTCAACATGAAAATACAGACACCCAAAGAAATCATTAATAGTTACAGAAATCTGAATGTGTTTGAAAATAAATTAAAATAAGCTTATTGATACTCATTCAGTGTATGGGTGTGCAAGAGTATGCTTGCACACATGAGTGCATGTGTGTGAATGTTGAAATCAGGGGTGTGATCGCCCCTTGACCCCACTGTGAAGGTAGGAATTAGAATTTAAAACATTATTAACTTCTTGAAAGGCATCAAATCTTCGGTGGGAGGGAAAGTAAGCTTTATTCTACTCACAGCCTTAGTGGTTTGCTGGGGTTGCCTTTTCTTTTTCCTCACATACTTGTGATTAATGTTTTGATAGACATATTTTGATAGCTTTTAAAAAGCTACACTTTAAAATTTGAAATGTGTGAGAGGTAGCTGCTATGAGAACAGTTTCTGCTTCATTTTTTTTCTGACTTGTTGACCTTATCCTGTTAATCACTGTTTACTCTAAGCTGTAGGGAAATAATCAAAGATTGCCTAGAAGTCAGGCTCACAGGGGCATTTTTCATTTGGAAACTTCAAGAAGCAGTACTAGGTACTGTGAGCCTGTAGGCAAAGCAGACCCATAAAATCTTGAATTCTGCGTGAATTTTGCTTTCCCAGTAAATCAAGTGTATTTTAGAGAATTGTAGTATTTTTGTTTGTTTGTTTTGATTGTTGGTTTTTTTTCCTAAGATGTCTTATGCACTGGGTCTTTTCTTCCTTTTTTTAGTAAAGGAATTTGCAATTAAATTTCCAAAGGGAATCTTACTTTCCTTGTTTGTAGCTATAGCAAGTATTGTATCTATACAGTAGATATCTTGCTTATAGATATTCTCTATCTATTTGCATATCTTACATATATAGAGACGTGTGTATCTATATATCTGCATACCCATGTATCATGTCAATTTTTATATATAGTATATTCTACTATGTCATACTATTTCTGGTATCAAATTCTCTCTAGTGAATTTTCACATTAATCAGGTCTTTTTATGTTATTTCCTTTATTTCTACTAAAAGTCATCACGTTTCTGGTTCAGTACAGGATACAAAGCACTGTATGTGTTCATAAAAAAAACCCTCAATGACAACAAGAAATTTCCATACTACTTTCATACAGTCTGATATTTTAAATGTCCTAATTGCCCACAGATTGTTAGTTTTAAAAAGGATTTTAGTTTTAAGATGCTAAATGAAATAAAAATGATGTTATTGACTTGTAGTGAAGAGATTGAAGCACAATGGTAGCAGCTGACCTTTTATCATCGCTTATTTAAAGTGCTTTCAGGGGAAAAAAGAAAACTCCCTTTAAAGAGTATAGTAACTTGTTTGTGAAGTGCATTTTCTCTTAGTGTAGTGAGCTGAGAATAGTCAAAGGAAAAAGCCCAGAAGGCATCATTGTAAAAATGACCATTTGCTACTGGTGTAGATAAGATCACGGGTGAATTGGTGGTGGGCTACCCTAGGGGAATACAAAATGTAAAAGACATAAATAACAATAAAAATATATATTTAAAAAAAAAAATAATAATTTATTCCAGTGAAAGAAAGGAAGATATTTTGGTCACATATGGCTTCAGGTTCTATTCTTTCTACTTGCTGCTGCTGACTGCTACCAATAATTAGAAATTTTTAGAGGCAAAGTGATCAAGGCCTAGAAGATCAGGGCCCTTCAAGAGTCAATAGTGGAGGTCAGCATTAATTTGTTGCTTTAAAATGTAGAAATTACTCTCCGTGTTTGAGATCAGTATGTGGCACCCCTTAACTATATGATAAAAAGGGCTTTGAATTTCACTGTACATGTGTGACATAAAGGATATCTATTTGGAAAGATTTAATGGGCCTGGAATAGAGGGTAATAGAAACCGAATTGGAGTAATTTATGTTGTGCACCGAAGATGGCCAGGAAAACTTCAAAGACCATCCCTCCTGCATGACTAAAACTGAATAGGCATTTTAAAGCTATCTTCCTTTTACATGAAATTACATATCAATCTACTGGCTCCAGAGTTTATATCTTTAAAGATTTTGCGATGAACAAAGTGGCATTGATACAGCAATGTTTGTGGCTAGCCAGCTAAAACAAGGGACAGTCATTCATATGGTAGTCAGAGTGATTTCTAATTAACATTTGAGAAAGAAACTGAATTTACTGATTATGGTTTTTATAGGAGAGACTGTCATCTGTCTCAACTCTTAAAATGAAAGTCTTAGTCTCCATATGGAAGAATTCAGTGAATTCAAATAACAAAAGCAAACAGTAACAATCTACTACTCCCTGTGTTGGTTAATAAGGGACATTTTATGGTCTGATATATAATAAGGGATATGTATAAATAGTAGTTATTTCAGCATATTTCTCTTTCTCCAAGCAAGGTGATTTTAAATTAGCATAGCTAACTACATTATGAGACTTTATAGTAAAATTTTGCCTTATTCCTTTGAGTGAATCAATACCTTAAAAATAAAGGGGAAACAGCCCTGCTCTTTCACCAAATTACATTATATTTCCCTGTTTCTGAAATAGAAACCCATCTAGAATTTGCAACAGTCTGAAGTGGCTGACATATAAAAATTATAACCTTTTTCCTTTTGCTTAAAATTCCACTAAGGAAATAAACTCTCAGATACAGAGAAATTTCGCAACCTTAAAGAATATTTGCTCATGGTGCTTTGAAGTGTCAGAATGGTGTGGAGTAATGTGAGCATGGGAAGGGCACTTGACACACAGTTTTTCTGTCCTTTATTTTTCCCTTTTTGCCAAGTGTGTGTCAGTCGTGTCCTATCATCATTCTTTGGAGCTGACCGATGTCCATCAGCAATCATTTTTGAGGTTTTACACACATGAGAATCTTGGGCTAGGGCAGGAAGCTTTCCTTAAAAACATCTAAGTGTAGTCTGAAGAACAACATAAGGCTTAAAAAGTGCTCTACTCTGTTGCTATTCTGCAGGCATGATGCCTTAGGGTACATTTTTACCATAACACGTAACTCCTGAAATTAAACTTTTCTAGCAGGTAACCATTTTAATCAAAAAGTACAGGCATCTTGTCTTAAGTGATATTAGGATTATTTAGCTGAAATATCGTGATAAAAAGAAATAATAAATTGAAGAAAATCATCTATAATTACTAATTATTTATATAATTATTTAATCTATAACTCATGTTTTTCACTGGTATAAGTAACGGTTCCCTGCAGATTCTTATGTTTGGTCAAATAGCTAAGCTTCAGGTTTTGTTCTGTCGACACCCATATTTTATAATCACCTTATTTACATGTTCAGTCAAATTTTGAGGGGCTAAGGAACTATTTATTCAATGAAGTTTAATGGTGAGTGTGAGAATTTCATTGCACCATTTACTGCCAAAGTGAATTTGAACAAGGGACTCAAAATTTCTGTATCTTTAAAAGGAAGTAGAAATCAAATTTATCTCATGGAATCAAGATATGCTACTTAATCTGGAGATCTCAGTGAAAATGGAGGGGCCCCTTGTTCAAAATTGATGACAAATTTCAAGTTGGCCACAGCAAAGCATATCTGGAGTCTTGCTGATACAGCATTGTGCAAATCAGCTTGAAGTTGTGAAGGTTAAATGGCTTTATAAATGGAAAGTACATATATCTCAGCACGTGTTAATCACTCAAAAAACAATTTAACAATTTTCATTTTATAATTTTCTTGCTCTAGCTATGTTATTTTTAAAAAGGCCCTTAAACTTAATAATCTAGAATTTATTTTTATTTTGGAATTTTAAAGTTATTGAAAGTGGCAGCTGAATGTTGCTTCTGAAAATTTAGGTGATCAGATCAAGGTGTTATTCATCCAAAGGAAGGTTGCAGGATAGGAGATAGTAAAAAGTGAAAGACAGAGCAGACCCCAGTTTAATTTAGAAGCTCTGTAGAGGAAAGCCACGTGTTTGTGAAATGTTGAATTACAGAGAAATCATTTAGACCACAGATTCCAATATCCAGGACTGATTTGGGTGCAAGTGCTGGAAATCCAAGTTGATACAGTTTCACAAAAAAAGGATATATTGGTAATGCAATTGTGAGGAAAATTTGAATCAAGTTAGATCTCAGAATCAATTACAAATTTGGACTTGAATGCCAGTTGCTCTCTCCTTTTATCCTTGTTGTTGTTGCTTTTCTCTTTCTGATTGCCTTTATGCTCTCCAGTTAGAGACAAGTTTGTTAAATATGAAAAAAAAAAAAAAAGGTTCCCAGTAACTTGCCACATCTATATCACTTGATTCTCAAAATCAGGAATGGACTTTTAGTTCCCATTTTTGCATTGTGGAAAAGGCTCAAGGAGGGCCTCCCCAGTGGCTCAGCGGTTAAGCGCTGTGCCGTGGAGCACCGTGGAGCTGTCGGCAGCGGCGACACGAGTTCGACGCCCGGCCAGGGAGAATCCCACATGGCGCGGCAGACCTCTCCTGCCTCGCCCGCTGCTTCCCTCAGCAGTGTATTTCTGATCTGACTGTTCTGCTCCCCGCTCTGGCTCTGGTGAACCCTCTCACCGCCCCATGACTCTGGCCTGTACCCCAGCTTGTATGTATAAATAAAAAAAATAAGTCTTTAAAAAAAAAAAAAAGAAAAGGCTCAAGGAAAAAGGTATGACTCTTTTGTTTTTGGTTACCCAAATACTGCTGAATTGGGGATGAGTGCTCACAAAATGCAGACATGGTCATTGAGAGCTGAAGCTGTGTCCAGAATAGGGCAACTACTGTGAACTTAGGCATGTTAATTAAGCTCCAAAAAAAACAATGATTGTGTCTGAAGAAGAAATTAGCATAGGCATTTAGATTTCTTGAGTAAACATTGGGAGAAAAAATAGAATAAGTCAGAACTTTGCCATCATAGCATAGCAGGAGAAGTAAGAGCTGGGTAAACCAGAATCTACAGTTATTAATTTAGCAGAAATTTTCAAAATTTCTTATCTGAAACTCATTATTAATAAATTGATCTAACTACCCAACTGTCAATGACACTCAGTCTCCGTTTTGCCCCAGTATCACCTAGGGGACATTTAAAAAATACAGATGTACAGAACTTACCAAGATTCTGATTCAATTGATTTGAAGTCTAGCTCCAGCAGTAGTATTTTACAGATCTCCCTGGTGAATTTGATGTGCAGCCAAGATTGAAAATCACCAGGTATTTAACTAAATTACTTCTTATTAGCTTTCCACAATATTTTGGTATTTGTACAACTATAAAATACCAGTGACCAGTTATATATTTATTTACTTATTTGCTCAGTTACAATAGACTGGACATGGGGTTATGGAGGTGATTAAGGTGACTTAGAGTGTACAAAGGTGAATGAATAAGTGTTGTCTTTAAGGGACTTATAACCTGCAGCTCAAATTACTAATGAAACGCTCTGATAACAAATCCATTTGGAAGGTGCTTGTTAAAATTCTGATGCCTTGGACTCACCCTGACCTACTGAATCAATCTCTGGAGGCGACCCCACGAATTTACATTTTACCAACCACCCCTCTTGAACATATGTCCATGAAAATTTAAGAGCCTTGGTCTGTTGCCACGTGCCTACTCCTCACAGCTATTCTTTCCTGCAGCAAACCTAACAGCCAAGACTAGTAGCCTAATTAGCATTGCTCACCTGGCAACTAGAACTCACTGTGTAGCATATTGCCTAGGAGGAATAAAGAAAGCTATTTTTTTTTTCTTCTTTTGCCTGACTAGCTGTATCTTTTTTAGTTTTTGAAATAGTACAATATTTCCCTCTATTCATTTAAATATGGCTATATGAATTATATGAAAATTTCTATTCTTATAGACCTTTGTCCCTTTGTAGCATCTAGAATCATTCTTCTAATGGGCTATATGTTTTTTCTCCTCTGCACTTAAGTCTTATTGAAAACAGGCTAACAAAATAATTAATAGACAATAAAAACATGATTTTTATTTGTTCTTTTCCCTTTTTCTATTTTAACCTTGGGACTATTTTAGACTAGTTATTCTGCTGCCTATGTTATAGAACTCAGTGAATGCATATTCCAAATGACATACCTACTTCATAAATAAAATTCAGCAGCCTAAGTGGTATTTACTAAGGTGATGTTTTTTACTAAGAAGTGAGATTGAAAATGCAAAGGCAATCATTCAGATTCATAATGGCAAATATGGAAGTCAGGGTCAATCGTTTCATGACAAGAAGGAAAACATCAAAAGCCTGTGACCTTATATTACTCATTCAGGAAAAACACTACATTTAGTTATCTCTTATATTAAGTAAATGGTTATGTACTCCTTACAGATCTTATGATATAGTTCATTTGATAAAAAAAGAACCTCTTTATCATAGTTATTTGAGAGTTATAAAGGTATTAAAGGGGGGGACAATAAAAGATGGCATCATTTCTTACTATTCTTTCTCATGGAGATAAGTTCATTAACTAAAATCAAGATTCTACCAGGAATTGTATATTTCAGGTTTCTCATTATTTATGCATTCTTTGTTTTACCCTTTTTCCTGTAATTACTTGAATTGTATTCCACACGTGTCCTTTGCTGACAGCCATGTTTCTTTAGTTCAATAAATGTTATCAAGCATTCTTTGACTGTTCCTATTGCATCAACCTAAATTAGCTTTTGATTACTGTTAATTTCACAGCATTTTCCCTTTAATATGTTGCATCAAAATGCTTTCATTTCTGTTGCAGCAGTTTAATTAGTTTTTGAGCTTTGTTTCTACTTTCCCTTCCATTTTTAGGGAAAAAAAATGACACCTCTTTCTTTGTTTCTATGAGGATATCCATGACTTACAACCTGATATTCCTCAGAAGCCTTCACCTAAAGCTTACAGCACTAAGTTACGAGACCCTGTAGCCCTTTAATTTGCAGAAGGAACTTGCCCATGTATTTACATACTTGTAGTTGCATCTATTTTTTTAATAGTATAATTTCATTTTCAAAATTTAAAAGTACTAAATAACTTATTTAACAAAACTAGTATCCACATTGATCCATCAAACAAAAAAATAACCTGAAACATTAGTACCTCATGTATTTAATTATATGACACAAAATATCTATATTCTCTTTTCAGAAATTTATTGTGCATTTTATCTTGGTGAACCAAGCTGTTTACTATACCGATAAGCCCCTTAGGATAAAATGACAGCCAAACTATTTTTATATATGTATAATAATGAGTTATAACTTTTTAAGTTGTTATATATATTTACTTTTTAAATAATATGTGTAAAGAAATGATTATGCTATGCATTTATATCATATATACCATTAACTTTTTGATAATTATTTATGTGACCTGAATTATGAACTAGGTCATCTGTGGTTATTTGTATTTTTAAATTACTTTCCACCAAAATAAATAAATATGAGCAAGATTGCACACAACACATTTGATAACCATTCAAATATCAGTGATTCTAAATTTGTTCTAATCTAGATCACAATTAATGTTAGACAGTAATAATATAATAATCAATTTTACATAAGTGTTAGGGTTCTCTGAATGAAATGTAACTTCAACTAGAGAATTGATTAAATTGAATATTATGTTATACTCATTTGATAACATGAAACACCTCAGAGAGAAAAATCAACAATTATAAAAAAAAGTTGAGCATTACAGATAATGGTATCCATTTGGCACATATTTAAATACATTTCCAGTGTGAGGCTAGAATTACATAGGAGGGGTTTGGAAGAGAGTGTAGTGTAACAGGGGGGCGCAAAGAAGACAAGGGGCTGGAAGATTGGTGCCATGTGAATGTAGTGTATCTTCCTTAGAAAATAGGAGCTCAGGCATTTGAAGGGACTTAAAGTTCACCTAAAACTATCATGTTGCAGACATTACTTTCATTTCCATATCATCCTTCCTTATGATTATTCAAACCTTGACTGTTACTGTTAAAGTAAAGTTCCTACTGTGGAACCTTTGTTGAATTAAACAGACTCCATTTTATCTCTAACTGCCATGTTCAATCTTCTAAATGAAAACTAAGCCGCCTGATTCAGCAGCCGGACTCATCTTCCCATAGGAACCTGTGAAGAACGCTCACAGATTTCTCCTTCTGTTACTAGGGAAGAACAACAACTCCCTTTCCCCCCCTTATAGGTGATTAAAAAAGAAATAGGACAGCCCATCTGCTGATTTTTAGAAAAGACTGCAGCCTTCCGTCTGAAGATTCTTGTCAACCAATCCAAAACTTTCAAATACTTAAGTTCATATCACTTCCTTGCTTACTCTGTTGAAGTGTCTCTATGCTTGATGCAGGTAGAATACCCCTCGATCATAAATGCCAGTGATGATACCTGTTCTTAAAAAAAATACTTTCTTGATTATAATAAAATCTGATTATTTGACTGTTGACATTATATTCAAAGGCAGGGCTAGACTTAAAAGTAATCCCGAAAAACAGATTCTAAGCTAAAATCTATTAGTTTGTTGCTCTCACCCTTCAGTCCTAATTATTCCCATTCAGTCCACAGGGGTGGTAGTTGGTGAGAGAGAGGGATACATGTAATGTCTTTAATACACATTACATAATTAAGGCTCAGAATAGCAAGATATTTATTTAGGCCAACAGACTTTATTAATAACTATGCATCAATAAAGATACTTATATAATAATAGGAATACATACATATAAAATTTTTATTTGTTTTATATTTAAGCAGAGGATCATAAAACCTGTCACATCTTTCTTTGATTGACCTTAAATGGAATCTAGTCTCTCTAATTTCATTGATAAGCCATTATGAAGAAGATTTGATAATGGTGTTAGGAATTTCCAGGGTATGTAGTTTGTAAAATCACAGTTTCTGTCTTGTAACTAATTTTAATCTATGTTTATTTTCTATAATAAACCCTTCTATAACACACATTACTGATATGTTATGCCTTTTACATGTTTTTTTTTTTAATTTAATTGCTTTAATGCATATATTTTCCAATCTTACAGCTGCTGCAGAGGTTAAAAAAAGTCTACCAAGAACACGTTCACGATGAACTCTCATGATTAGTGCCTCTGCATATTGCTCCAGAGAAAAACAAATTAGCACTAGAAGGAAAATCTGTTCTGGGAAGTCCCACACTGCTGGTGTAATAACCTGTCCCCACGAGAGGACTGAAGAGAATAGATCCATTGTGACTTCCCAAATGATCGTGACTGGCAGCCTCTGGAGATGGGCAATAGCTGAAGTGATAGGGAAAATAAAATGTTCTGCTTGAATGCAAGTTATATTCCCTGGCTTTCCCCAAACCTCTTTCAGACCAGGACACCTGCTATTTTTTGTTTAAGCTTTATGGCAAAAACTAGACTTGGGCCAATGAGATCTATCTTTTTGGGTCAAATAATTTCCTGTTCATGGTCACTTAAACTCCTCTCCATTCTAAATTTCTTTCAGAAAGCTCTCCTGTAGACTAGGCATGATCATGTGTCTTCTTGGCAAGATCAGGAAGCAGGAAAGCCATTTCTCCACAGCCATCCTCTGCAGACCCTGCTGAGAAACTGAGGAGAAAGAGAGGATGTCACATATGTTTAATTCACTCTCTCTCCTGTTTATTGAACTCATCCTTATGTCTCTCTTTTAATTGTCATGATTTTGCCCTCACTGATAACATCTTGCAGGAGGCAAAGTCATGACTCACAAATCATTATGATTCATTTATTAGATATTTGATTCATAAATTATAGAGTAGGTACAGTATATAGAAGTTTTTTAGTATTGGTTAAAAATATAAAAAGAAATATACTTACATTCATGCAGTAACTAAGTACATGTACTATCTGTAAGGACAAAGTGTAAGTAGGTATACAGTAGTAGAACCTGCATACATTTGTTGAGAATATAGGAAAAGGAAAATAATACACACAAATCATGACACGCTTTGTATCATTGTCTTTGGAAGCTGCAATGGCCATGAGATAAATTAGAAATATCATTTAAAAATGCATTTTAAAAAAACATGGAATCACATACAGGTTAGATTATATTTAGATCACATTTATAAAACTGAAAAATACTATGTTTTGTTTGAATAGTTTATTTTGTCTTGTTAATGACTTTAAGTTCATGAAAAAATAGAATATTTGTTTCCTAGCTATAGGACTATTCTTATTTCTTGTTTATTTCTCTTTCTCTTCCTCTATCTACCCTCTTTTCTTAAATATATATTTTTATTGTTATTTATATCTTTTATATTTTGTATTCCCCTTGGGTAACCCACCACCAATTCACCCGTGATCCATCTCTGTGGTCCCTTGTGTTCTTTTCTACTCCATTTTGTGCCTTTATCCTCCCCCTCTCGCCACCCCCCAAGTGTCTCTCTCCCACCAGGCCTCCCTATAGTCCTGTTATAAGTGAAACCATTCGATATTTTTCTCTTTCTTTCTGGCTTGTTTCGCTGAGCATGATCCCCTCTAATTCCATCCATGTCGCTGCAAATTGCATGTGTTTATCTTCTTTGAATGCTGACTAGTATTCCATTGTGTATATGTACCACATCTTCTTGATCCAATCATCTACTTTTGGACATCTGGGTTGCTTCCATACCTTTGCTATTGTGAACAGTGCCGCAATGAACATACGGGTGCATGTATCCTTTTGGATTAGTGTTTTGCATATATATGAACAACTAATCTTTGACAGAGGAGCAAAGAAAATGCAGTGGAACAAGGACAGTTTATTCAATAAATGGTGCTGGGAAAACTGGACAGCCACATGCAAAAAAATGAAACTAGACTACTGCCTCACATCCTGCACAAAAACCAACTCAAAATGGATAAAAGACCTAGACGTAAGACCTGAAACCATAAAATTTATAGAAGAAAATATAGGCAAAACTCTGACGATACACATCTCAGCAAAATCTTTAACGACACATCCCCCAAAGCGAAGGAAGTGAAGGACAAGATAAACAGGTGGGATTACATCAAAATAAAAAGCTTCTGTACAGCAAAAGAGACATTAACCAAAACAAATAGACACCCTAACAACTGGGAAAAGATCTTTGCACACAATACATCCGATATCTACCCTCTTAATACTCAGTGTAATTTTATAAAAGAATATATGGTAGTTCTTTAAACTTTTTCATAAACAAAATGTTAAAATTTTCCTGTGCAAAATTAGTCCTATATTGTTTTATTTTTAAAATATTATTTAGTACAAATGTGTTCTTTGAAATATTTATATGAGATTTTCTAACAATTCCATTATCTTGATTTTCAAAGATAGTGAGTATCTAGCTTGACTTTCTGTCGCCAGTTTAATAAATATGAGAAAACAGCTTCATAGCATTAGGAGGGAAGAGTGCTAACTAACAACATGCGGGATTATCATTAATAGACATTTAAGCTGGCTTTTCTCCCAAGCCCAGCAGTACATTTGAAGATCACCTTAATGCTCCTGGTAAACAACAGAAGCTGAAACTCCAGGAGGAACTGCAATGCAAATGTGCTTTATAACTTTCTAAAAATGAGGCTTTAACAAGAGACTCTATAATATATCTTTACATAAAATAATCCTGTGTGTGTGTGGTGTGTGGGCTGTGTGTGTGTGTGTGTGTGTGTGTGTGTGTGTGTGTTGGGGTGTTGGGGACAGTTACTAAAAAATAGATCTATATTCTTAGTTTACATATTAAAAAAAAGAAAAACACCTGTACCGTACCCCCCCTAGCCCTCCGGGAACCCACTGGCCTCTGGAGTGCAGTGTGTTTAAGGACTCTGATTCTGCAGCAGACCTCTGGGTCTGCTCCCAGGTCCGTCTCTTCATAGCTGCATAACTGTGGGCAGTTACTCTCTCTAAGCTTTAGTTTACTCATCTCTCCAAAGTGGGTAATAGTAGCAGTAATATTTCCTCCATAGGTTTCTTGATAACAATAATGAGGTAATCTAGGTGTCAGGGATTAGTGAGCCTCGGATAAATTTTTCTTCCGATAACAGAACAATAGACAATAAGACTGTTGAATGTATTATCCTGAAGAGCAGGTTATGACTCGATGGGGGGAGTTTCATTCTTTACGTTTTTATTGTCTGTTGGCAATTTTTACTTACAATATTTCTTTTTTAGCTCTCATGGAATAAAAAGAAACATTTAAAAAATTGAAAAATGCTATGAAAATATATGAAGGGTATTTGTTACTCTAGCATCCAGACAATTGATACAGTCACAATAAAATCTAAATTTAAAGAAAAAAGGAAATAAAAGAGCTGAATTGAAAATATGCTCAAGGGCCTCACTGGTGTCACAAGGGGTTATGAAGCTAATGACAGCATTATGAAGCTAATGACAGCCACTTCAGTACTAGTTCAATCTTGGGCCAGGAAGCTGATCCACATGGCGCCACAGACCTCTCCTATCTTGCCTGCAACTCCCCTCAGCAGTGCATTTCAGTAGATCTGTGTGTTCTGCTCCCCACTCTGTCTCTGGTGAATCCTCTCACCCCCCCCCCTACACACACACTTCTGGTCTACACCCCCAGCTCTTGCATGCATAAATAAATAAAATAGTTATCAAAAAAATGTTCAATTTTCTATTAATTCATACCTGGACCAATGTAAATGAAAAAGTTTTGAAATATTCAGTTCATCAATGCTGAGAGTCAAATCCCTAACTTATTCTTAATATTAGTATGTTAACTCATGCCTGTGTGTATACTACATGTAATGGGAGCTGGTTAAACAAATATTACATTTAAAATGGTGGTTGGGAATTTGAGTGGGTCATTTGACTCTCTTCAGAGATGCCTTGGTGATAGTCACTCTGAGACTTCGTTCTGTCTAGGAATCAGAAAGGACTTTATCAACAGCCCTGGGCTTATACTGAACTCCTATGAAAAACAAAGTTGAGATATTTGTGGGGGCAAAGGAAAGGCTTCCTGAGCAAATGCGATTCTGCCTCTGGGCTCTGAAAAAAATGGGAGATTCCAAGTGAAGAAGAAATATTCCAGCTTTCCTGTAGGAGAGGATCAGAGAACAATAAAGGCATTTGAATTATAAAATTTTACTATTACTCCTATGTTGTTTTACGTTTGGTGTTAAACTGCAGAACAGAAAGAGTCATAAAAATAGAGTTTTTATTCGGAATGGTGTTGCTACATTTTTAGTGAGAATATGCAACTTTGATATTTTTTCCTAGTCTTGCATTTTAGATTTAATTCTATTTCTAAATGCTTAATTTTTGAAAGTTACCTTCATCATTAACCAATAATCTATAAGGAGGACTCACTATGATATAGGATAACTGGGCAAAAGAACCATAGAGGAATATAGATGGGGATATCCAAATTTGGGTATGTCCAGAATATAATGGTTGGAAGTTTAAGACACAAGATGTTCAGGGAGTACTTTTCCAAAAGGACTTAATTTTTTTTTTTTTTTTTTAAAGATTTATTTTTTATTTATACATACAAGCTGGGGTACAGGCCAGAGGCGTGGGGCGGCGAGAGGGTTCACCAGAGACAGAGTGAGGAGCAGAACAGGCAGATCAGAAATACACTGCTGAGGGGAGCAGCGGGCAAGGCAGGAGAGGTCTGCCGCACCATGTGGGATTCTCCCCGGCCGGGCGTCGAACTCGCGTCGCTGCTGCCGACAGCTCCACAGCGCAGCGCTTAACCGCTG